>OZ018390.1:9658826-10258826 GCA_963969525.1 Ontholestes murinus
GTAAAGGCATCTTCTCACAAAAAGAACAATACAAAATCATTCCAATGAACCCATCTTGCCCTAGATTATATGGAACAATTAAATTGCATAAACCAGATAAACCTATTAGACCAGTGGTAGCATATGTAAATTCACCAGCCTACAATATATGTGTAAAACTAAATAATCTTTTTAGGGAGTTAACAGATTTTAAAGATCCTCACTCAATCAAAAATTCAGTAGAACTCACGAAACAACTAGGCAAATTTAAACTAGAAAACAATGTTAAGTTAGTATCATTTGATGTGTCAAATATGTTTACGAATATACCACCATCCGATTGTTTAAAACTAGTAAAACAACATTTACAAAAATGCAATGTAAACTCAGTCATAATTCAAGAATTTTTGAACTTAGTAGAAATAATCCTAAACTATAATTACTTCTCATTCGAAAACCGTTTTTACCAACAACAAGAAGGTGTAGCAATGGGTTCACCCCTAAGTCCTCTGTTAGCCGAAATATTTATGCATGATATCACACAAAAAATATTTAATTTAGAATCCACTAAAAAACATGTTAAATTCTGGTACAGATACGTAGACGATATCATTTCAGGTTTTAAAGGAACAGACAGACAGATACAGCAATATTTGAACGAAATTAATCAAATACACCCCAACATTAAGTTCACAGTAGAAAAAGAACAAAATAATAACATTAAATTTTTAGATTTGTCAATATCAAAAACAAAAGAAAATACATTTGAATTTGAAATATACCGAAAACCAACATATACTGACACACTTATACCGCAAAAATCCAGACACCCTTTTAAACATAAAATGGCCGCGTTTAACGCCATGATTTTTCGTGCAAATAACATCCCGTTAAACAACAACGCTTACAAAAAAGAAATGGAAATAATAAAAACACTAGCAACCAATAATGGCTACGATAAAAACATAATAGATAAACTTAATAATAAGCAACAACTTAATGCAGTAAAAAAATACATATATGCCAATACTAAAAGTGAGGATCAAATATTTAAATCACTGACATTTTTCGGAGAAATATCAAACAAAATTAAAAACATTCTTGAAAAACTTAACATTAGCGTAGCTTTAAAACCCCCAACCAAAATATGTAATATAATATTTAATAGTAAAACCCCTATAAATAAGTTGGAAAAATCAGGCATTTATAAATTAACATGTAGCTGTGAAGGAGTATATATCGGACAGTCTGGTCGAAATTTTAACACTAGATTAAAAGAACATCTAAGTTCATATAACAACGCAAATGACAAATCAACATTTGCAAGGCATTTACGCGAAAATAACCATACTTATAATAAAGATGTTATCCAGGTAATCCACTTTGCCGAAAAGGGATTAAAAATGGATTTATTAGAGGCCCTGGAAATTTTCAAAGTAAAAGGTAATCCGGACATCCCACTCATCAACGACCAGACTGACCTGATATATACCTCTCTGTTTAATGCTGTAAAATAATATAAATTGTGCAACAAATGTAATTTTAAGTATTAGTTTGATAATGACCAGCTGAATTGTGTCGAAACTATAGTCACTGAAATAATAAAGTGTGTGATATAAACAAAGTTTATTTTATTTTATTTAAAGTTATAAAATATGTATCACAAAGTGAAAGCCTCTACAATCAAATATTTAATATACATATTAACTTTAATTCGTTATCGTCTCATGATTTCCAATAAAATTAATTACAAAACTTTTGAATAAAAAAAGAAATGAAAAGGGTAAAATTTTTGGGTGAGTAAATTAGTAAAAATTTGATGCATGATGGGTGGGCAGATTTTACATTTAAATTAGATAAGATTAGCTGGACACCCAGGGGAAGTAGTGAACGTACTGGCTACAAAATACCCGGAATTTTTCTTGCCAGTAATGGAAAACATCTTCAAGACAGGAATGGTCTCAACAGGTTGGAAAAGATCAAAGCTGGTCCTAATCGAAAAACTAAAAAAAGAAGGAGAAGAGACTACATACCGACCAATATGCCTACTTAATACTACTGCCAAGCTTGGCGAGCAGATAATTGCTAAGGGAATACGAGAAGAATTGACACAAAAAGAAGACCTCTCAGAAAACCAATTTGGCTTTAGAGAAGGACGATCAACGGTAGAGGCAATACAAATAGTGCTAAAAGACCACAAGAATATTGGGAGATATACAGCACTGGTGACGTTGGGTGTAGATAATGCCTTTAACAATATCTCGTGGAAAGCCATTATGCAGGAAATGCGGATATAAGGAATAAGTGGATATCTCATAAAACTATTTAAGAGAAAGAACAATACTAGTTGGTTGAGTCACAGATCAAAATGAAGTGCGGGGTTCCCCAAGGGTCGGTTCTGGGAGCATTGCTGTGAAATATCGCATACGAAGGACTGCAGGTTCCAGAAAGAATAAAATTAGTGAGCTTCGCGAACGACGTGGCCATGGTGGTCCATGCGAATACCAAAGACGAACTAATAGAACTAATAGAAGAGACAGTGATATTGACTCTTGGATGAGAGAGAAGGGGCTCCAGCCTGCACCACACAAAACCGAGATAGTGTTATTAAAAGGAGGGCGAAAGATAAAAGCCATCCAAGTGTACATATCCGGACAAAGCATAGAGAGTAAAAATACAATAAAATATCTAGGAGTGCATATTGGAGCAAATGGAAACATGGGACATCATATTATAAACACAGTCAAAAAATCAGAAAAGACAATAACTAAAGCACTAAAAACCTTTCTTCTCTATATATTCTCTATATATTTGGTATTTCAAATAAACTGTATGAAGAAAGGTTTTTAGTGTTTTATTATAATCAAGTTTATCTTCACGTAACTCATCCAATTAATTTACTAAAACAATAACTAAACTTAACAGAATTCTTCCCAACATAAGAGGCCCAAGGGCAAGCAAGAGAAGAGTGGTCGCAAATGTAATAAATTCCATCATCCTATATGCAGCCCCGGTATGGGCGTACTAGGTAAGATACAAGAAATACAGAGAGTTAATCACAAAGACACAGAGGAAAGTCCTACTGAGAGTTTGCTCGGCATACTGCACGACCTCAGCCAAAGCCCTTCAAGTGGTGGCAGGCAGTACGCCGATGCACCTCCTAGTAGAACAGAGGGCAGCGAATTGGAAGAAATCCGAGACAATAATAACTGACAAGGACACAAGAAAAAAGTGGGAATGGGAGAAAGAAGAAGAAGTAGCACAGACTAACACCTAATATCACGGATTGGATAGACCGAAAACATGGGGAGATCAACTTCTACATATGTCAACTACTCACCGGACATGGAATCTTTGGACAATATCTAGAAAGGTTCAAGCTTAAAGAAAATGATGAATGCCAGAGCCCAGGATACACTGGAACATATCTTCTTTTACTGCGAGGAATTCCATTAGGAAAACCAAAATAGAGCAAAACATAAGACCAGAAAACATTACAGAATTGATGACTAGAAACAAGGAAAACTGGGACCTAATTAGTACATACATCAGAAATACAATCCAAAGAAAGGAAACAGATGAGAGGAAACAACAAGACTAAACCGTAGACAAAATCTAAATCTCCGGCTCTCCTGAAGAAGAAACCAACGGTAGTACCAGAATGAGCATACGTTATGGAGCAATATAAAGGGGTTTTTTAGTGCGGATCGTTGCTAACAACAAATAAATCGTACTTGAAAGCATATAATGGTTTTCTAATCATTTTAGATTTATGTGCAATTTAAATAGAAGCAATTACAATAAATGAAAAGAATTTTTTATTAAATAAAATTTGGCATTAATTAAAAATTATTAAAAGTGCTTATAATTGTTAATTACTTGCATTTTAACCTAAAACTTGATTTAACGTAAATATAGAAATATTGTTAGTGTTTTTTGCGAAAAAAAAAGAAAAAAATACTACGGATGATAGCTTAACGAAATATTTAAAAGTTTCATCAAAGATTTATTTATATAAAATTATGAATGTTATTTCTATACGTAAAATATTATTTTACAAAATTCCTCAATTTTATTTTATAAATTTATTTCGTATTATTTCTATAAGTATATAATAATAAAATGGAAACTGACTGAAACTGAAATTATCTTTTTTATAAAGATAAAATATTATTTTAAACTTTCAAAGGTAAACAATATAATTTTTATATTTTTAATTTTATTATTAGCAGAAGCCTGTTTGTATATTATGCAATTAGCTAGCTACAATAAAAGCACGGTACTTACGACTTAATTAATAATCCACTTAATCGTCTGAATGAATAAAAATTCATACAAAACAAATAGCACGCAACGAATTTAGCCGTCCGTGTGTAACAGTTTTTGGAAAACCACATAGGAAACGCGGTCACATTTTCCGCGGAATGTGGATCACCCTCTCAATGCGGAATTCCTGATAAAAGTGGAAATTGATCCCGGACTCCGTCGATGGGAATTTCGCCCCCTTGAAAGGGTAGAAAGGGACGTGGGAACTTTCCCTACCCGCGCACAGAGAGCAGCTCTTTCGCCCGCACGCGAACTTTGATTAACTAAACGTGGTTCTATTTATAGGTATCGTTTACTTAAGCGGTAACGAAGTTAATTAATCGGTAATTATAGAAAGCTTTCACGGGATTTGCAAATGAAAATGTTTTGTATCAATCAAGAATTTTAATTTTTTAAGTAAACATACATATAACTCACTTTTTCTTTTTACCCTTACCATCCTTTTTTCCCTTTTTTCCCTTTTTCTTTTTCTTACCCTTCGCCGCTTTCTTCACCCAATTTTCGAAAATACTCATAAACAAACTTTCGCTCGCCGCATCCGCCAATGGAAACATAAAGACACGATTCTCCTCCCTTTTGCGCCACTCTTCCTCTTCCAATTCCTTCAATTTTTTCAGCCTCGCCAATTCCGCCTTACTCATCTTTGGTTTCTTTTCCTTTTTCTTCTTCTTCTCCTTTTTGCTCTTCTTCGATTTCTTGTCCGACTTTTTCTTCTTTTTAGACTTCTTCGAAGATTTCGACTTGCTTCTCTTCTTCTTATCCTTCTTTTTCTTCTTCTTTTTCTCCTTCGCGGGCTTCGGCCGTTTGAATTCTTGCTTGATCACCTTCGGAGTCGGCCATTTTGTGTTGATCTCTTGCGTGATGGTGAATGGCGTAGAGCGAAACGCCAATTTTATTAAGGTGAAGTGGAAATTTTCATAAAAACTATAAAAAAAGAGTATTAAACATTAAATAATAATTTATAATATTTCCTCTTTAGATTAATAAATGAATAATAAACCAACTTATTCTAACATTTCATGAATCTACAATAATGAGTCTTGATAGATATTTACTTCACCTGAAGAAGCCACAGTGTGGCGAAACATATGTAGTGTTTAATAAACTAATATTTGAAAATCAAACAATTGCGTTATCTCAATATTAACAATGAGTCTTACTAAGATTACAAATATAAATTATTAATTATTAAATAAAAACACGACTATTTAGAGTTTATCAATTGAATTTATAAATTATTAGTTAATTTTCTATAACTAACTAAAGGATTTTAATACATTTTATTATTAAACTTATTCTAGATAATTAATTAATCTATACTTACTATTCAAAAACGAAATCAACAATCGCTTGGAGTATTTTAAAATTTTTAGATCTATCAACATCAAACTCTTCTAGGCTGTTCTTATTACTCTTGCTTGATTGTATAGATTCTACTTCAACCTCTGCTCTAATAAAGTCTTCCAATGAACCTTTTTCCTTCTCCAAAAACGAGTGCCACGGCACCCAGCCTATTTTCGGATCATCCATATCCCAACCTCTTTGTTCCATCATCAAAAAATACGCCCACTCATTCATTAATTCCCTTTCCTTAATCTTCTCCAGTTCCTCTTCAGTAAGCGCAGATTCTTCACAATCATCAGGTTCTGGTATTGTAAAAATTTCAACAGGCCTCACCCCTTTCATGCATGGGTTCGGAAAATTTCCTTTCACCAAATAATTTAAAATCTGCGCGGAAGCGCTCATATTCTTCATATAGGCGCTGAGGTTTTCTTGCAACAAAAGCGAACTTGATTTTGTTAGAGTCGTCATTATCTCCTCTTCATCTTTAACGATAACTTCTTCCTCTTCGGATTTGTTTTTGGAATCAATAAAATCCTCACCTGTTTTTGGTTTACTTTTAAAAATATCACACACACTCTCTGATGAATCTTCAGGAACTAAACATTTACAGATATAAGGTGTTTTATAGATATCATCAAGTTGTAATGTGCTGCGAAATCTGGTTGGTGTTCCAATGTCTGGTTTATAAAATGAAATATCTTCATCGAGTAAGTCTAAGTAATCGTTCGCTGAATATCTACTTTGTTCTTCGGGGTTTTCATCCAGTTTTGTTGAACGTGGATTTGTTTCTGAATAACAATGATCTAAAAATAAATTGTATTAAAGATTTGGTTTTTAAAGTTGTAAATAGATAGATAGATTATTTATTGTGTTACAAACATTAAGTTTTTACACTCGTCAGATTCTCAAAAATGTGTGTTTATTAAAGACTTTTACTAATGTGTTTTTCTAATTATTAATGATCTAAGGAATAAAAATTCAAGGTAAAAAAAGTAAAAATCACTTAGAAATATTTGAATAAAGAATAACATTAAAAATGAAGCTATATAATAAGTTTTCTATTCCCTCGATAATAATAATAATATTATTGATTTTTGCGGCTTCTACTTCGTTATACATATTTGAGTACAAATAAAGAACACTTTGAACTTCCGAAGAAACTTTTGACCCCCATCCTGATGTACTATCACTTTCACTATCGCAAAAAAATCAGGTCTAGTAGTGCACCCCTGTTGTTTGGTAATTTGTTAACTTGATTAAGGTTGTCATATAGTGCGGAAATTCTTAAATAATAGCTCAAGCTGAACTGATTTGCTATTATTCAGATAAAACTAGCTATAAGCTAAGATAAACAAAACCAACAAATAATAATAATAATATAGAAAAAAAAAATTACTTACAATCATTTGCTAATGGATTATTTTTCTTCAACCTATCTATATGTTCTTTGATATTAAATTCTGGAAAAATAACCATACGATCCAAATTTTGCGTCGACAATGTTGAAAGCGATTCGTTGCTGCTTGATGATGAACTTTCGCTCTCTTCTTCTTCATCAACGTCAAAATCCTCACCGTCCGTTTCAAAATCTACATCCTCTTCTTCCACAAAGTACTTTTTAGACAGTTCATACAATAATTCAACGCCGGGAAATTGAAACTTCAAACTAATACTCTTGTATGATTGCAGTAAAACGTCTTTGAAGAGCTTCAGAAAGTTTTTCCTCGAGATGTTCAAAATTGGATCTAAAATATCATAATCATATTACCCCAATTGATGAATAAAGAGAATGGTTGCGACTGTTACTACGTGGTAATCCATGCTTAGATTGAATTGAAAAATTCACTATGTTTTAACCACAAATAATTATTGTTGTGAAGATTGAAGAATTTAATTAAAAAAATAAATACCGGCGATTATTTTAAAAATCGCTGTTATCCAATTCAAAACCACTTTCTGCTCCTCGAGCTCGAAGTGTGAGACCTCTTGTGCTTTCCAAGCGCAATCCGTCAGCATGTCCAACAGCCAAAACTGTATCAAATCGTATTCGTAATTTCCTAAGCCGAGTTGTTTGCCTAAACTCTCGATCGTAAACTTGATACCTTCCTCCTTGACTGCAGGAACGTTTTCGATTCTATCGACCTGAATTTCTGGTATTTCCTTTGTTCGAGTGCATTCTATTTTTTGATCAGGAGTAGGTGGTGGAATAAAGGCTCTCGACTTAAGAGGTGGCCTTTTAGCAAAGTAGAGTGGATCGTCTTTGAGGTAAATCGGTTCTTCGGGTTTCTCATGTTCAGAAGGTATTTGTGATGGTTGGATGTCAATTTTTGGTTTAGACATATTTCAAAATTAAATGGATATAGTGATATTAGGTTATGTTTAATATTTATTAATTTAAGTAAAGAAAGACCATAAAAACAAAAAAGATTAAACGTGTAGAAAGTTTGGTTTTTAATTTTAAACATAAATATAATATAATTTATGACATAAGCTCAAACTAGTTGAAAATAAAGCAGTATATAAATAAAATAAACCAAATGAATCTTAAACTGTTAACAGTGGAGGTTTATAGTTCGTTATACATTATTTTTCACAAATAAAAAACTTTTTAACTTTGTTGGTATTACAATGAGTTTATTAAGTGACTTTAACTTGTCATTATCAAACTAGACTTCTAATTTGATAATGACAAGGTAAAATTGTCGAAATAAATTTAGTGTTATACAAAACAAAGTTAAAAAGTTTCTATTTGCAAATTAATCTTAATTATAAACCTTTTTTTTTATAATTTTATATAGGGAGAAAAACTTCTTTATTGGAAAATAGTGTTACTTCTTCTCTTCTCGTTTTCTTCATGTTTTTCCATTGGCTGTCGATCGGTAGACTCTCAGCCCTATAATTTTATTTAGTCCTTTAAGCTAAATTCTTTACCAAATTACAATTGTATAAAATATGGCTTTAGAAGATAGGCAACTTAATTAACAAATTTTAAAAGCAAGAGGACTGCACATTTATTCAAAACATTTTATTGATCTCTGATTTAATATAAATAACATGGAAATGTATTTAATTCATTAGTAATTCTTTTTTAATCCCAATAAGTAAGAATAAGTGTATATATACAAAAAAAAAATATCCTACACGGTAAATAATCGGCTAAGTAATATTTTGTTGTGATTGATCTATAACCCTAAGCCAATTCTAGTGAATCATGCCTTAACATAGATTCTACAATAACTATATTCAATGATATAATTTTTATGACATAGACTAAATATTAAATTTTATATTTGCGAGAACCTTATTGCCATCTATCTTTCGATTAAAAAACTACAGCTTTCTTTACATTCATAACGCGCCGTTTTAGTTTCCTGTAAAGCACAAACTGTAAAATTCATTAAAATATATACTACCAGATGGCGGAAGTAACGCGGGTGAAAATAAACAATTGGAGATAAAATTACCACTCATAAATTGTACAGTGTTTTATCCCACGTTTAATTGTTCGCAATTTTTAAACTTGTACGTATTTTTTATTCTTCATGCAATGAAGTGTTTTTCTTCGTAAATTTTATATTTCCTGTTTCATCAAGAATGTAGCAGAATAAGCAGTCGTATATCATTTGCAGTATTTTCATAGTAAGTAAATAACTGACATTTTCATACATTTAATTTTTTTTTAAATTATTATTTGCTTCGATTTAATCCCTCTTGTGAATTTCAAAGGATATAACAAGTTTTTTTTAATGTTTATATTAAATTGGGGATAACGAACCTAAATAAATAATGAAAGAATTGTGTTTTCTTTCTATTAATGTAACAATCACTTTGAATCCACTTTAATTATAGGATAGAATGCAATAAAGGCCGTAATCATCATATGACCGAGGAGAAGAGGTATTTACGTCTTTGATTCGTCGCACAAAGGAATAGTAGGAATCATGCCCGTAAAAATAGTGAACAACAACGGATTTATTCCTCTGTCTCGTCCTTTTCTATAGCCAAACAGATGACAGTGTACGTACGTACTGTGGGGGTGGATATAGAGCCACCCTCACCAGCCTTCCACTAAATCCCTCACCTGTGGAGCATTATAAAAAGATTTGGACGCTGAATAGGAATATAAACCTTCAGTATAAAAATCGGAGCACTCGGATATATATATATATATATATATATATATATATATATATATATATATTCTTCGCAGCCTCCATCAACATAAAAGGGTGAAATATATTGAAATGCAAATGAAACCCAGGGAGGGGAGATTTATGAAGGAATTCGAAGTAAAAAAGGTTATCTATTATTTTTGTAATTGCGTGTAATAAAAAGTGTTTGTATGAATTGTAAATGGTGGAGTGTAGGGGGTGTTTTTGCCCCATGTCAGATTCTATCTGTGGCCGGGGGGTGGTGGAATAAAGTTGAAGGATGTCGCTTACAGACGCACGAGAAAAAAAAAGTCTGATGTTTTGGCTGTTTATTTTTTGGTCACATCACACAAATGGGACTATTTGTATGCATGAAGTTTTTAAATACACTTAAACACTTTATTTTATTGTTGTTGCAGAGTTTCATAAATTAACTTTATGAAAAATGTTTTCATTATATGTTACACTGTCTGTTAAATTAAACCGTCTACACTGTTATGTTAATAATTACAATTTCATAACAAATTTTTAAATTTATAATGAACTATCACATCGTAAATATTGTCACATTTAGTTTCATTAAAATAAATTTAATCCTTACTTTATATACGTAAGAGAATCGTGATAATTAATTACACTACAAATTAATAATTGCCAGTATCTTCTTTGCCTCTTTAAAATTACTTAATATTTTATCATTAATATAAATGTAATTATAATGAAATCAAAATTATTTGTATTAACATATATGCCTGTTTATTTAATAATAAATGCAATAATAGGTTTTTGCAACTATAAAAAACTTTTTCGATTTATCGATTAAAGTACTTTTACATTCATCAAAATCACAACCGCTTTTCATTACAACATAAGTGCATTTTCCACGTTGATTGCACGGCTTCTTTGAAAGAGGCTTACTTTCTTTTGCAGACACACTCTAACTCCCTGGCTTTACGGCTCGATAATTATAATGTCCTGATGGAATTTAATAGCCCATCCGAAACGAACCTTTGGCCGGCACAAATATGAAAATCGATGGCGTGCCCGGCACACCGCCCTCATACTTTACAATGGGGCCCCCCCTCACGGCCCCATCACGTAAATTAATAATGCCATTTATAGCGTTCGCATTATTATATTGAAATTATCCAAAGTCCATTACAATTTTCATACATGTTAATGTATCTGAAATATGTATTGCAGATCGTTTATTATTTAAGGGTGAATTGTTGATGAGGTGTCGGGTGTGTGATGACCGTAATGTACATACGTCGTTTATACTCTTCGATATACCATTGATTTATATGCATTGTTAATTCACACAAGTGACAATCGTTTAATATGTCATTTTGATTTGTATTAAAATTTCTCTCAGTACAAGTTCTATTATTTCACGAGTATTTTATTATTTTTAAGGTCTTCACTTATAACTTTAGTTTTAGCTTAGGTTTTAAGCCCAAGCATAAACTAAGTTTAATTGATCAATGCTTGCGAGAATTTCTACAAGAATTGTCGATATTTTTTTGCAAATTCAACTTGCACAATTTATTTGAAGATAACAAACTTCTGCGAAATGCTTAGTATAGTTTTGGAAAAGGACGTTCCACTACAGATCTTTTTAAAGACTTGACATCAACTATCATTGATGGTTACGAAGAAGGATCAATATAGAGAGCTAGTTTTCTCGATCTCTCCAGAGCATTCGACTGTGTTTCACACGAAATTTTGTTAAGGAAGATGTATTTTTACAACTAGCATCCCAATAGTTGTAGTTTGCTGATGTCGTATGTTTTTGGTAGAACCCAAAGTGTCTTGACTGATGAAACTGGGCTTGACGAGCTGCCAATATTAGATCGTATACCACAAGGCTTAATTTTTGGGCCCCTTTCATTCTTAATTTATATAAATGATTTACTGGACATAGTGACAAAGAATTCGAGCATAGTTCTGTATCACTATTATTGGTTTGAGTTTACGTTTGTTATTGATAATGTTTACCTTGTATACGAAATCTACATATAACACTTAATAAACAAGTGAAGTAATGAATAAACTGTGTGTTATTTTCATTCAGTTCTGTATGCTGATAATACTACTTTAACTAACCAGGCTAAACAACTAGGTCAGCTAAACAGGCAGCACGCAGAAACAATTAAAATGGCTTCTAGTCGGTTTGTTAGCAACCAAATTAAGCTAAACGATACCAAAACCAAATCCACACTGGCAAAAGGAATTAATCAAATGGAATCTGCAAAATTCTTAGGTGTGCATTTGGATTGTCAAATGACTTGGACACGGTGATGCTCTTGGCGATAAACTATGTTCTAGCACCTGACTAGAGTAGTTTCCAAGAAAGTGTTACGTGTGGCATATTTCTTCTTATGCAAGGTCCTTAAATTTATTTTTCTTCTCGACCCATGCATAAAATTTTCAGTGCATTTATAATTGTATTTGTTTCTATTTTCTTGGCACATTACTTGGTAAATTTAAATTTAGGATTAGATACTAATTAACTTAATTTATGTGTAAAACATTATTGATAAAACAACAATGAAGATTATTATTATTTCCCAACATTTATAGTTTTTCTATTTTTTAAAAAAATAATTGTCCATTTCTTTTTTAAATGAAATAAATGTTACCATTTATTGCTTTGTTTAATCCATAATTTGTTGGATCTTTACTTTTAATTTTTCAGTTCAGAATAACTTAAAATATCTATCTAATTTAATTCTTCCTACTTTTCCTAGAATTAAGAGCTACTTTTTGCGGCGGCGACTTCTGCTTTTCGGTTGAGGTGCATTGCCTATCGTCACACTACCTTCTGCTATTTCATCTTTCAACTCTGATTTCTCAATTTGATTTTTAGCATCTATGTAAAACATAAGTTCCCTAAGCTGGTCCTTTAGATCCATAGTTTCTTTAAGCCTAATAGTTTCCAACTCTTCTAGTTTAGATTCCAGCTTTGTCATTCGTTTGTGGTACTGATCCTGATTTGCAAGTAATGCCTTTCCAAGATGTCTTTCTTCAATTAGCTCTTGTAATGTTGTATTCATAATAGTGCCATATACTCCTTCTTCGTTCTTTCTAAGGTTTTTAATCATTTTCCCCGAGTTTTCTAAAATTGTTATCTATAAAAATTCAAACATTGACAATTCCAGTATTTTACATTTTGGTTATATCAGAATTTTTCTGTTAATTAGTATTTTGTTTTATATATTGTCTTAAAAAATTTTAGTAATGTTTCCTTAGGAGTTTTGAATTTGTTTTAGATATAAAAATTTTCTTGCATTCTTTGATTTATTTTAACGAGAATATTATAGTAACTTTGTTTCCATTTTTGATACTCTTTACTCTTTTCGGTGATTTTTCTTAGTGATCGGGTTATTTTTTTGGTTCTTGAATTATTTTCTCTACAAAACTGCTAGAATTTTTCTTGAATATTGTAGAAATCTCCAGAATTTTTTTTCTAGACTAATAGTTTTCATTTTCTACATAAATTTTTCTTCCAATACATAATTTACGAAGTTTTATTTTTGACTCTATTTTATTGGTTCTGCTTAAGTATTTTTCTTTCGTTTTTAAGAATTCTACATATTTAATGAAAATGATGGTAGTTCATGGTTTTTATACCACTATTTATTGTATAATATACACAAACAAAGTTTACAATATATTATCAATTTTGACCCAACTATAGTTTGCAGGTCATTATCAAGTGTTGAATTGAATTCGTTTTTACCAACACTAAGATTTCAATCTTAAGATACGGCTCATTAAATGCTATGATGATTCTATACGGAATGGAAGGCTGGATGCTTAAAGCTGCTTAAAGCAACATCAATTAATGAAATAGAAGCGTTTGAAATGTGTACTGAAAATCCCCTGGACAGCACGAGTTACAAACGAATCGAACGATCGCGAACTTTTGACTACAATAAACATATCATGCGGAATTAGAAATATTATATCCTTCAAGTTATCATATAAGGCAAGATTGAAGGAAAATTGCTTATTATTTTATAGGTATTTTCTAAAAACTTTATTTTATTGATTAATTTTATTTTCTTATTAATTTTAATGTTTTATTTCAGAGAAATTCTTCGAGTGTCTAGGAAGTTACTTCTACATTTCTAAAATTTTCCATTATGTTCTCTTGAACGTTTCTAAAATTTTCTAGAATTTAAAAAGATGCAATTTTTCCTCTAGATTTTGTAGGAAACAAATTGATATTTTTTTTATTATAAACAAAGAACGACGATTTCTAGAAAAGTGTGACTATTTAGCACTTTTATAGAAATTGTCTTTCTTTGTTTATTATTATATGTTTTAAAAAATACGCGAATTGATTTTAAAATTTCTTGAATTTCATGCAAATTTTACGAGATGAGAGAAAATTGATAATGGGAAGTTCTTGAAAGAAATAAAGAGAAAATCTAAAACAGAATTTACTCTTCTTCTCTTTTAGATTTTTGTCTTCCTTTATCAATTCTTTCTTTCCTCATTTTTTTGTTTTCACCAATTCTTACTCTATTAGATAATAATTTCTGTTCGTAATCACTAGAATATTATTCAAGGGTTTTACAATATTTCAGCAACTTCTATTTCATGTTTTACTCATTGCAATAAATTGTTTATTATTTTAGAGGAATTTTCTGAAAAAATTATTTTATCATTTAATTTTATTTCTAATTGTCGGATTTTTTTGACGATTTGTAGAATTTGTTTGAGTATTATTTATCAAGGTTGTCACTCTTTTTTAATTCAGAGATTTGCTTTGGAGTGTCTAGAATGTTTCTCTTACATTTCTAAAATTTTCTATTATGTTCTCTTCGACGTTTATAAATTTTCGTGTTTTTTCTAATTATTAATTAATTTTTTTACGACTAATTTTAGAATGTTTTATCATTTTTTTCCTAGACAGTCATACTTTTCTAGAAATTTTCTAATTGTTTATGACAAAAGATGCGCGAATGGATTTTTAAATTCCTTGAATGTTCTACAAATTTTATAAAATAAAAAATAATTGATGGGAAGTTCTCAAAAAAGGAAGAGAAAATTTTAAAAAACTTTTCTTCTCTTTTATTTATTTATTTACTTATATTTTCTTAAAAAATACACTTTAAAACAAATTGAGGAAATTCCCATCATATTTTTTTTTTCATCAATTTTTACTCTATTAGGTCATAATTTTTTAGAAGTTTTTATTCGCAATCACTAGAATTTACAAAATTTTAGCAATTTTTATTTAATTTTTTAATTATTTTATAGAAATTTTCTTAAAAATTTATTTTATCGCTTAGTTTTATTGTAAAATTTGTTTTTTATCAACGTTGAAGCTTTTCTTTCTAATTCAAAGAATTTCCTTCGAGTGCTGAGAATGTTTGTAACATTTTCTATTATGTTTTCATGAACGATTCTATTTTTTTTTTAGAATTTAAATAAATGCAGTTTTAAATGTTTTATGATTTTTTTTAAACAGTCGCACTTTTCTACAAATTGTCTTTCTTTGTTTATTGTAAAAATTTATCTTAAAAATATTGATAATTTTTTTATAATAAGCAAAGAAAGACGACTTCTAGAAAAGTGTGACTATTTAGCACTTTTCTAGAAATTGTCTTTCTTTGTTTATTATAATCTGTTTTATCAATTAGTTTAAAAAAAAAACGCGAATTGATTTTGTACTTTCTTGACTTTTATGAAAATTTTATTAAAAAATAATTGATGTGGGAAGTTCTCTTCTCCGTTACATTTTTTTCTTCCTTCATGAATCCTTTTTTACTTCAATTTTTTGATTTCGCCAATTCTTATTTTATTAGATCATAAGTTTCTCTTCGTAATCACTAAAATATTATTTGGGTTTTACAATATTTCAGCAGCTTTTATTTTCTTCATTGGGCAATTTACTTTTATTCTTGCTTGATCTTATTAAACTTTTTCAGCATTTTTTTTTTAAATTTATTTTATTCATCAGCTCTTCATCTATTTAAAAAAATATTCTACCAATTATTCTTTATGTTTCAAGCATTTTTCCAAATTTTTATTTTCGTTTTTCACTGATTCTCCAAATTTCTACCAATTCTGGCTTCATTAAATTAAATAAGTAATTGTGGAGGCTTCTATTTTGTGATACATTATAGATTTTTAAAAGCACGACTTTTTAATATCACACACTTGATATTTGAAAATGTACTTCATATTTTTGATAATTCATTAAATTAGTTTTAGAATCCTTTAAGAATTAGCTCATTTTTCAAATATTTCTAATAGTTTTTGAGATTGTTTCGTATCTTCTTGCTTATTTTTTCTAGCAAACCTTCCTGTAGATGTTAAACTTATTTTTTCTGAAATTTAATTTCCAAGTTGCTAGAATTTTAGAGGTTTAATAATTTTGTTGACATTTTCTTTATCTAAACTCTTCTCTATCAAGATTGTTTCGTAACTTCTTGCTTATTTTTTCTAGCAAACCTTCTTGTAGATGTTAAACTTATTTTTTTCTGAAATTTAATTTCCCAGTTACTAGAATTTTAGAGGTTTAATAATTTTGTTGACATTTTCCTTATCTAAAATTTTCTCTATCAAGATTATAAGTTTTTTTGGAGTGTTATATATTTATTTACCATTTTTTTACAATTTTCCATCAACAATTTAAAAAAATCTTTTCTTCACTGCTTCTACAATAAATAATCCTTTATCCTAACACACTTTTGATTTTAACTAATAAATATTTTACTAATTTAAAATACAATCTCGTAGCGTATCCTCGACTATTCCAATAGCATAATCTTGACCTAGAATAATAAAACTAATAAATTATTCATCTTGTCCTATCTCAATAAATTATTAATTGTTGTAGCGTAAGTATTCATTGTGCTAGCGTAATCTTGACTTAGGCTATTATATTACTCAAAAAAGGTTAAATGAAAATAATTTTTAAGTTTTTATACCACTATTAATTGTATAATATACACAAACAAAGTCTACAATATATTATCAATTTTGACACAACTATATTTTCGACCTTTGCAGGTCATTATCAAGTGTTGAATTGAATTATTTTCATTTAACCTTTTTTAAAATGAACTACCACATAGTAACGGTCGCTACCATCATTTTCATATTATATTACTAGTTGCCGTGGCGTACTCTTGACCTACTTCAACGAATTATTTATTGTCCTAGCGTACTCTTGACCTACCCTAATAAAGTATTCATTGCCCTAGCGTAATCTTGACCTAGGTTACTATATTACTCGTTGTCCTGACGTACTCTTGACCTACCCCAATGAATTATCTTTTTGAGATGAAACTTCAAACTTAATGTTTTCTCATTAAAAACTGTAATGTACATTCAAAAACCGAAAGTGGATCAAGGCAGTTTTTCTTTTTTTTCTCGATATTTTTCTTAATATAAAAAATACTATAAAACTTTTCAAACAAAAGTTAAATGGAATGAAAAACTGAACAAGTTTTTTTAAAATATATATTTTTATAAAATTCTTAACTTTCTTGAAAACCAATAAAAAATTTGCCATTTTTTGTTTGAATGTTAATTTCTTCCAAAATGTGGAAATCAGGATATAAGTTTTAATGCATGTTGGTTTGCTCAATGGCATTCTGAAATATATAGTGAAATTGCTCCAAAAATTCTGTTCGATGAGCAGATTTCCTGAGAGATTTTAATGGCCATTTACATAATAGAACCTCTGACAATAAAGTTTGGTGAATAGTGCTGTAACATTAATGTAGAAGAAATACTAACTAAAGTTACCTTAGTATCTTCAATTCTCCAGACTTAACGACTCAAACTCGCTTTGAAAGCAAAGAGAATTGATATTTCTGACATCCAGCGAAACGCGACGAGGCTTTTGAATTTCATCCCAAAAGAAGCCTTCTTGAAAAGTTTCTAGGACTGAACGGTGGATAATTATGAGAGGTGACTATTTCGAAAGAACTTTTGTTAATATTTCAACTATGTTAATGAAATAATTTATGAATACAAACTTTGACAATAACGTTGGGTAACAACTTTATTGTCAAAATATGTATTCATAAAGATAAGAGAGAGAAAAAATTAAAAGTGGAAAATAGGTAAGTGATAGAGAAAAAGAGGCAAAAAGAATGTTCTGAAGTGATGCACAAGAATGGAATTAATAATGAAAAGCGGTATGGCGAGAGACTAAAATCTTCCTAGATTTAATTTAATGTTTCTTCTCCAACAGAGTTTAGATGGTTCACCTTAAACATGAATTTCTTCTAAATTCAAAAAACAAGATATTAATCTTTGTTGGTTTACTTATTGTCATTATGTGGTGTTAAATGAATCTTCTTCTTGGAATGGTGTGAAAATGGTGGAATTTTACAGATGCTGCTCGTAAACTCGATTTCGTGAGAGAATCTAAATTGGTAATAATTAGTCTGTATCTCATTGCTAATACTATTGTTGCATAATCACAGGCTATAGATATTTGTTTTCTTCATCTCCTCTTTTCCAATATTTTTTATCCTCTCTTCTATTAAAATTTTCAAATTGTGATATTTTCCAGCAATCTATTTCCAGATGTCTTAATTTTTCCAGCCATTTGCATTCTCTAGATTTTTTACATTTGTCTTGCAAGAATTTTTCAGCAATTTTTATTCCATTTTTGAGACGTTTCCGGAATTTAATTACTTTCTAATTGTAAGTATTTCAAACAAATTTTCTTTTTTGCAATTTGTCTTACTAATTTTACAAATTAGCAACGAGGTTTCTAAAATTTCTTTATCTAATTGGAATTTTCCAAACATTTCTGGAAAGTTTCTTCTAGAGTTTTAATACTTTTAATCCATCCTTTTTTAGATTTCTAGACTTTCCAGAAATCTTTCTAATGTCCATATTTTTCAAAATTATTTAATTTTATCAAAATTTTCCAATTATTTCTATTCAATTTTTTTTTTTCGTGATTTATTACTTTACTTTATCGATGTTTTTGGGCATTTTCTAATTGTAATATTTTTTCTTCGACTTTCCAGAAATTTCTCTTGAAATTGTGTGGATTAACTTAAAGTAATTTCTCTTTCAGATTTTTATATTTCCTTCAAGATTTCTAGAATTTTCGAGTCATTTCTCTTCAAATCTGCTAGAATTTTATTTCTGGTTTTCAAATTTTCTAGTTATTTTTCATTCACAGTTCAAGAATTTACAAACATTTCTGATTTCTCCTGAATTTAAAAAAATCATTTTTTCATTCTTTGATTAATTGGAAGAGAGAGATAAACATCTTTATTGAATGTAGCTTTATAGTAATAAAATATAACTTCTCACTTCTGCTCTTTATTAATAATTCTCAAATTTTGGAATTTTCTTCTAACAATTTCCAACAATGAATTTTTCAGATTTTTTAAATAAAATATCTTCCAGATTTTTTTCCTTAGTTCTTTTCTTTGATCAAAATTTTCTAGCAATGTATAATGTAATTTTTGAGAACTTTCCCTTATTTATTTCTTTATTTTACGAATTTTTAAAGAAATTGTTCGAGGGTTCTAAAATTTTGCAGCTAATTTTTTTCTAGATTTCTAGAATTTTTAGCAATTACTCCTCCATATTGTACTATTTAAAATCAAGTCTTCTAATATTTCTAGTAACTTCTCTCCCGGGTTTCAAGAGTTTTTGAATCTAATAAAAATTTTCTGAAAATTCCTAAATTGTGAAAATTATATTGTAAGGGTCTAATGATTTCTATCAATCTTATTTTTCAGATTTGTAGGCTTTATCAGCAACATATCTTCAACAATTTCTTGTTTTTCTAGATTTTCTTGTTCTATTTTATCAAAAATTTCCTTATTAAAAAAATTATAATTGCAAAAAATTTCTTTAAGGATTCCAAAATTTTTCAGCAATTTATGTTTTAGATTTCTGCGATTTTTCAGAAGTTTATCTTTAGAATTTATGCGAATTAACTTCGATTAAATTCTCTTCATTACTTGTATTTTCTTAGAAATCTTGATATTTTTTAATTTTATTGGAATATTCATTTTTAATTGTAGAAAATTTATTTCTAAACATTTTCTTTTTTTCATATTTTCCAGAAATGCATCTTTCAAATTTTTGCATTTTAATCTTTTTATCAGAACTTTCGAGCAGTTTCTGTTAATTTTTTTGAAAAGTTTCTACCATTTTTAGAAATTTTCTTCGAGGGTTCTAAAATTTTTAAACAATTTTTTTTTTCTAGATTTCTAGAATTTTTGGTAATTGCTTCTATAAGTTGAATGATTTAACATTGAGGTTTATAAAATGTAAATATTTTTAGAGTTTTCTCTTCTCTAAAAATTTCTAGTTTTTTATTAAATTCTCCTTTAATTTGCAAGAATTTTCCTTTCCGTTAAATTGTTTCAGGATTTAATAAATTTTCTAATTTTGTTTTGCCGAAATTTACCATTAATTTCGACTCAATCTTTTAAAAATTTCCAAATTCCGAGAATCTTCTTTTAGAGTTATAATATTTTCCAACAATCTCTACTTCAGGTTTATAGATTTAGGCTGTAATTTATATTTTAGATTGTACTTTCATTTCATCATTCAACATGATGTTATTTTGATTTTTTTTTTAGGAACAACATTTGGTCTTATTAAACGTGGTGCATTATTTGTGCTCGTACAGTTACGACGAAACTCGGCAAACCAATATTTGATGGCTGAATTCTGTTTGCCGGATCAAGAATCAAAGTTTAATCATTCAGAAGCTACAATTGGTACACGTTTTAAAGAATGGTCGTGAAATTTTGACAGCATCTAAGTTAATGTTGGTACTCTATAAGAACTGTTATTATTATTGCTAATAAACAAATATAAACAAATAATTGTAGAGAATTCAAAAGTGAACAAATTATTAAAAATAATTTGTTTGCGCAAACCTCATAGTTTTAGAGTAAAATATAGGGAAAGTATGATGACCACATCACCAATTTTTTAATTAGAATTAATTATATAGATCACATTTATTGTTTATTATTAAGTGTAATTAAGTGACGGCCACAACATCACACCGAGAATATGTACCAGCTGGAAAAAATCTAGTTAAATCACAATCCACTTTATTCGCGTCGAATGAAAACATTTGTGCAGCGCTTAAGTTGGCACTAATTTAATTAAATCGCCACGTTTTGTGCCGCGCATGCAGTGGCGCTTCAAAATGCCCTTTCGTGCGCTCCCTTGGCCCTTAATTCCTGCAACCGGTCGTGTTTAATGTTGAAAGTTGGCGTTGCATTCAACGAAAGTTCCAACAAACTGGCGCATAAATAAACGCGCTCCCTTCCCACTTCTACCACACCTACGGTTTTTCGACAACAAAACTGTATTAAGTCGACTGTTTTAGATCAAAGTGGCCGCCGGCAGCTCAAGTCCTTATATGCCGCAAAAGCTTTTCGCTGTAAACAAAATAATATATTATTTCCTGCTGCATATATTCAATGCACATACGTTATTTAATTCTAAATTTATGTTTAATATACATTTCATATTCTCAATATAGATTTCTTCTGAAAGTATATTTTTTTAGTTACTTATAACATATATTATACTAATTTTAACTGCTGTAAAACTTACACTAAATTGCTATAAAGCTCTTTATGGTCTATTAGAAAATAATAAAAATAAATCAATGATTAATTTACACTATTAGAAAATAGTTGGAGTGGAGACTTCATTATGCAATTAAAGATAAAAGTACGATACTGCACATTACGCTTAACTAATGAACTCATCAACGCTGCTAAGGGATTATCAAACTCTTATGCCATAGAGAAGAAGGATGAACTCAAATCAAATCGTTAAATGTATTTTTACCATAATTACTTCATAATATTTGATCTATGTATTGAACTTATTAAAATATTTCTAACACAAAAAAATACAAGATAATTAAACAAAGGGCTTTTAGTTAACATATTTAAATATTTTAAAATAATTTCAGTCATGAATTTAATCCTCACACACAAAATATATCTAACAACACCGGGTGGCTTCTAACTTATTTTTATTATTTTTTCCCCTTGCTTTATGGTTTCCATTACATTGATTAATTAATCCCGGCGTGCACATACAAAACACCACCCCCTTAATTTTCTGAAATGCGTGAATAATTCAAAGTCGCCGTAACCGCTGTTGCTGAACTCGCCTTCGCTCCTCGCTGCCAAGAAAAATAGAGGAAAGTAAATAAATAACAGTTTTTGGTTGGAGACGAGGGAGGCGATAAGCCGGTGTATGGAAACGTCGAGCATCCGTTCGGCGACAAATTGTAAATTGCCACTGTTTTCCAGCCCCCGCCCGCCATGGCTGGTGGCAAAACTTGCGACAATAAGACAAGCCCCTAGACGCGCATCAATTACCATGAAATTTCGCAGATGGCAAAGTTAAATGTGTGCTCATCATCCCGGGGACACTTAACTCGTTCCCGTTTAGTTGGATGTAAGTGAAGTTTGGGATTAGGGGGTCGTGTCGTGTGGCAATTTGTACATGACCTCGCAGCTGTAGAGATTAAGTTAAATTGAGTATGCATTCGCGTTAAATTTATTAATTGGCTTTTGCATTAATTCTGAACGGATACATGTATACATATGTATACACGTGTGTGTGATGTGACTTGTAATTTAAATATAATTTAATGTTCAATATTTGATTATCAAAGTTAATTTTGAACTCTATGATATAAATAATTTCCTACAAGTTTATATGAATTTAATTTTCTTTAAAATACTTTTAATTAGCACCTATTCAAATATTCTTATTCAAATATAAATTCCAAGTGGAAGTACCTTTTAAACTTACCCCCTTTGATACCTGCTAGAATCGTCGTAATATTGAGTTGTATGTCTTTGGCATCGACAAGCGATCGAAAGTGAAACAATTTGTATTAGCAAAAGTAAACGAAAGTTCCGTTCACAAATACCTTTATTAAGTGTCGAATGTCTTTCTACAATAGCCCTTAAAACATCCAAATGATGAATTAAAGATTTAAGATAAATAATAAAGTCATACCAGAGTCTACATAAACCATCAAGTATAATTCATTTCGATGGTTTATTCTTAATATACTGCTCCACATTTAGAAAGGGATTCTTCTGTTTATCAACATATAAATCTGTTTTGAGCCGGTGAGAAAGTGACAGAGAGGATTTACGTAGATTGTCTGTTTTTCTAAAATCTATCGTTGCCCTCCGAAGGAATGTAAGTGTCAACAAAATGCACGTGCTAATAGAACAGCCAATAATCAGCTGAATATTTGATGGTAGAGGCGTTTACTTCGTGGTATTAACTTAAAGCTTAGCTTATAATAGAAACTATAGTCACTATAGAGATTTAAAAAGATATAGTGGTAAATGAAAGTTATCGTGTTTTAATACGTCACTTAATAAGACACATATACGGAAACATTATAAACAGACCCATGTGATATCTGCATAGTACTAATCTTCAAATAGTGCGTGTCAAACTTTCATAAGATTTTGACAGTTGGTTTAGAAATTACAATCAATTAAGTTACCACTGTTTTGTAGTTTTCAGGATAAATACGAGCACTGATGATGCTGAACGCTCTGGTCGTCCAAAATCGGCAGCTGTTTCGGAAAATATAAAAAATTACCACAAAAGTGTTTTATAGCAGACACCTCGTAGATATCAGAAGTTAGTGTCTTTATAATTTTAGATGAAAATTTAGGTATGAGCATGTGGGTTAGGTTAGGTTAGGTTAGGTTACCCGCAGGGGTGGTTGACGTGCACAGCCATTTGGGAATAGCGACCCCACGTACCCGAGCCGTTCATTGCACACACACGCACATCTCACACACACACACAACGACACTGACACCCCGTGATGTTATACCTGATGGCGGTTCCGCGGGGTGGCACACACACACACACACACTCTCATCATACACACGCACACATCACCGACACAGACGACACCCTACACCCCGTGAAGTAATGCCAGAGGGCGGTTCCGCGGGGTGTCAGGGCGACTTGGGGAGGTGGTTTTTAGTGGGTATACCAATACAGTTCTGGGGACTCCCACACTCAGTCTTTAAAAGATTTTGCACCTCCCGACCACAAAAAAAAGTTAGGTTAGGTTAGGTTAGGTTAGGTTATGTTAGGTTAGGTTAGGTTACCCGCAGGAGTGGTTGACGTGCACAGCCATTTGGGAGTAGCGACCCCACGTACCCGAGCCGTTCATTGCACACACACGCACATCTCACACACACACACAACGACACTGACATCCCGTGATGTTATGCCTGATGGCGGTTCCGCGGGGTGCCACACACACACACACACACTCTCATCATACACACGCACACATCACCGACACAGACGACACCCTACACCCCGTGAAGTAATGCCAGACGGCGGTTCCGCGGGGTGCCAGGGCGACTTGGGGAGGTGGTTTTTAGTGGGTATACCAGTATAGTTCTGAGGACTCCCACACTCAGTCTTTAAAAGATTTAAATATTTGAAAGTGTTATCGTATTTCATTTACGAAAATTTACCAAAGTGATTAGAATATGAACTTTCAACAACTAACAGCCTCAACTATTCAGTATTATAGGTTGGTTCAGTAGTTAAACAGTCACTGTGCAGTTGATATCTATCTTTTGTGGCTTTTTTTAGGGGATTAATAATCAATTATTATTGATTATCATGATTTGGTTTTCGTTCCTGTTTTTTTTTTTCACCAACTCTCTTCGGGACAGCTGGCGGAAATTGCAACTTCCATTTCGTTCATCTTCATCTGGGGGATTCATAATCAATTATTATTGATTATCATGATTTGGTTTTCGTTCATGTTTTTTTTTTCACCAACTCTCTTCTTCTTCCATTTCTTTCATCTGCAGCTGAATCTAAAGCCTGACTTTTACTTGGGCATTCACTAGGGTTAATAGGTACCATTAGGACCGATTCAGCGGTATTATTCGGTACTTCATTCCTAGAATCATCGTCCCAACCACCAGGATTATCGTCCTCAAAATATCAAGGTTCGAATTATCGTTTTAGGGCAGCAGCAATGCTTCGTCAGTTAGAGCTTATTAATGATGATTCTGAACCATCTGTGTAGCACAATTTGAAAATCAGAGTATGCAATAGTTGCGACCAAAAATATTTGCTATGGTTATCCACGTGCATTAGAAGTTCTTAAATGCAAAAGATGGTTTTCCAAGTTTAAATCCGGTAAGATTTATTTCTCTGACTTATATCGAGCAGGAACACCAACAACATTAGATAACGACATTCTAAGGATAGAAGTGGAAGCAAATCCATGTCAAAAAATGAGCAGCGTCATCCTTTTGTCAATTATGGTTGCACCGAATTTAGTCACTTTCTGAAACTCATGGAGGTTGGTTTATTAACCATACATTCAAACAATTTTCTGGTGAAATATTTGTTCTCTGTGTTGTTTTCTATCTTTTGTCGCTTTTTTGACGGAATTAATAATTCACATCGATTATCATGATTTGGTTTTCATTCCTTTTTTTGCCAATTCTCTTTGGAGTTGGAAGAGCTGCCAGAAATTGCAACTTCAGCTAAATCCAAAGCCTGGTTTTTTCTTGGGCATTCAATAGGGTTAATAGGTACCATTAGGATCGATTCAACGGTATTATTCGGTACTTCATGCCTAGAATCATCATTCCAACCACCAGGATTATCGTCATCAAAATATCAAGGTTAGAATTATCGTTTTAGAGCAGCAGCAATGCTTCGTCAGTTAGAGCTTATTGATGATGATTCTGAACCATATGTGTAGCACAATTTGAAAATCAGAGTATGCAATAGTTGCGACCAAAAATATTTGCTATGTTTATCCACGTATATTAGAAGTTCTTAAATGCAAAAGCTGGTTTTTCAAGTTCAAATCCGGTAAGATTGATTTCTCTGACTAAAAAATGCCAAATTTAATAGGGTTAATAGATACCTTTAGGACCTATTCAACGGTATTATTCGGTACTTCATGCCTAGAATCATCGTCCCAACCACCAGGATTATCGTCATCAAAATATCAAGGTTCGAATTATCGTTTTAGAGCAGCAGCAATGCTTCGTCAGTTAGAGCTTATTAATGATGATTCTGAACCATCTGTGTAGCACAATTTGAAAATCAGAGTATGCAATAGTTGCGACCAAAAATATTTGCTATGTTTATCCACGTATATTAGAAGTTCTTAAATGCAAAAGCTGGTTTTTCAAGTTCAAATCCGGTAAGATTGATTTCTCTGACTTATATCGAACAGGAAGATCAACAACATTAGATAACGACATTCTAAGGACAGAAGTGGAAGCAAATCCATGTCAAAAATGAGTAGCGTCATCATTTTGTCAATGATGGTTGCACCCAATTTAGTCACTTTCTGAAACTCATGGAGGTTGGTTTATAAACCATACAGTCAAACAATTTTCTGGTGAAATATTTGTTCTCTGTGTTGTTTTCTATCTTTTGTGGCTTTTTTGAGGAGATTAATAATTCACTTTGATTATCATGATTTGGTTTTAATTTCTCTTTCTTGCCAATTCTCCTCGGGGTTGGTACATCTGGCAGAAATTGCAACTTCAGCTGAATCTAAAGTCTGGTTGTTACTTGGGCTTCACTAGGGTTAATAGGTACCATTAGGATCGATTCAACGGTATTATTCGGTACTTCATGCCTAGAATCATCGTCCCAACCACCAGGATTATCGTCATCAAAATATCAAGGTTAGAATTATCGTTTTAGAGCAGCAGCAATGCTTTGTCAGTTAGAGCTTATTGATGATGATTCTGAACCATCTGTGTAGCACAATGTGAAAATCAGAGTATGCAATAGTTGCGACCAAAAATATTTGCTATGTTTATCCACGTATATTAGAAGTTCTTAAATGCAAAAGCTGGTTTTTCAAGTTCAAATCCGGTAAGATTGATTTTTCTGACTTAAATTGATCAGGAAGACCAACAACATTAGATAACGAAATTCTAAGGAAAAAAGTGGAAGCAAATCCATGTCAAAAGATCGAGAATCTGTCAAATATTTAACCAAACTTGGTCGACCATCTAAGAACATTTAAAGCAGATTAGAAAATAATTAGAATAAGGGTTTGGGTCTCCCATAGACTGTCGGAAGAGAACAAAACCAACCGATCCATCACATGCAACGTATTGCTTTAACGGTAACATATAGAACAGTTTTTTGATCGTTTGATTACTGGAGATGAAAAATGAGGTCCTATATGATAATCCAAAATGCAAAAGGCAGAGACTCTCTCCAAATGGAAACATTTCAAAAAGTTGCTTTTGTGTTTTCGGTGAAGTATTCGTGGAATTGTCCATTTCGAATTACTAGAATCTGTTGATGTAAACAATTGGATAGAGTGAACTAATCTTCAATCGAAAAATATCTACACGACAATGCATGACCATACTCTGCAAGACGAACGCTGAACAAATTAATGAATTGGGGTGGGAGGTACTGCTTCACCCACCATACTCGCCCGAAATCGCACTCTCGGATTTATATTTATTCTGAAAGCTGCAACATTTTCTTAGTGACAAAAAATTGAAAATTTGGATAATGTCCAAAATGCCATCTCCCAAAAACCAATTGATTTTTATCGATCTGGGATTGAAAATCTGCACACTAGATGGTAAAGGGTTGTTAATAAGGAGTGTGATTGAATTATTAATTAAATATAAAAATATGTTAAAAATGTATTCGTTTGAATTTAATGTAAAAAAGAGACATTACTTTACAAACAAAGAGAAATATTTCAAGACCAAATTGACAAATGGTATGAGTATTTTAAAACTCCCAAATTCCACTCATCCCAAATAACGAAATTAATATGGATGACTATCACAAAATTTTAAAATGTGCAAAAATACAGCTCCAGGTTATGATAGTATTCCCAGGCTGATCCTGAAAAAATTATTTGAATAAATCCGCCTGCCCGCCTTTTTACGTAGATGATACTTCCTTAATGACCTATGCCTCTTCTCTTCTCAAAGTCTTCAATACCCTACAGGACATGGTAGATACTTGACATAGCTTGTTTGCAAAATGGCGTTACCTGCAAATACCTAGGAATAAAATTTGATACTAAACTAACCTTCAAAAACCACTTAACTTCCCTTAAAGCAAAATTAAAGAAATGAGCATCACATTTCAAAGGCCTAAGCTACAAAAGGCAAGGTATAAACCTACAAATACAAAATTATCTTCCATCCTTTACTTGATTATCCAGCTATTATCTTAAATAATCCTCAGCCAGTAACATTACATAACTTTCAAGTTCACTAAAATACGACCACAAAATTTTATCTATAATCGATAAAATTTATTGCTGTACGAATTTACGAAGGTAATCCCAATTCAAGAAAGACACTCAAGTCAATCATCATAATATTAACAACAATAACAGAGAAATCCTAAAATATTGTGAAAACCTGTAACATTCGATGAGACAAAAAGATTTTTTGGAATACTAATAATCATAGGTTTAACACTAGTCCCAGAAATTAAATCATATTGGTCGAAAATATATGTCGATGTATAGTATCATAAGAATAAAAGCAGCAATAAAGCGAGATCGTTTTTAGATATTTTGAAATATCTTCATTTTAGAGATAATAACGTAAATAATACTGGGAATTTTCTGGGCAAAATTCAAAATGTATTGGAAGAACTAACAAATAGCTATGTGTGTTGTTAAAGCCGGCAGAAATATTGAAGCCAAAGGAAAATACAGATGAGGTACTATTATTAACTTACAAAATCGCATCAAATTTATGAAATGAATGGATAAAATGTGGTAAGTGCCCTTTTATCTGTGAAAATTCAATTGTGCCAATTTGTTTTAGGCTTAACTACAAAAAATTGTGTTACTGGAATCTAAAAATCTATTATTTGGAATTAATCTCGCATGTTTTTTCTCAAATGTAACGATAATTGTTAAATTTACAACAGCTTCTGCAAAATCTTCAGTTTGCTTTAAGAAAAGTGCAAATTTAATCGACGCCATTTGATTTTGGGTATAGCTACAAAAATTTACTAAAAATTCTCGCATTTTTAAAAACAAAATCCTAGAAAATAAAATAAAATGGTGATGTGTCCAACATAATACTTTCCCTATATTTTTCTCGAAAACTATGAGGATTACGTAAAAAGGCTATTCTTAATAATTTGCTCAATTTTGAATTCTAAATTTACATGTATATGTTGTGTGGGGGGGTGGCCACCCTTATCAGTGAAACATAAGTCAGAGAATTAAAAGTTGTAAAACGTAAATAAACATAACATTTTTGTTAAATTTAATAGATATATTCAAACAAATATTTTAAACAATTTTTGATTATGTTTTTCTAACTGGAGGGTGGGGTAGAGAACACCCACCCACCCTACATATATATATATATATATATATATATATATATATATATATATATATATATATATATATATATATAAACTTGCCCAAAAATGAAAGAAAGAAAATCTGAGGCAAAGAAATATTAAACTAAAAAAGATAAGCTTTTAAAAATACATATAACCATCACCGAAATCTGCACAAGAAACTGTAGTGTGTATAAAAGAGAGTTATTGGAACTAAAATTACCTAGATATTTGCTGATTTAAAATCTAGAGATAAAACATTTTTTTTTTAATTTTTGAGAAGATAAAATAAGTTAACCAAGAATTATGTAAATCATGTACGTACATCAACAAAATACTGCTTGCGCAGTTGTGGATGTTTGTGGTTAAGAATATATATTGACTTAAATTATCTACAAAATACTGCTTGCGCAGTGATGTATGCCTGCATACAAGAAGTACTGCGCGAGCGAGATAATTTACATCAATAAGATACTGACGGAATAGAAATTCATCACTGCGCAAGCAGTATTTTGTAGATAATTTAAGTCAATAAATGAGATTTGCTATAGAAAGTTAATTATATTTAAAATTACATTTTGATTTTGCTTCCTTTTTTATTACATAAAGGGTTTGATGGTTTTTAGCAGCAAAATCATCAACGGCTAGCAAATAAAGTTATCATATATATGTAGGGTGGTTGGGCGGCCTCTATCTCACCCTCCAATCAGTAAAACATAAGCGAGAATTGTAACAAAAAGTTGTAAAATATAAATAAACACAAAATAAATACATTTTCTCAGATTTATTTATACAAATGTTTCAAATAATTTTTGATGATGTTTTACTGATTAGAAGGTGGGATAGAGGCCACCCACCCACCCTACATATACATATAAATTTCAATTACTGATCGTCTCGCGGTTTAGAGTAAATAAATTTTACAGAACTTTTTGAATAAAAAAAATCAAAACGTAAAAAAATTTTAAGGAGGATGGGTAGACAGAGTTCAAATCTAAAATAGATAGTATTAGCTATATAAGGACATTTATATTTAAACGTAAATTTGGATTATGCTTTATTTTTTATTAGATATAAGATTTTTTTTTGCAGAAAATCAGAAAATCATAATTAAAACTTGTAAAATGTAAAGAAATATGAAAATTGTGATATTGCCATTATAAAATTTTCCTTACAATTTCTCCAAAACTATGAGGTTTACGAAAAAGGCTATTGTTAATAATTTACTTAATTTTGGATTCTTTACAATTACTTGTTATACAAATTTCATGTAACTCACATACTAGGCAAAAAATATAAAAATTTTTAATTTTTAATTTTTTTCTCGTAAGTTAAGCACTTTATGAAAAACATGTTCTAATAAAACTAGCTCAGTTTCTCATTCCTTTTAACTTTTGTTTGAAGAGTAATGTAATATTTTTAAAATTTAGAAAAATATCGGGAAAAACCTAAAAAACAGCCACTTCCGGTTTAGGAATGTTTACCAAAAGCTTTTCAGTTCTAATTTTTAATGATAAAACGTTAAGTTTAAATTTTCATATCAAACGGATTATTCTTTTTTGAGAGAGAGCGCCCACAGACATTTTCATGTACGAAAACAATACTTCCCCTATATATACTATATAGGGAAAGTAAAAATAACTAAAAATACTGTTAAAATTCCTTTAAAACGTCAGAATAGTTTTTTCTTAATTAAAAAGAACAGTAAAATAGCAAAAAAGCACAAGAGAACTGCAGAGAACATCAGTAAACATCACATAACAGCAGAATAGCAGAGACTAGCAGGGAAGATCAGAGAACAGCAGAAAATAGCAGAGAAGAGCGTAAAACAGCACAGTACAGCAGATAACATCAGAAGACAACAAAGAACCTCAGAGAACATCAGAAAATAATAGAGAACATCAGAGACCATCAAAGGACAAAAGAGAACAGAAGAAAACATCAAAGGACAAAAGAAAACAAGTAATCAGAAGAAGAGAGAAGAGAACAGAAGAGAAGATGTCATCAGAGACTAGAGGAGAAGAGACAGAACATCATAGAAAAGAAGATATAACCGAAAACGTCAGAGAACTTTGGAGAACAGAAAAAAGTACAGGTCATATTAGCGTGATTCTTTTGTTTTACCAGTACAGAACAGTAGAGAACATCATTTACCAGAGAATATCATCAGAGAAGAGAAAAGAACAGCAGAAAAAAGCAGAGAAGAGAATATAATAGCAGAGAACAGCCGAAAATAGCAGAGAACGTTAGAGATGAGCATAGAACAGCAGATAACATGAGAAAAATGAGAAAACAGAACATCATAATACCTAGGAAAATATTGGAGAACAGCATAGAACATTGAGAACAGCAAAAATTAGCAGAGAACATCAGAGAATAGCACAGAAAATTTAATAACAAGAGAGAACAGCAGAGAACAGCAGAGAACAGAAAAAAACATCAGAGAAAAACAGAGAACAGAAGGAAACAGAAGTTATCAGACAAGAACAGAAAAGAACAGAAGAGAATATAACATCGGAGAACATATGAGAAGAGCAAAAAATATCAGAGAAGAGAAGAGACAAACAGAGAACGTCCAAAAACCACAGAGAACAGAAAAAAAAACTACAGGCCATAGCGCGATTCTTTTGTTTTACCAACACAAAACAGCAGAAAACAGAAAAAAAACTACAGGTAATATTAGCGCGTTTGTTTTGTTTTGCAAGCACAGAACACCAGAAAACATAGATGCCAGAGAAAACATCAGAGAAGAGAAGAGAGCAGCAGAAAAAAACAGAGAGCTACAGAGAACAGAAGACAACAGCAGAAAACATTAGAGAAGAGAACAGAAGAAAATAACAGGGAACGTCAGAGCAACGAATAGAACAGCGTAAAATGGCAGAAAATAACAGAGAACAGCACAGAACAACACATAACAGCAGATAACATGAGAAAAAAGAATATCAGACAATAAAAGGAAACATCAGAAATGAGAAGAGGAAAACAGAAAAGAGCAAAGAGCACCAGAAAATAGCAGATAAGATTAAAGAAGAGCAGAGAATAGGAGAAAATAGTACAGAACAACACAGAACAACAAAGAACAGCAAATAATATCAGAGAACAATGATAACAATAGAGAACAGAAAAAAAACATCAGAGAAACGACGTGAACATCAGAGGAGAAGTAAATAGAAGAAAACAAAAGCCTGTATCAGGTTTACATGAGAAGCGGTTTCAGGTTACCAATATCTAAGATGTACTCAAAATAGTTAAGAATATACTTGTAGGTGCACTACTTCTAACAGCCTTAGTTACAGTTTTGTTACACAGTGGCAATAAAAACTTCGTAGGGTTATCATATCCACAGTCCAGAATATTGTTGGAGAACTTTCTGTGGAAAATATAAGATCATCATTTCAGATTCAAGGCAATGATTTTGAATAAAACCTCAGCTGTAATTATGGACTCATTTATAATAATGCTGACTTAGAACTACGGGCAACGCAACAGTAATGTCACTAAATTTGTTATCTTTACTATCAAAGAGATCAGAAAATTCGTGGATAGGATGCCAAGGTTAAAAGCGCAAGATTTAATCAGTTCAGCCGTTCTGCTTATTATGATGATTCCATTATCAAACTATCTTATATTCATAGCGATAAAAGAATTTAAATTGTGTTTTCAGGGAGACTTATCATTGTATAATCAAGTTTCTAATTGGAGTTGATTCTGAACACAAATGGCAACACATAAATTATTTCAGAACGATAGAAAGATATCAATATTAAAAGTTTGTATTGGAAATTTGTTTATTATGATTGCAACAAAATCATGAGTTCTAATTATTTTATTTTATTTTTCTACTTACATAAAGTAGTTATCTCTAAGCAGTTGACATTTATTATTACTTACACAAATTTTGTGTTTATTTATTCTTTTGTCTGAACCGCAAGATTTATCAGTGCCCTAGATTTTGCATTCTCCGCGTCCTAGGTAAGTACCGATAGGATTTAACGACCGCAAATCTGCAGATATTATTGCGGATTTATAGCACGGAACACAGTTAATGCTTAAATCGATAAGACCGCCGTTCGAGTTTGTCCCCGCAAACTGGACAAGCAGCAATTGCAAACAATATCTTGAATCTTCCGCATCGGGAATTATAGTGAATCAAATATCCTCTTAAATGATTTACTTGTTAAATTATAAACGATTTCATTCCAATATGGAACTAGGATGCTTGGGTTATAATAACACAGTGTGAAATTTATTATAGAATTTATTAATTTAATGAATGAAATTAATTATTTATTAATTTAATACTAAGATCAAGGAGTGAATAATTATTGGTGGTAGAAAGGGATAAGGGTAAGTGAGAAAGATCGTTGCAGATTTCGTTTAAGTTCTTCCTTCCTGTAATTAATCTTTTAATAAATTCGAAAAGTTTAAGGCTAAAAAATTATGATGAATGATGATGAGGATTATATTATATTTCAGGAAACGGTAAATACTTTAATTGTTGATGGATTGATAATTTTAGGTCATTTTAAATTAGAATATGTTGTATTGAAAACTTATAAATGAATCCGGAAGTGCAAGAGGATATGCGCTTGGCATCATGGAAAATGAAGAGTTTGAGTGGAAGAACCCACCCAAATTTGAAGTAAGTATTTTAAATCGATTTGTTGTATATATATTTTTTTAAGAAAGGAGTCCAAATATGTATAAATAAATTAATAAATAAATATAGATAATTTAAAATTGCTGGAAAGAAATATTAATATTAACATTAATTTTAAAACCTTAGATAATTTCTAATTAATTTAGTTAATGTTTGTATTTATTTTTCTTTTCCTGTATAAGGAATGTATTGTTTAATATTACAACAACGTTTACTATTTCGGTAAATTCTTTTTTACTGTGTGCTATAAAAAAATATCTTATCTAAGGGTATTATGTAACGTCGGGAATGTATGATCCTCCAGGAACACTTCACCCCTATAAATTCAATAAACTCCTTTCAGGATGTTGCACGTATTTCGCCTATGTGTTATTACTCCTCGTGTTGGAGTATGTTGGCAATCATGGAGTCACCCAAAAAGGTAATTTATTGCAATATAATTAATTTCTATACTTAAGCCATAAAAAATATAACACAGGCTTTATTTACAGGATAATTACACATTTGCTTCATCAGGTGGATAAATCTGCCTCATGAAATCAGTGTATGGTAAAAAAAGGGAAAACTTCTCAACTGTAATTAAATGTATTTAGTTTTTTTTGTAATATGCCTATGATTTTGAAAATAAATTATTATAGCAATTTTATTTTCTCCTAATTCGTAATTAAAAGCTTTGCGATCAAGTTTATTACTTCTTTAAGAAGATTAAGTCCCGGAAATAGTTGAAGCAATTTGTTCACCGTTTTCATAATCCTGTTATTTTAGGAATGCATACAGGACTACTTATCCCCGGCCAATTCAATTCCATTCAGAGTATTTGCTCAGAAAATTGAAGGCACACTGCTGGCCCGTATTTCCGGATATGATTATCTTTTAAGCACCGCCGTCGCGACGTGCGGATTCGATAATATTTATTAAATTCTACGATCGAAAATAGTTCCAATATTTATCGAGCGAAGTGAAAGACAAGCAGAATTTAATAATAATATTTCTAGTTTCAATACCATTTATCAGTAAAAAATATTTAATCATTTCGCTTATAGTAATAAATCATCGTTGTTTGTCGCATAAACATCTCCTTGAAAGCAGGAACTTTATTTTCGTTTTAACGTTGAATGGGGTAATTTTTACGGCACCGAAGCCGTGTAACGTTCCCTACCATAAAACAATGATTTATTATTTACGCCGATAAATCAGCGCAGGTATTAATACGTCATGTTTTGAGCCACGTTAAATCGTCCGTTTTAATCCCGGAAAACAAATAAGCTAATGCCGAGAATGATGGTTGGTACGGTTGTATTATTATTTTTCTTTGCAATGATAAATGTTTACACATTATACGAATGGATAAAAATACTCTGAGATGTAATTAATTAAAATGTAAATAAAAAATGTTTCATTAAATAAATATACTATATTTTGATTTTCAGTTTATACGTAATCAATTAATATTTATATAACTACCTATAATATAAATAATTTATTAAATAATACTAATATTATTAATACTGCAATAACTTGCAATATTTAATTTAAAAATTTATTAAATTTATTACTATATTCATTATAAAAACGTTCTATAAATTATGAATAACTTCTTATAATATAGATTTACTTTCCCTGTACACTTTTTTCTTTCTGTGTAGTCCTAAGAATTATGTTCGTGTTAGGACCTGGAAAATGGAAACAATGATTAGAGTCTCTGTATCGATTTTGAGAATGGCCGCCCCCCAAGTGACCCCTAAATCGTACTTACTTGGACCCAGATATATCTCACGGATTATGTGCTTCGCTCCTTGAGAATCCGACATTTATTTATTTTAAGCCTCTCTGGATACAGTTTCCCAGGAAATTTTCGCGCGTTAGACAAAACGTTCGATGGTGATGGTGAAATAAAGAACGAAGGAGAATTGCCAGTAACTCAAATAGGTATCGATTTAATAACGATTACACATCTAAATAGCATTGCCTATAGATTTTGAACCGAGACCAACAAATGGTGGAGGCGCCGGGTCAGACATTTGTATATATGTTAAATTAAATCTTAGGGTAATAAATGTAGTGCAATTTGTTAACGGTGTCTATAATTAAGGAAATTTTTAATGAATTCATGAATCTCTTATTCTGGACGTCTTAATTGACAAGCGTAATCTTGGGTGGAATTGTAGATTAAATACTTGTTTAGTTTCATATTTAATTGTCCAGTTTCCTGACATATGTTTCGACAATTGCTTGTCAATTAAATATAAAACTAAACAAGTATTTAATTACAAATCCACCCCTGTGATAATAATGTTCCACGTATTTTGACCAATTAAAAAATACATAACTTTCAAATTGAATCATACAATTTTTATTTAGTAGCAATAATACCAACACTAAAATTTATTAAGTGTTTTTTCCCTATATAAATTTCTTTCATTACGTCTGTGTAAATCATTTGCAGCTGGCGCGCATACTGTTTTTTTCTTTATTTGCAAACATTTTATAATAAATGTTGACGAGATTATTCTACGCAACAGAGTAAATATTTATGGCATTCAAACTAAATCCTTGATTTATAATCTAATATAACCGTCTGGCCTAAAGTTTGCCCTGCTCAGTAACGTAAGTTTCGATCCGGCCGTTTTTATTTATAACCCGGGAGGATCATTTCGCGTATAGGTCTACTGTATTTATGGCCCTATATGAATTCATACATGGTTTACTTTCGTATTCATTAAACCGCTCCCGTGAAATTGATGCCGTTTTTCAGAGAGGCGGATAATTTAATTCCGGCGACGAGATCGTAAGACTTCTCCGAATTTATTTATTTACACTTCATCACATGACGAAAATGTATTCATATATTTCAAATCGAAAATTGAATTGCATATTTCTCTCATGGTGGAGGCAACTTAATAATGCTATCAGTTATATTTCATGTAATTGGAAATATAATTCCTTAGTAAAACCAAGATAGTTTTAGTAAATTTTTAGATACTGAATTTTTATAAGAGGTAATTTAAATCAATAAACTTAAGCTATATATTTGAAGAATTTAATTTTTAATTTATTTCCTATTTTACATACCGCAATTTCACTCATACAGAAACGCGAAGTTAAATCGACTTACTTACATCATCAATCACCCTTTGACGTGTATGGATGTCTACTGTCTGGAATCGTGCATCTGCGGGCGGGCAAAGGGGCGCAATAATGGCGGAGGAGCATGTATCAACACGGCTCCTCCATCAGAATAACACCCCGAGGGGTAGACGCCCCCGCAATTACCGCCCTTGCCATTCATGCGATCCCCGCTTTGCTCACTTATTTGCCCTTTTTTTTTTTATAAATGTAAACTGGGAGGGCGGCGAATGTTATCTTATCGTGTAAGGGCCAGGAGTGTACATGAAGTGTGTTTGAACGACTGGGTGATGTTTGGTTTGACTTCGATTGTGGATCAAACACCCACTGATGTGCGTGCGTAACGTTTGACGATTTAATTTATATTCTATTTGAAAACTCACTACAAAACAACCTCGATGAATATACTGATATTAGTTTATTCGTGTAATTATTTATCATGCTGACAGCTATTGATGTTATTATTAACGATTGCTGGTGGGCACTAATTAAATAATTTTATATACAAATGTATATAAATATATTTACAATATGTAAAATGGTTTAAATAAATTTTCAGTAAACAAAACAAATTAAAAATCTTCAATAATATTAATATTTATAATGTATATAATAATTTCTATAAAATTACTTAAACATTTGTTATTTTTATGTATAATATAATATTTATTATACAATGATTTTATTCTCCAATTACCGGGACTACATTGAAAAGCAGGCGGACGTCTATTTTAATCTTTGATCTTTATTATGATATATCCTATGGTTGATTTTATTGCGTACAAATTTTATTACCGGTACACTTGATCATTTGATTTACTAAACGAGATTTACTCTGAAATTAAGTGAAGTATATGTAGTAAATCAAACCGGCAATAAAATACGCTCGTAATTAACTGGGTAATTCAGTTGACGTAAATAATAAAGGGCCAATAAAATCAGCAATCAAACATTCGATAATCTAAACACGCTCGCGATTAAATTACTAATTTAACGTAAATCATTGAGAAAGACATAATTATTTATACACATCATGTTTAATTATATTTTTCATTTTAAATAATCTGATGATATTTTTTTTATAAAAATTATTTTGATCTCGCCAATATAAATTGTTGGAAAATTTAAAACATTCTAGAGCCAAACAAGAAAAAGGTGGCAAGTTGTTAGAAAAGCCTTTAAATAAATTCGATACGTGTTCTGCTACTTTCTTGATGGAACCAAATTTTCATATTGGGAGATGTAATACACTTGTTATGTTCTATTTGTTTATTATTATTTATTATTTAGATAATCCTTATATTATTGAATGATATTTTATAAAGTTCATTATTCTCTTTCTTATTTAACGGGTTAGTCAATTATATTACATATATAATCCAAGGTAAAATTAAATAAATCGAAATTGAAGTCCAGAAATTAAATATACAGGGTCTATTATGGAAGTAATGTGCATGATTTTATTGTGACGCGAAAATACATCACATCGGGGTAAAAAGGGTCGGCTAATGTAGTGAAGAGTCTGCTCTTACAATTCAGCCGTTCGTCAGTTTGCTACGAGTAGTTTGGAAAGACGTACCTTCGTGTGAAGTCTGCTCTTCGACTTTGCAGATTAAACAGCGATACGCAATTCAGTTTTGTGTGCGGCTTGGAACGAATGCAACCGAAACATTTCATGATGCTACAAAAAGCATTCAAGGATGAATGTATTTCAAGGTCACAGTCCGAAAGGTTCAAGAAGGACCACGAGGGGATCGCTGACTAACTTTGTTCTGGACGTCCAACAATGGCCAGTACCGATGAAAACGTGAAATATGTACACTGATACCCTAAACATGTCCACATTTGCCGTACAAGATCTACGCGAAGCATGTGTCGAAAGTGTTAACGGAAGACCAGAAAGCACTATTAAGATTGGTGCATTTGTTTTTAAAATGAGTCCGACGAATCCTGGATGTTCGATTACCACCGAGAATCTAAAAGGCTGAGCAGCGAGTGGCACACAATAGCAAAGGAGAAAGCCTCGCATCAAAACAATGCTTATTGTCTTTTTTGAGGTCCGAGAAACTGTCAACTCAGCCTTTTACCTCGTGGTGGCTCACACAAGCTCAGGCTCCACTATGACAAGCGGCCTTCATCGTTACCAATTTCCTGGCTCGAATCAACATCCCCAACCCACTTACAGTCCCATCTTAGCTCTGTGCGACATATTTTTTGTTTCCCACACTGCAGAGAGGACTGTAGGGAAAGCATTATGAATCCGAAAGCATGTTACAACGTTCTTAAGAAACGCACGTGTTCGCAAGTGTACTGATGCTGTGGGAGAGTATTTTGAAGAATTTTAAGCATATGTAAATTTTCCCAAAAGTGCGCATTACTTTATTAATGGGCCCTGTATATTCAAAACCTACAAAATTCCCATTTTATTGAAATTATTAAATGAAGGAAATTCTGCTGGAATGTTCTAAAAAAATATTATAAATTTTTAGAACGATGTAAGATTTTATATTAAGTTCCACCACGCAGTTTTAATTTTCTTTTTAGTTGTAATTTTAATGTAGGTTGAGTGGAAGAGCAGTAGTAGTTGGCTATCAACTACCTGAACTTCGCCTACCCTGCTATGTATTATTTTGTAACAGCATTTAATTTTGCCAATAAAGTCAATTTATTATTATCAAAAGAAAATTTTCACCTTTATAAGAGATATTTCTAAAAACTTTGATAAAGTAGGAAATAATGGAAACTGCTCAAAAAACAGAAGAAATTACTGGCTAATACGAAAAGTTCGTCGAAAAATTGCTGGAAAATTCAAAATTTTGAAAAACCTAAATTTAACAGAAGAGGTTTCTAAACAATTCTAACATCCTAAACGTAGATATTCGTAAAAGAAATGTTTTAAAAAATATATACCTCTCCAAGAATGTTCTAAAAAATTGGTAGATCTGTATTTAGGAGATTTTAATAATATGTACAAACAGCTTGCATATAAGAGTTGGAGGAATATTTTAAAAATTCAAAAAGATATAGTAAGTAGTAGTGTAAATTTCTCGAATAAAAAGAAATAAATCATTTGTAAATTTAAAAACCCTCTAATATTTCTTTCCTATCTCAAATCTCTGGTACGATGACACATTTTCCCAATAAATGTATCAAACTGACAAGGTAAATATACTCTACTCCAAACCTTGAGTAAAAATGAGGCCTAAGTATCCTAGGAGCTTGAGATTAGCATCGCAAGTCTCCTTAAAAATGGGTTTTAATGGAAGAACAAAAAGCGATCTGCATGTGACCGAAATTTCTGTAGAGTTGATGATGTATATTTGAGTATTTTATGTAAATACTCGTACAATAAAATACAGTTTATGTTTTAAAAATCTTATAAAATTTCAGATAATTTAAAACTCTTTTACGAGAATTTTTTCAAACACATGTTAAACATTTTTTTAAAACAATTATCTGCAAGTTTCAAGAAATTCAGAGGAGGAATTAATGAAAAAAATGAAAATGTTCTAAATTTGAAAGAGAAAATAAATAAATAAATATGTATATATACATATATAATGCATGAACATACTGACAAATGTAAGAAAAGTTAAGATAAAATAAATTTTAGCAGTTTGAAAGGAAAATTGGTAGATTTTTTTATAAATATCACTGTTGTATCCTTTAATCACACTTTAAAATATGAAAAATGCATACAAAAGTGTTATTTATTATTAATATTCTCTTCAAGAAATCCAAAAATATTGTTAAAGGAAAAATTATAGAAAGTTTTTCTAAAGAAGGATTAAAAAAAAATAGTTCCTTATAATTTATTTTATAAAATTGTAGGAATTTAGCAGAGGAAATTTTAATATTTACGAAGGAAAGAAGAATGGAAGATATAATATTTAAGTTATCCTGTAATTGGCCTTCTTGGCTGTTAGGTTATATATAAATAAATAAATAAATATAATAATTGAAAAAAGAAAATATATAGAAATACAAAAAAATGAAAAAATAAATTGTAATTTGATAAAGTGTAAAGGGAAGACTAAGATGAAAGTGTAGTTTCGTTTTATATTAGAAATGAAACTACGTCAATAATTATAATATTTCCTAATTTCTTATTCTAAAATTTTCACCATCTAGATATATTATTTTTATAAGACAAATCGAGAAATAAACACTAAACAAGACAACACTTTAACTTTTAAATTAAAAAAATATGTAATTATACTATGCCAAAACTTAAGTCTTGTTTATTTAAATAGATAAAATATATTACATAAATTTTAAATGGTAGAAGCATAGTAAGTGTTAGTTTAGTATTTATTATGTAGTAACACTTAGTAACGGTCACAACTATTCTTATAATCAAATGAAAAAATGGTAAAAAAATTGAAAATAAAAACTGAATCATTCGACAGGTATGTAAGAGAAATTACCAGAAAATAAAATAAAAATTGAAACAATAAAGAAAATTCTTGCTACTTAGAAGAGACATGTCTCAATAATGATGATGATGATAATCGTGGAAACCCCTGAAAAATGTTGTCCAATTTAAAAAAATTTGATAAGAAAAAGCAAATGCAGACAAAGAGAAGAAGAAAAGTAGTGGGAATATTTTAAATATCTAATTACCAATTTACACTATTTGAAAACAAATTTTTTGAAAATTTAGGAAGATAAAGCAATATTAATAGACAAAGAATGATCAAAACCTCTCAAAATTTGAAATAATGAAAGTTTCTGGGAAATTCACGCACCTTCCGTTTTATTTTTTCAAATTAAGCGATTAAGGATGAAATTGTGTAAAATTGTGACAATACAGGAGAGGACTTTAAAAAAATCTAAAATTCTAAATGTTTAGAATTTGTAAGAAATTTCCAAAAATTTCGATAGATAAAGCAAGAAATGATGAAAATTTCTCAAAAAATAAAAGTAATTGTTGAAAACCTTAAAAAATCTATACAGATAATTGCTGAAAAATTTTAGAACCCTCCAATATTGGTCTTAAAACTTTTGATGCGATTACCCAGAAAATAGTGGAAAATTTTTAAAATACAGATAATGTTTTTGAAAATTTTTAAAATATACCTAAAGCAAAGAAATACAATTTAAATTTAAAAAATCTAAAAAATACGATAAAGTAAAGGAAGAAAATTAAAAATAGAGAAAATTACTTAAAAAAAATCTGTATAAGAAACTGCAAATAATTATTTGTGGTTAAAACATAGTTAATTTTTCAATTCAGTGTACCTAAAGCAAATTTTGCAATTTAAAAAAAAATCCTGAAAAATTCCATAAGGTAAAGCAAGAAAATTTGAAAAAATTGAGAATATAGCTACAATCCTCTATATTTTTTTAAACTTCGGTAACGTAAATAAATAAAAATTTCTCAAAAAATAGAAGAAATTACGGGAAAATTCGAAATATCTGTCAAAAAAAATTGCTGAAATTCTCAAAATTCTTAAATCTTTTAATAACCATTTTAAAATTGTAAAAAAACTAAATTATACAATTATACAAAAGAGGGGCTTCTAGAAAGTTTTAATAATGGGTAAAAACATACAAAACTTGTTGGAATATTCCAATAATCTATTAAAAATAAAAACTAAAAATCTTAAAAAATTATAGAACCCTCCAATATTAGTTTAGAAATTTTTGATGCGATTACCCAGGAAATAATGGAAAATTCTAAAAGTGCAGAAAATGTTTCTGAAGAATTTAAAAAACTACATAAAGCAAATTTTGCAATATAAAAAAAAAACCTGAAAAATTCCATATAAAAACCAAGAAAATTTGAAAAAAATAAGAAAATAGCTTAAAAATATTTAAAAAAATCTGTATAAGAAAATGCTACAATCCTCTATTTTTTTAAACTTCGGTAACGTAAATAAATGATGAAAATTTCTCAAAAAATAGAAGAAACTACTAGAAAATTCAAAATATCTGTCGAAAAATTGCTGAAAATCTCAAAATTGTTAAATCTTTTAATAACCATATTAAAATTCTGAAAAAAACTAAATTATACAGAAGAATTCTAATATCCTCAAAAAATACACATCCCTCAAAAAAGATTTCGCAATTTGTAAAAGAGGTTTCTAGAAAGTTTTAATAATAGGTAGAAACAGCTGGCATACAAAACATGTTGGAATATTCTAATAATCTATTGAAAATAGAAACTGAATAATTCCACAAATATGTAAGAGAAATTACTAGCTAATTTAAAATTTTTTAGATTGTACAAAGAACATTCTTGCAATTTAGAATAGAATTTGAGCAAAATTTGAAACCCCTAAAGGAAATGTTTAGATTTAGAATGAAAAATTTCTAAAGATTTCGCTAAGATAAAGCAAGAAATAGAAATAAAATATCTTGAAAAATCTGTAGAGAAAATTGCTGAAAAAAATTTGAACCCTTCAATGTTCGTTCCAAAGTTTCTGATGCGATTACCTAGAAAATAGTGAAAAATTATAAAAACATAAAAAAATTATGTAAAAATTAAAAAAAAACTAATCATACCCTTTTGTATTCTTCACTCTATTTTACTCTGTAATTGAGCTTTGCCTGTTGGATAATAAAGATTATTATTATTATTAAAGCAAATTTTGCAATTCAAATTTAAAAAAATCTGAAAAATTCGATAACATAAAGCAAAAATATAGAAAATCTGGATCAAAAGTATGTGGAAAAGGTCAAAATCCTCTCAATTACACTTCAGTGTTTCACAAATAAATAATTGCAAAATATGTTCTAGTTGAAACGATAACTTTGTTTTAGCACTATTTTAGTGTAAAACAAAGTTATCGTGTGGTAAAACAAAGTTAAGGTGCTTCATTTTAAACTCATTTAAGATGTACCATGAAGTAAACGCCTCTACCATCTAATATTTAAATGCAAAATATGGTAATACGGAGAGAAAATAAAATTAATGAAGCGTGCCTTTATACTTTCAGACTGCCCACACTGCAAGTATGATTTTGTCCACCAGCAGGAGATTCGATACTATGACGGAGCAGGAGTTGATGAATGAACGATTGGCTCTCCACACTGCAGGTCCAAACCGATAGGTTTCGAACTACCGTGGGACTCTCTTGAAGTTTTACAATAGTGCTCTTAGCATCTAAACAAGAATTTGTTGCCAACACATTTGGAATAACAAGAAGGGCCTCTGTATAAGTAGTTATCTCCAAGTGAAATTTTACCTTAGCAGAAATCTTTGAAATTTATGAGCTGATTTTGGATGCACTAGCAACTGGTACAAAATATTGATTGCATCAATTAATTCTACTGTGCTTATATTACATGAGTTTACCTTATCTTGGTAGGACCAGCCCTGCCGTGCCCGGAAAACACATCAAATTAATTAAATCAGAGCAAATTCCCGGCGAAGTTATTTCAGTCCTTGTTCGGCGGCCATTACATGCATTTGCTGATATGGGACCCTATTAGAAGGGTTGCAAAGAGGATTGTTCGGATGCGTAATAATTGCAAGGCCTTCCGGATCCGACCGTGCGCATACTTTTAGAGATTTTTTATTTTGAGAACGAAGGGACGACGTACACTCATTATCCCTTTTCACAAACGACAACTTTTGTTTCATCGATAATAATAATAATAATAAAAAAATCATTGAAATTAATTCTCACTTTTTTATATTAATTAAAGAATTCGTCCGTCAATACCAAAAATTTTACGCTTCAATATTATTATTTGTAATTGAATTAAATTAATTAAAAAAAGCAACTGTGGGTAATAAAATTCAATGATCATATAGATGTATAAATTTTATTTCAGTGTAATTTTTTCATTATTCAAATCGTAATTAAATAAATTTACATTAGCCGTACAAATATTTGCGTTCGTTTTCCCTTTTACAGATATTTTGCGAATTTTTCATTTATCCCTCTCGGCGGAGATCATCCGCGGGTGTGGGGTGGGGGGGGGAGGTCATGTCGGGCGCTGGCGACGGGCTTTAATTTTAAATATTATTTGTTAGGGTGGGAAACCACCATTAACTCCAACTTTTCCCTCCCGATTACAGCTTGTTTGCATGAAGGATTTAATTTGTTGGTTTTCGGATCCGTTTATGGTGTGTTTTTTTTTTCTTTACGCCCTGTGAAATGAATGTTTCATTATATCGAGCAAATGAAGCATATTTTTTGGGTCACACTTGAATGAATTCATTCACCGGGGAGCTTTTTTATTAACGACAAACGTACATATCTTAATGAAAGAAAATGCGCGTTGGTTGTACGTGAGGGGAATTGCTAATATTTAAACAGTGTCCTTTCATTGGTTTAGGACGAGAATTTCCGTATTATTATTGGTCGAGGGTTTAATTTTATTAATTGTTAAATAAAATAAAGATAATAACAATTTTATAATTTTAAGTACTTATACTGATATGTTAAATATGTTTTATAGTGAGTAATAATAATACTGTTTTTTATAATTAACTATGTGTATATTTGATAAAATTTATTTCCCTATGATGGGAAAAGGGGTTTTTCGTGGAAACAATAAATAAAGACATTCCGATGCGAAATTCCACGTCGGAACTTCCAGATGATCAACAATTTTCCTACTAATTAACAATTTTCTTAGTAATTATCCTGGAATTTTCCTAGGGACGCAGTAATTTGTAGTTAAGTGGCCGTTGTAATTGCCAACGTCTTCATTAACTGACTCCGAAGGGACGTTGATACTATAATTCCGAGTCTTCGCTGCTCGAATATTTTAGCGCTAATGTTTTTCGTTTTGTACCTAATTTGAATAATGTGAGCTGGAGCGATTTAATTGAATGCTATGTTTATAATAACATTTGCATAGTAGTAGTAGTTTAATCTGCAAGAAACCTTTGTGATTTGGAAGAAAACTTCAGATTTTTTAATTCAATTTTAAATGAAAAACTAATTGACTTTAGCAATATTATTTAAAATATTAATTATTTAAATTAATTATTAGTTAATTTTTTACGAGGTAAATGATTTTAATATAATTTTATTATGAATTAATGGTGTTTTTGTCGGACCAAATAAAAATAATTAAAATGCCAAAGGTAAATGTTTCCATCGTACATATTTAATATGTTCTGTATTTTATGAAAGGATGTTTAAAGGAAATGAGGTTTTATGTGAGTACATCATGTAGGATGAACCTACGTAAGCTACTAAACTATTCAACCACAACCGGTGTTTATAATTTAGTTATTAAAATTACAAATACAAAGATCACATATCTTTTCTCATTATTATTTTCAACGTAGTGCAATATTTAATGAGAAAATTATTTCCAAATATTTATTAAATATAGTATAATCTAATATAATTATCCCATACATTACACGTGGAAGACAATCACGATATAAACTAATTATTGTTTAGGTTAGTAGCAATAACTCTATTCAGCAGGAGTGCCTAACTGGTAATCGATTGTGTAATCCTTCAGCCATGTATTTGCGTGTATGCGAGTTTGTTATTTCATATGTTATCTCTCAGCGCTATAAACTAATAGCACATTAAAGTTCAGGCATATAAAATAATAATAATTAAAAACAGTGCGACTGTATATCTCATTTAACTATTTTAATACACGTATTGTACTATTTTAAGAGATAGATCTTTATTTATAACAGTTTTTAAATAACACCCATAAAAAAGTTTAATTAATAATTTCTGTGTATACGTTAATTATAGGATTACAATTAAAATAGATTTCCGCGAAGATAAATACCTTTATTTATTAGTGCAAGGATAATTCCGTACCTTGCGAGAATTACACGACGTACTAATTAATAGAGCTTCCAAGTTTCAAACTCTATGCTAAAGTTTAGTTTCAGCCCGGGCAGTAGATACTAATGTTACACTAATACCTAGATCTATTTGCATTGTATTATGAAATTTTACTTAACAGTTTCGGAGTTAATGAAATTAATATTACATTACAAACGGTAGCAATAAATCCATTGTTAGTTAAACAATGCATGTATGTGTGTATAAATTCTCTACGGTTCAAGATTTATCACAAACTAACGACCTCTCACATATACACGCCTCTCCAAATGAGCAAATAACTTATTCTCATAAATGGTGGATGCGCCGGGTAACACAAATACAATTCCACCGTATTTGAATTTTTCCAGCACGAAAAATACTCGCATATTATTCGGTAAAATACAATTTCAATTAGTTCGGAACTATTTTTTTTCCCCTTCGCCGGACACTAAATGATGGAGCGGCGCAGGCGAATAATAATTAAATTCTCATTTCGCCCCGCCGAATTTAGGTACAAAAACAGCGGCCATTTATCAGTTTCAGCGCCTGAAACATAATATAAACAGCTAATTGCCCAGTGGTGCTTTTAGTGCGGGCTATTTTTTTACAATTAGTTTTAATGAATGCGTATAAAATAGAATAAACTTGTGTTGATGACGGCACCTCTCACATACACTATTTATTTTCGTTAAGCTATTAGTGTTTTGCTTTAAGGTAAAAAGTTTAGAAAAAAATTGTACACATTGATTTGATGGTGATTTATATTGAGAAGAGCGTAGCTAGGATAAAAGCAAATAACAATAATTACAGCTTAGTAAAAAACTCAATGTAGTATTCTAAGAATTTTATGTTTACTTAATATAACTGTCGTATTAATTTAATTATTATTTATTAGAATACTAATCTTATTTAATAATCGTAATATATATAATTATATTTCATAATTATTACTGTACTAATAATTTATCAGCTATAGAAATTATTCCTTATTTTCTACAACAATGTTATTAGGGAGAGATAAACAAGTTTATTGGAAAATAGAGTTACAACTGCTAATAGAACAATTAATATGCTTCTTCTCTTCTTGTTTTTCACATTGGCTATTAACTGGTTGTAAATTATTATTATTTATAATAAATAAGAAGACACGATGATTTTGTTTTAGAACTTTATTTAAAATTATTATTATTTTAAAAATAAGAATAGATTAACAATATCGCTCACAGTTAGTAATAACAACAATGTTAGCTTTGGTTTTTGTAATTTTATGGCTATGATTTTATGATTTAATTGTTTTAAATGTTCAATTAACATATTTGTTGACTAAGTATTTTAATTTTAACTTAATCTTATGTAATTTCTTTTGTAAATTGGTTAAACCGTCTATAATATTATTATTCTATCTTGTAAACAACAAATTGAAATTCATAGTTGGTTAATTAAAATCACATACGATCATTACATTGTAGCATTAATCCCACGAAAATTCTAAATTGGGCTCAGCGTATAAAAGTGCAAGATCTTTTTTACACACACACACACACATACAAACCTATATAAATACACTTCGATCCAGGAAAATGGAGAATGGAAGTTTTCCGGCGCACGGGGAAGAAGATCTGATATGCAATCATTGCGGGGGGAGAAGCCAGACCAACATGTCTAATTTAAAGAGATAGGAGTGCGAGATAAAAAAGAAAATTGTATTCGGAAAGTAACAGTGATAAATGGATCGGATTTCAGGGCTACTGCTTGCATACTTTTTATTTTTCCCCCTCGGCGTGAAATACGACGAGGTGATGTTTTTTTTTTATATGTGTTAAACATCGAATGTAAGATATCATCTTGGAAGTAATAAAAAAGGTATTTTATTTATTTTAAAATGGTAATATTTCTTATTTTATGGAATATATTACACTAAGTGTTGATTAATTTTTTTTGGTGCTAAAAATTTATAGCATCACTCGGATTTACTGCATATAAATTGGAAAATCGATGTTGGAAGAACGAGGTTTGCATGCGAACGATATGAAAAGATTATTTGATATCTGGAAAGATATAGAAACAATAAAATATTTTCGAGAAATATAGAAGGATGTTAGAACCATTAATATTTTTCTTTTTAATTCTCGAAGAAAAGTCTCATCATTTCAACAAGAACATCCTGTAATGTTTCGATAAAATTGACCAAAAAATTGTAGCCGCTTGTCAAATAATATAGGCAAAGAAATTAAAAGAAAATACAAATAAAACAGAATAATTCATAAGCCAAATTTTCAGCAATTGGGACTACTGCTATATATTTTTCAATCTAACACAACAACTGATAGAAGCTGTTGGTGGTGTGCCCATAAAACTACAAGTTACTTAACTTGGAACCTACTTTCCAGAATACGTGGAAACCCATACTGGATTTATTTTTGCGGATTGCAAATAAAAGGATAAAACTCAAGTAATCAATACAAGTAACACACTTAACAAAACTAGTTTCGATTATCTATTGCCATTTAATTTATTTAATTCCAGCGTTCCCTCTCTTTCAATTGAGAAGGAGTTAAGCTGTCTTAAAAGTCATTACAATCATTTGATTGCCAAGGTCACTTGAAGGTGAAGATCATTTAAAGGCCAAGGTTATTTGAAAATCAAACTTTATGGTCATTTAAGTTCAAGGTCATGTGAAGGTCAAGGTTAAGGACCTCCTCTGATCTTGAACTAGCCGATTATAGAACCTCCTCCGACCCTCAAGATCAGAGAAGGTTCTAGAACCGGCTAATTCCCCGTACTGCAAATTAAGTTGGAAATAATTAGTGGTTAAAAGTATATCCTTTCTTCAACAGTTTTTTATTATCTATATGTACATTTCGAACCCCAAGGGTTCATTTTCAATAGAATATTGACATAGCAATTTATTTTGACTTTTATATTTATTTTGTTATGTCAATATTCTATTCGAAATGTACATATAGATAATAAAAAACTGTTGAAGAAAGGATATACTTTTAACTACTAATTATAATAATCTTCACACACTAAATTATTTAATCAGAAATAAGTTGGAAATTTTTAAAACTCTAAAAAATTATTGTAAAATTGCAATACAATCTAGCAAAAAAGCAAAAAAAAAGATTGCAATTTGGAGAAAAAATACTAGAAAATTCTCAAAAGGCTCAAGGAATACTTGCTGAAAAATTCAATAATTCAGAACAAGAATTTTGGGAAATACTAGAATTTTAAAACAGAAATTCAAAAAAGTTGAGGCAAGAAACGCCAGAGAATTTTTAAAATCTCAAGGGAAACTTGCTAAATAACTATAAAGAATTGGATAAACAAAGAACAATTCGAGAAATATTTTAATAAAATGTAAAAACAAATGATAATACTTAGAAAGAATCATAATAAAGACAAAACGACTAATATAATAATAATAATAATAATAAAGTTTATTGCGTATTATAACAAAAAATTATACACTAGTCAGTATTTAGTAAATACAATGGTATAGTATAGTATTGAGAAGTTGCGCAAAAAATAACTATAAATGTTTCCTAATATTGTTATTGATTGGACCGAATGAGATAATATAAATAAATGACGTATTGGTAAAATTGTAAACATAAAAGTAATTTTTACTGATACACAAAATTATCTTACAAATATAAAATTTAAAAATAAATATTATAATAGTAAGAACAATTTAAAATATACATATACACAACACAAACATACATATTCATACATTATTCTGCTGCAAAAAACAAAACATAAAATTTGCCATAATTCCTTGAAATGTATTTTTTCCAATGAATAAAAAACATTCTCAATTAAGAATTTATTTACTTTAATTTTAAAATTGCATAATATTGATATGAATATCTTAATTGGTTCAAGCAGATATTATTTTTTTCATGGGTATTGTAGGAATGATTTAATACGTTGTAGTTTGTAATGTTTCTTTAGATAACAAACACATTCTAAAATATACATTAATGGAACTGTAAGTATTTCTAAATATCTAAAGGCTTCTTTTCAATCAGTTTGATAACTAATATGTGCTATTATTTTTAATGCTCGTTTTTTTTGCTACACTATCATTACAATCGTGTGAAACACTGCGGGATATATTTCTTGATATTTTTGAGCATAGAAATTCGGTGTGGTGTTCGAAATTTAAATGACTATCTACATGAACGCCCAAGAAACAAACTTTCTCACAGGGTTCATTCGGTCTTGTGAGAGATAATTGCATTTGAGTCATTTAGAACAAGTCTATTTTGTTCACACCACTCAGATACTTTTTCAACTGGAACCCTCTTTATTTCCTTCACGTTTACAGATTGAGGAACACTAATTATAACTGTAGTATCATCTGCATAAATAATTACAGTAGACTCACAACACAGCTGGCAGGTCATTAATGTAGGTAATAAATAATACAGGTCCTAGTATAGACCCTTGAGGCACCCCTGCATTCACAGGGAGAACATCGGATCTATTAGCTTTTAAAAATACCATCTGCTTTCTATTTTACAAATATTAACTAATCATTTTGATACATATAGTGGTCTCACAATTATATTTTTGTAAATTTACTTATTAGTATATTATGGGATATATTGTCGAATGCTTTACTTAAGACGAGGAACGATGCCATACACGATTTTTTATTTTCAAAACTATCACATATAATATCATAGAGCTGTACTAGAGCATCAATAGTGGATCTATTCGATCGGAAACCAAATTGGCTTAAGCTGCATAGTTGTTTTTCTTCAAGATATGCAACTATTTGTATTTTTTAAATTGTTTAAAAAATCTTTGGCATTAGCGGTAGTAGAGAGATTGGCCTATATTCATTTATAGTAGACCAGAAACCAAATTCGCTCATCGTGTTCATATACTCGACAGCATCCTTTTTTCCGATGAGATGACGATAATAAAATCTCCTACTAGTATGTTTCATGGATATATAGTGAGTCCTGTTCTAGAAAGTCAGCAAATATTGTTGATGGTGATGGTGATAACTGCCAAAAATGTAGTGGAGATCTACATGCAGATTTAACTTGTAAGTCCTTAAATTACCAAGAAAATTCTTGAAAAATATATCTGAAGGAAATAAGGACTGAAGAGAAATATTGAGAAGAATTTAAATTAAAATACACAATGCTGGAGGAGTCGTAATTTCCACTAAGTACCTCTTAAGTATTTTGATTGTAAATTGGTAGTTGTTGTTCCAAAACTTTTAGAATTACTTGTGCTTGAGAATTGATAATACATTTGCCCAGAAATTGCGCCGCCTTATTAATAAAGGGCAAATGACAACTATTGTTAATTGTGGAGGATTATACTTCGTTATGCATCATAATTCATAATTTAAACACTCTTTAACTTTGTTGGTATAACTGAGACAATATTTACTGGCCATAGTTTTAACAATTTTCAATTAATATATAATAATAATAATGTTTATTGAGGAATTCAAAAATACAGAATGATATGTTTAAAATACATAATTGTATGTCTACATCTAATTAACTATTTCAATAACATTAATCACTTGTGCGAGATTATTTGTGAAAGAAACATATTAAAATTTTGAAATATTTTAAGACAAAACGACTACTAAAAACATTGCTTATCTTACTATGCTACACATATAATATCATATCTATACAAATAACAATTAACATTTAATAATTATCAATATGATTATAACTTTTAATCATTTTTGAAGTCGATACATTTGTGGATACGTAGTCGAGTTTTGTTGTTTAAAAACTCTTTAAGGTATTTTTTGAACTTGATGTATTGTTTTATAATTATTATTTTCCTCGAGACAAAATTGTAGATTATTGGTCCCAAGAAAGCAAAATGTAGTGAACAATTTTGGCAGTAGTAAGTTGTGCTCAATATTTCTGGTGTTCCATGTGTTATTAGTTTTATATTTAAGTAATGTTTATCTTTATATTGATGTAATACAGAAAATATAGTTGCCTTACATAGAATAATTTTGCTCTCTCAAAGATATTATCTGTCGCGTACATAAAACGTTTATTACAGATTATTTTTTTAATAATATTAAGATTGTTGAGATTTATATTACAAGTATAAAGTCTACCACAAGCTACTATACCATATATAATATATTATTCAGTCAAAGCGTGGTGTAACACTTTCAAGAATTGTAAATCCAATATGTTTCCTAAAAACTTAAGTGTATACGGTACTGATCTTAGTTTTTTTTACAAGATGGTCGAAGTGTTTATTACATTTCAAATTACTATCAAAATATACACCTAGATACTTATATTCCATTACTGGAGTAATCTAATGAAGATCGGAGATGCCTGTGTAAGTTATTGAACTTAACGTTGTTTTGTTTTTGATATAGAAAGGTTGATAATGGGATTTTTATATGTGATCAAACCACTCTTTTAAAGCTTTGAAGTCTGCTTGTATCTTTGTCTTAACTTCATCCCAAGAGTTGCCAGGCGAAGCTTATTATTTTACTTACGGTTGGTACACTAAACATATTATTTATGTGTATAATGAACAACAAGGGCCCCAGAACGGTACCTTGTGGAACGACATGGACAATATTTTGGAATTCACTAAATGTGTCATTAATTTTTATACACTGTTTTCTATCAGTTAAATAGCTCTTAAAGATATTTAAAGGGGTTTGTCTGATACGGATATCTTCAAGGTCCTCTATAAGTATAAATGCCTTTGCAACATCAATAAAAAGACATAGACAGCCGTTCTTGTGATCTAGACAATTATAAACACTGTTTAAAATTCGTAATATAGCATCTTAGGTGAACTTGCTTTTCTGAAATCCGTATTGCTTTTCGTTTATCATTTTATATTTTGTGAGGTAGCTAGTTAGTATGGACATCAGTACTTTTACGAACATTTGAGATTAGAGATATTGGACGGTAATTTACAACCTCTTCTATATCTCCGTTTTTCTAGATTGGCACAATAATAATTTGTTTAAATGGTTTTAAGTATATGCCGGATTCAAATATTTTATTAATTAGATATGATAATGGTTCAGCTATTTGCACAACCAGCTATTTCAATGTATCAATTTGTAATATATCGTAGCCAACAGATCGTTTATTATCCAAGTTTTCAATTATTTTATTAATTTCATAACTATTCCTATTATGAAGATGGAATTAGTTTTAAGTTTTTATTAACTGACATAAACGATTGCTGAACGAAAATCGTAATTAATGATCAGATGATCTTAGTAGCCCTTGTATTTTGTTGTTACCTTATATATTTTATATTACCTATAATTCCTGTACGTAAATGACCTTGAACGACCCTTAGGCAGCTTTGGATGGCCATGAATAAACTTGGAATTAACCTCAATTGCCTTAATATTCTTTAGACGATTTTTAATGTTTTATATAACCATAACCAGTTAATTATTATTTTAATAATTTCATGTCTATTCCTATTATGAAAAATGAGTTTTTTTATAGATTTCCTCTTTGGAATATAGTCTGAATTTATCTTAATCTTACTAGCCAAGGTTTGCCCTATTCTAGCATATTGTTTATTAAATGTTTCCAGTGTTTCGGAGTGGTTTATGCAAAGTCGTCATCAAATCATTTTTAATCGTATTAAAATTTCCAACTGTGTTTTGTGATTTGTTTAACTGTTTTCCAAAAGTTTTCACTATTTTTGATATTTATAACAAGACAGATAAAAGCAAAATATAAGCAAAACAAACAAACGAGAAGAACAAACTTATTTTATAAGAAAGTCTCTTGATAGTACTCTAACAGCATGATACAAAAATTTGGTTAGATATCAAACATCAATCATTCAGGAAACTTCTGAACGTGTAAAAATAAAATTGGAGAATTCTAAAATTTCCAAATTATATTCTAACAGTTTAGACGAGAGATATAAAAACTTTTTACCTTTCTTTTAAATATTTCAAATCTAAAGTTTAGCGATTATTTATAATAAAATTCAACAAAAAAAACATTTGAGGCTTTGAAGTTTATTGCTTCATTTGATAATTTTAAAGCATTTTTGAAAAGTCAGAATACATTTTTTTATCTTTCAGAAATTTGTTTGGTTTTATCCCAAAATGACACATGGCAAACAGAAAATAGGTTGAAGACATGTAAATTCCAGAAGAAAACTAAAGATTAAAAACGAAATTACAGATAAGACAAACCAAAAACAATAGGCAAAAGCAAGCATAAAAAAAGACAAAAAATCAGAGTATAAGAAAAAAAAAGAAAAATAATAGAGACAAAATCGGAATCAGAAAACTGAAACACATAAAATGAAACAAAAGACAAATAGTAAGCTGAGGATAAAGCAGTGAAAACAAATGCAGAAGACATAAGAGTTGAAAAACATAAGACCAGTAAGTTAAAAGCACAAGAGAGATGAAAGAAAAAAACAGATTAGAAGGCAGAAAATAGACAAAAACAAAAGCGAAATAAGCGGAGATGAAAACAAAATCAGACTGAAAAGAGTTAAGAGTTAAGGAGTGAGTATTTTCTTAAAAATATCTACAGATAAAGTAAATACGAGGGTCATTCAATAAGTAATGCCCTAGAGTTTTTTCTCTTTTTTCTCTACAATGAGCAAAAACTGAAAGCTGTACTTCTAGGTACTTCAAGTTCCCGGTGGACGGAATTTCAAATCATTCCAACAGATGGAAGAGCTGTGGTGAATTTTCAAAATGGCGTAAGTTAGTGATCCACGTTACGAAGAGCGAGCGAGATTGAGTTCTTGATTGCAGAGAAATAAACTGAGGGAAACATCCATAAACGTTTGTGTGCAGTGTATGAAGATTGTGCTGTTGATAGGAGCACTCTCAAGAGGTGGGCAAAGAGAGTTAAGGCGTCAGAAAGTGGATCAACTCAACTACAAGATCTGTCACTTTTCGGGCATCCTATCAGTGCCACCACTCCAGACATGGTGAGGCGCGTGGATGTCATTATACGTACGGACCGCCGCATCACAGTGCAACAATTGGCCCCACAGCTGTCAGTCAGCAGTGGAAGTGTATGTGATCGAGTCTCTCTGATATTCAAAGGTTTGCGCAAAATGGGTCCCAAGAAGTCTTACAGCAGAACACAGGATGTAAAGAACAACCATGTCATCTAATTTCTTGGCGAGGTTTGATGCTGAGGGGGAAGCGTTTCTGTCCCGGATTGTGACGGGTGATGAAACCTGGGTGCACCACTTTGAGCCGGAAACCAAAAGACAGTCAATGGAATGGCACCATCCTCAGTCATCAATAACCAAAAAATTTCAAGTCAACTTCCTCTTCTGGAAAAGTCATCTCTTCGGACCTCTTTAAGACGGTTTGCGTGGAAGAAGTGAAAAAGACGTGAGGAACTTCGAGGGCGGGTCTAATGAAGGCTTTGTAAGTGCGGAGTTAGATGTTGGTGGTATGAACAAGGAGACTATATTTGAGCGAGGAAAGGAGGCAATGTCTAGAATAGACTGTTTTTCGAATTTGATTTATGGTAGTTGAGGGCTTGAGGTTCTGTTGATATAGGATGCCGAGGTAAGACACTTCGATGATGATGAGAGCGTAATTCAAGCGGTGAAAACATGGCTTCGCGCACAGGTCAAGAGTTGGTACGTGTAGAAGAAACATGTAGCTATATTGTCACCAAAATTTAAAAATTTTAAATAAATAGTTTCTAAAAAAATATGGCACATTACTTATTGAATGGCCCTCATAGATAGAAATAAACAAAAGAGAAACAACGAGGAGAAAATAAGTTACATAAAAATTAGAAGACAAAGGATTTAGTAGACAAAAGCACAAAATGCAGACAACAAATAAAATTTGTATATCAACGTTTGATATACAAATGAATATGGATTTTCAAAATCTCAACGCCTTATCTAAACAATCCAGTGATGTAAAACTATTCAAGGCATATTTACACAACAAATAAAAGACTAAATAAGCGTAAAATAAAGACAAAAAAATACAGAAAACAAAAGTCATATAAAAATAAAAGTTAACTGTTAAACACTGTTTTTCAAACTGATAATTTTGCTATTAAGAATTTGTAAATTGAAAAATTTGTAATTAAGAAAAATGCTTTTTCGTTGCCAGGGAAATATGAATTGCTTAACGTACGTCAAAAGTGACATGTTATTTACTTCATAACAGCCTAGTGGGACGAAAATTAATATACGATGCTATTTGATGACCTTGAATTATTGCTGAATGAACATAAATGACCCTGAATCAGTTTTACGTTAAGTGAGCTTAAATGTTCTTTTGATGATCCTAAATGCTCTATATTATCTATAATAATAATGGTACTTTGATAAACTGACATGAACGTTCGCTGAACGTAAATCACTTTAAATGACTGCTGGACGACCTTGAAGAAAGATCACATAACCTTGAATGACCTTGATTTTTCCTTGGTATCTAACATATTTTATCTACGACTGCTTAGATAAGTGACAAATTTGACATTCATTTGAGTTACGTAATGAAACTCATTACCTAACTAGTGAGGTAATGAAACTCATTACCTAACTAGTGAGGTAATGAAATCAAATACACACTCATTTTTTAATACCAACTAACGATCACACAGACTTGAAGGTTTATAGCGTTTCGAAATATTTTCAAAATATACTAGAAGTACCTTTTCACTTGCTTCATTTTTTATTTTCTTCTCATCGCACCATTTCCGCAAACATTCATAAGCTTGCTCATATTTAATTTTTGATTTTTCCGGCAATAACGTTGAAACTACCTGCGTGGCCGATTCTTCGATATCCGAAGGCAGAGATTCGGAGTCGCTCATTATTTCACAGAAAAACAGAAATTAGAAAATTAATTCTTGAAGTTTTGACTTAAATTGTTGACATTCAAATTACATGTTGCTATGGTTCTACATACATACTATGATATTCCGATTTTTCGTCGAATTCAATTCAAAAGTATAATTTCCGTAAATCTGAGCAGTCGTAGATAAAAAGTTGTATCTAATACGTGGGATAAGGCATATTAACTGAGACTCATGCTCTTACTTCGACTCGGGCTACGCCCTCGTCTCAGCAACTCACCGCATTCGTCAGTTAATGATGCTCTTATCCCACTAGTTAGATAAATAACTATTATATTACCCGTAAACATGACCTAAAATGATACTTGGATGTGCGTAAATGATAATAAATGGCCTTGAAACAACCTCAAATATTTTAAATGTTTTTTTGCTATAGAGAATAACTATTAGATCGCCCTTAATTAAATTTCGATGATATTTGACGACCTTGAAGTATCGCTAGATGAACATAAATGACCTTGAACCAGCTTTAGATTACGTTAAACGAGTTTAAATATACTATTGATGATACTAAATTTATATTACCTATAATAATTGCATTTTGATTAACTGACATAAACGATTACTGAACGAAAATCATAATGAACATAACAGCGCTTGTATTTTTTGTTACCTTATACATTTTAAATTACCTATAACGATAGCTGGCTGTACGTAAATGACCTTGAACGACCTTTAGGCAGTTTTGGGTCGCCGCTGTATGACCTTGAATAAACGTGGGATTAACCTCAATTGCCATAATATTCTTTAGGCGTTTTTTAATGTTTTATATTACCATAACCGTTTAATCACTTAAAATGCCTTTTCATGATTTTTGAAAAACTTTAATGTTCGAACACGAGCTCTAAACAAGCTTTTCATTGCCTTAAGTAATCGTAAATATGAAATAGTTTTCTGTTGATAATTTTAAATGTTCAATATTAACTATATTAATCACTGGACTACCTGAAATGACCTTAGGTGATTTTCTGATGACCTGAACAAACAACCTCTGAATAAACTTGAAGAATTATCGGATAAGTAGCTTAAAAGTTGTCTTCTTTTGATGATTTTATATAAATAATATTACATACCTCTACACCTGGTAGAAGAGGGCGAAGAAGTTTTAAATGCGACTGTCGCCTATATTGTAGTTTTTATAGCTGCAGCTAAATCCATATTTTTTATAATAATATTTTTACGCTTTATTACCTACTAAAGATTTTCTTGGTCGTCTGTTTTATTAAGTTACATATTCAATGATTAAGTTTATAGAATATTTGCTCAGCTTTTAAGCGTTCAATTGTAGATTGCGCATATAAAACATTTACAACTGAACGATTTAGTTTCCTACTTGCTTCGAAGTAATTACTTATTACTTTACGGTGTGTTCTGTAGAAACTGGATAAACTCTTGTAGGTTTTACCAATAGTACGGATGTCGGTCTTGGTGAACGAAGAGTTAGAATGATCCAGAGCCACCTATAAGACGTTGTAACCACTCGAACCTTTCACTTAAATATTTAGTAAAATAAAAATCATAAACGTTCCTTAATAATTATTATTTTTAAATGAAGTGGAATAAGTTTTTTTTTAATATTGTGCATTTAATATCAATTAGAGTTTAATAATTTAAACGGTATTTAGCACCAACGCCGACTTTATATGCGGTGATAAATTTATCATGGTTGTGATACATGCGGTTTATAATTTATTTAGTGAATCATATCCAGGTATGCGTATCGAACACCTGCTGTGCACAATTAACCCATATATCGCATGTCTGGGGGCGGTTAATGTTAATGGAAATAAGTGGACTCTATAAATAGCGACCCTAATGAAAACTCTGTAAGTTTATACCTACAGATATTTTAATAATTGTGATTATATTAAAAATTATAATATTTACAATTGCTTGAAATTAATTATTAATTAACATGTAACAATTCTCATTTTTATCGTTCAATTATAAAACCTGATATTCATATGTTATCACATTCTTACCGTCTTTATTCTTCCCAGAAAGGAAAACTTATTACACACTCGTTATAACGCCCCATCGTCTTATGGCGTTTTCCCATCTAGAAGGCTTCAAATGAAAAATGCGAATTGTCGCCGCGAATTTTAGTTTCATCTCGCAAATACGTCTGAGGCCATTACGTTTATGTGGGAACTCCAGAAATTGCATTTCCCCGTTAACTTATTCAAACTTTATTACTCTAAACACCGGCATCCGTCACGGGGAGTTTTCCTCCGCATCTGCACCGAAGAGTTTCGAAAGTTTACTCGAATTAATGAACGCGCCATCATTGTCACCGACGCCTTTTATACGCACCCCCTAGCATTTCCCTCGTTAAACTCGCGATTACCTTTTTAGCGGTTTCTTTAGAAATACCATAAGTATCTAACATATGATGTTTAGACGGTATGTAAAAAAGAGTATATTTACTGGGAGATAATAGTTTTTAAATTGACCACACTGATTTTGATGTTAAAATTTTTCGATTTAAAATATTATGGATTATTGGAATTCTTTACCCCTTTTTTTATTTTTAACATTGCGACTGTTATCGATCAAAATAAAGAAATAAAAATATTTTTCATCGGTATGTCTACATTGCGTTTTGTTGCTTCGCTGGCTCGAAATAACACCGTAAAATATTTCGAATACCAGCTATCGGAATTTCCGTTATAATATTATTTTTAAAAATATCAGGAAAACAATTAAAATGACTACACTCCGCAGCAATATCATATTATCGTGTTTTCCTTTGCCAAGCAATCAATTCAATTGTGTAACAAAGGCGTTATTATTATTTAGTTTAATTAAAAGCAAATATTGTAATTACACGTACTGTTCGGAATACAATAGGGAATTTATTTATAATTTCGGTGGAATAAACTAGAATACGCGAAAAGTTTATAATTTCGTATGTTATATGCTTATTTTTATGTTTATGTTGATTACTAAACACGAAATATAATTTAAAGATGGTCAATTCACTGGATAACAATTAGGAATGAAACAGAACATGTGTCATTCCTAATTCTTATCCAGTGAGTTATTTGTTTCATAAATTTCATTCAAGAGTGCAGCAAAGAAAGTATCAATCAGATGGTGAATTCATTTTCTTAGTTAACTTTTGAAGACATGGCAAATGAAATTTTCATTTTAAAATAGTTTTTAACTTGTAAACTTATTAAATTACCTCTTTTTATAAAAATAAAATGCAATTTCCTTTAATACATTTCTTAGATTAATATTTAAAAATATGAAAACAATTAGTGAATCTACAATAATCAGTCTTACTAAGACTACACAACAAATTTCTTGTTGAAACAACAAACAACTACTTTTCTGGCTAACACCTCGACAGATATTGAATAATACAAAAGTAATTTGTATGTTACAAATAGTCAAGCAATACTAATTTGAATGATATCTATTTTTTAAATTAACTTACATTTTATATATACAATAGAAAATTTATTTTATTTAAACCTATACAAATCTTGTTTTTCAACAAGAAATTATTTCATAAGTATTTCATAAATTGAAATCCTAATAAACGTTTTATTTACATTCGCGTCTCCTTTATGGACTTACGTCTTGAGGCAAAAGTAACCATTTGAGAGGAATTTTACGAGCGGTAAAAGCTTCAAAATGTAGCAATTATGCACGACACGGTGGACTGACGTTTTCGCGCTTCGGAGGAGCTTAAAGGTAAGCACTCACCTACTTCCCATATAATTCAATAGACCTTAGCCTGTGTTTAGGCACGGTAAATATAATCAATCGCTTTCTTGTCACTCTTGAAAAATAATTAATCTTTTTATTTACATTACAATTCGATCAAATTAATTTTAATATGACATAAAGATGTAATTATTATAAATATATTAAATGTATTAAGTAAGCCATTAGGAAGATTGTATTTTTACACTTAATTTCTTAAGACAACTACTCTCGTATTTTAAGTCCACTAAATCACCTAGAAGTATGTCCGATTTTCATCTGGCGCCCGTTATATAAACGAATTTTAAATTTAATACGAAATACGGAGAAGTGCGCGCGAAGTAATGTCGGGTTTATTAAATTTTTATGAATCGAATTCAGGCCATTCCACATTAAAGTTACATCATCGCGAAACATTCCCTATTCGCGGCACCGGCGCAAAATTAAAATTCGCTTCCCTTAACCCGTGAAAATTACTTGTTTATACCTTATTCAGCTGGAATGCAAATTACTTTTATATCCGACGATGGCAGCGCCGGTATTTACTAGTTGGAAATATGGAAAACGAGAAGGAGGAAGGAAGGAGGCATCGTTCGCCGGAGGGGGGTGAATCTTTTAATAAGTCCCCTCGTTACGCCATGCAAATCTGCTATAGCCTGTGATTTACCGGCTTAAAATTAGGTCCCCCGAAGGCAAAAGGTCTAATTCCAATTACTATTCGCGTAATTAGATGACCGCATTGGTCTAAATTTTCCTGATCACTATAAATTTCAGTATTAAAATTTACAAACAACTCAGTCAATATGACCTTTTATTTAATATGGCTAAAGTGAAACAAATTTAATTTTCTCTAGTTGTTCCCCGCTCATACAATCGTTGCCCTAATTAAATTCTGTAATTAAATTGAATTTACTCGAATGGTGGAATGCACGTTAAATGTACAGCCCTTTGTTTCGTAAATAAGTTAGACGTTTTGAGGTCGCTTGTTTGTACGGTGGGAATTTGATGTTTGAGCGGGATTGATTTCCCACGTGGATCTGTCCATCAACGGAACAATTTATTTTAGGCTTTTGTGTGTGCGAAGCGATGGGGATGATACTTCCGAAATGATGATGCAGATCTTTAGCTATAGCTTTTATATTTCAAGACGTATTTCAATAAAATATTCTTTACAAACTGATGATATCAAGTAGGGAAGTTATCTCTATCACATTCTCTAATTAATATACATTCACATACAATTATTATAGCCTAATTATCTTAAATAAATAAATAATTGAGTAGTTCATATATCCACCTTCTTAATACAGTCCTTCCATTTGCTTTGTATATTTTCACCTGAGCTTAAAAGACAATAGAGATAGGATTTCTGAGCTTCCGCTAAACTTCTCTATTAGCCTCGTACTCAGACAAGGTCCCAGATCTTTATTGCATGGATAAGGTGGCATAGGGTCAAAAATCTTGCGGATGTTCGTAATTGCTATAATATACCATAAACTAGTTAGCCAGTAATATTAAAATATCAACAGTAACGTCCATACGGTAAGAAACGTTGTAAGGACGAAAATCATTTTAAGGGCAGACTGAGCTACTCCAAGTAGAACCATCGAAATCCGAGAACCTCCGAGAATTTGTTCAAGTAGGTCTTTATTAAAAAAATCAAAATCTATAATTGTATGAAATTAGATACAGTAGCAAATAATAGAGTTAAATAAACTGTAAACCGCAAATTAATTTATGATATTAATACTACAAAAAAAACCTGATAGGGTTTGTTAGAGTAATTCAAGACATCTTTTATCCTCTTCTACTAGGAGGCAAACTAATAATTTTACTACAGGGTGAAAATATAAATGAAGGGCAAAATATGCTTTACAAAGGCCATCAGACAAGCAAACGCCAATTTAATTACCGGTAATTTTGAAAAGTATTTATTCAAATCGATTAATTATAATTTTATGCCATGGTAACTTATTCAAACTGCTTGAAAGATTTTGATAAAACTTTTTGTCGTATTTTTTATAGAAAAAAGCAGACATTGTTAAAGCGTTATTGGTAAACTTCCTCATTCTGATTGAATACTGAATACTCCAGCGATCACTAATTAGTCTACTCTTTGCCACAACCTCCTATCCAAATATGCCTCCTATTTGGAAATACTACTGTCTCTACCACATGCGAAGTTATTCGCTTATTCAAATGTGCTTAATTTCATTTTCATCCTCCTCAGATGGCATCAGTAGATAGAGTTAGCTGGTTCTGGGACAGAAAGTATTCCCAAGGCCACCAGAAGTCCGGAAGTTGCGCGCGCATATCGAAATAAAAGCTTATGAATGCGAGAGAGAATGGCGGCAATGAAAGAGTGAAGATGAAGTGATTGGACAGTGGTACCAACGGAATCCTTATATCACACTCACCCACACAAACTACACATATACCATACTCACACATGTGCAACTCCCCTTAAAAAGCAGTGAGCGCGACAGAGAAAATTTTAAAGAGTGAGATAAAGATAGTGGCGTGACAGTGGTACCAACTGAATTCTTATCATACTCACACTTCACATATACTATACTCTCACATGTGCAAATCTTGTGTGTGCGAGAGAAATAATTGCGGCAATGAAAGAGTGAGATGAACCGTTAATCATCCTAACACAATTAGGTAAAGAAGAAATGACAAAGAGAAAGTTTATTGCCATCCAACACTTCGGTATGAATAATAAATTAGGATTTGGAATTGTTCGTCATGTTATAGACAAAGTGCGCGTTTTGGTTTGAAGTTCGACACAATTTAATCTTGATGAACTCCCAGAAAAGTTTAGCTTTCCATCCATCAGCTTCGTTAATTTTAACATTTAAAACTCGGTTCTACTTCGGCTTTATGCTTCGTTACTGTTACAATGTTACTGCTTAGTGCTGTAATTTTGACGAAACATCACTACTCCTTTCCTTCTCAATCTCCTGGAATTACTGGTTTACTCCAGTAATTACTGCCTCGCCTTGTTGTGATTCTGAAGCTCGAGTAAGAAACTCAATATCCAAAACTGTTTAATCGATCCATTGGGTACTAATCGATTATGTCGCAGTGGTTTTTTGATGCAGCCTCCTATCCAGTCAATGGTCCAAAAAGTCCAACATGCGCTCGCGAGGACCATCTTATTTATAGATACCGTTACTAATGTTTTATTTGTTTTCAGGAACCCATATTTATTCTTGCTACTTCGTCTGAGACTACTGGTAACAATATGACCAGGGCCAGTATTTAAAGTATTGAAAGAGTAATTATAATTTTGAATGTTGGACTCTAGCTATTGTACGTAGGGTAGTCATGCATTCTCTTTTGGACCAAACAATCCACAATAAGCTATCTTAACCTAAGTATTCAAGCTCAAAGAGGAAGAATAATATAGAAATTGATTAATCGTGACCTTTACATGAAAGTTTTTTCTCTGAATTACTTAATTATAAGAATATAGTGTCGATATTCGTTATTTTATAAGAGAGGCCAGATATGATCGGTATCTATAGTATTAAAAGAACCAGGACGGATCAGTTTAGAAGGTGATCTGCAGATAAACTACTGAGAAATAGGCATGTGTTCTTTTGTAGTTCGGAAAGTGTCTTCTAAATAAAGTCGATAGCGTGGATGGTTTTTGCCGAGGAAGTTCGGATTCATGTAGGGAAGGTCAACGGTTGACGCATTCCTGAAGGTCAGGAGATTAGCTGATGGAGCCAACAGCGGACCGCTGAGAAGAAAAATGCATTGCCTGGCCATAGCACTGGATGTCTTCAACACGATACCTAGGCCGTCGATCATGAAGGTGCTTAAGATGAAAAGGGTCCCATGTAAACTCATCCTCCTTATGGCGACAGGACGGTGCTGTTCGCAGGGACTGACTACAGTGAGAATAGATGGTAGGTTCAAGTGGTTGGTGCACGGGTAACTCCTTTGCAACATGGTGTACAATGACGTGTTCCGGCTAGACATCCTGATCCGCTTCTAGGCTAGTACATCATTATGGTCCAAAATCTGAAATATCTGGAGGTTTAAATCAAGACCAATCTGCTGCCTAGCGGCCAGGTGGTAGAAGCGGCAGTCGGTATCCAGGCTGATGAGTAACTTTGAAGGTCTTGTCGATGCGAATTGTTGACTCCTTTTGGGGTTTACAAATGCCAAACTGTTATATGCTGCTCCAGAGTGGGTCTTGTGCATGGATGCACAACGTACCGGAATCGGCTGCGTAGCACATTAAGACCGGGATCACTACGCGTGGGAAGCTCGCGCGCGGTTAATGGCAAGATGGGCGGCCATGTAACAAGAGCATAAAGGGGGTTTGGATACGTTTACTGATCCAAAAGGGACATGGATGAAGGCGAAGCACGGCGAAAGTTTTTTTCGGGCCTAGGTGTTTCATGGCTTACCTGTGCCGGATAGGAAATTTCCGGCAAGAAAGCTACATGTAGTATACTAGCCCCAGAGACACGGCGTGCCACACCCTGATCGAATGCTCCGTCAAATGTGGGAGACCATAGTCATGGTGGGCGAGACTGGAAACCTAGTAGGCAAAATGATTGAGGACGAGCGTTACTGGGCGACGGTGACGGAGTTCTCCAGGTCTGTCTTAACGGCAGAGAGGGCTGACTTCAAGCGTGCTGTAAGGAACAGCAACACGGCGGCCTGGAAAAAAAATGTGGCGGAGGTAAACGACGATCCCATCCAAATCCCAACATGATTCTAGGAGGGTCTAGGGACCTTGAGGGTCATGAGGAAATTCTAGAATCGGATAGTTCAAGGTCAGAGGATGCGCTTGACCTTGAACTTGATGTGACCTTCACGTGACCTTGACCTGTAAGTGACATTCAAGTGACCTTGTCAGTCAAATGACCTTGACCTTTAAACGACCTTGATATTCAAATGCCCTACAAGTGACCTTGACCTTTAAGTAGCCTAGACATTTAAGAGGGCACGTTGAAATGAAATAAATTGAATTGTAATAGATATTCGAAATTAGTTTTGTAAAATGTGTTACCCGTGTTTTATTTACAATTTGCAAAAAATAATTAATCCAGTTGCGGTACGAAGAGTAGAGGTAGAAGAGAACCTCTTAGCCTGCTGTATATAACTTTAAAAGTTATATATCTGCGGATTTTGGAAAATAGATTCCAAATTGAAGAATTAGTAGTGAAGAGTCAGATATCGAAGTCATTGGGATGTATGATGGAATATTGGTGGAAACACGTGAACTGGGTGTATTGTGACGAGAGACCTCAGAAGTTTTATAGAGAACACCATCATCGGCTACCATTTAGTTGTGGTGTTAGATTGAGAAGGTATGTAGGAGTCGCCCTATTTGTCGAAAATTTTGCAACACTCATGAATATTTGTTGGAGTCGGAGATATATTGTAGTGGTGAAGCAAAAATTCTGGGTGGATAAAAATGGGGAGAGGTATTGCGTGTATTGTAGGGGGCTCGGTTACCATCAGCCAAAATGTATTAAGTTTTTTGGAACTAGGTACTCTAAAACTGTTCTAATGGGTGGTGTTGATGTAGTACAGTTCATTAGGCAGGCAAAAAGATACAGCGATTTCTGTTTTGCCATGCCACTATTTGAGCTTGAATGAATATGTCTGGCTCGGATTTATCAGACATTGAAGATGAGCCGGTTTACTATGAGTTGTCAAGTGTATCTGAGATACAGACATGAAGGATACTGACGCAGATTAAATTATAGACAAATTGTTTTCTTAAAGTTTACTTGCACTGAAGGTTAACCTTGATCTTCCTTCGAAACATGGACCATGCGACACCCAGAGGCTCTCCCATCCGATGGAACAACACCACGGACTACTTGATGGAGGACGAGATTTTGCGGTGCTTCGGCGACTTGGCAATTACGTTCGTCGTCAGGAAACGTTTGCAACTCGATATCCCCCGGTCCACCATTATGGAGGCACTGGCGAGGAGAAGGGCCTCGGAGTACCCAGTGGCAATTATCGTCGACTACCTGCACGAGTGTTTGATTCACTTTGTAGGAAACGGAGACGTGCCAAAGATCTGTGTGGTAAAGGGAGGGGTTCCACTGGGCTCGGTTCCACACTGTGGAACCTTGCCTATGACGACGTTTTGGAACTAAAGATGCCACACGGGGTCTTCGCAGATGACATCATGATAGTCTTCAGGAGCAGGGAGATCGAGGAGGTTTAGAGGCTGGCGAGAAAGGCGACCATGATGATCTCACAGTGGATGACAGAAGCAAGGCTGGATATAGCGGCTGAGAACGTCGCACGGACAGAGGAAGATTAAATGGCAAGATCAAGATCCTTGGCACAATAAAAACGAACCCTTTGAGCAGCAGACACGCTGTAAAGGCGGCGACCCGAGCCACCAGGGCCATCTCTGGCCTATTGCCGTACATCGACGGCCCTTCTGAGGGCAAGACAAGATTAGCCAAGCTACTGTACGCCGCAGCAGCATGGGCAAAATGCGTAAAGGTGCAAAGGAACAGAGACAGGCTATGCGGGTGGTCTGAGGGTAGAGTATCTCCACCGAGGTCGTTGAAGTACTGGCCTCGTCAGTGTCTTCGGTCCTGGAGATCGTTGCGAGAGAAGAGGTGTTTGCAGAGACAAGGAATGAAACGGCGTAGAGCACTGCAAAACGCATCGCCCAATGCAGGCTGATGGACCAGTGACATTAGCGTTGGGACGCCAACCGGGAGAATGGCTTCTGGACGAAGGAGCTCATCCCAGCGTTGGAGCCTTGGAAGATTTGAAGGCACGGCGAACTGTTGTACCACTTGACTTGCTTCGGCAAGTACGATACCTTTACTAGATTGGAAAAACCCCAAGCGCCCTTGGTGTAAGGACGTGGTGGACGCCTCGCGCCACACTTTTTTCGCATGCCCACGCAGGGAAAGAAAGCTCTTTTTTCAGAGTAGTTGGGGCAGTTGGGGTAGCCGAGACAGCTGGTGGAGCTGGCAGGGTTGCTGGGACAGGATTCATAAGCGAGTATGAGGAGGAAGACACCGAGGATGAAGACGGATAAAGGGGCGGAGGTGAAGAAAAGGTGATGGGCTGGAGCACCGATGAAGTGTGTAACGATACCACTGGTGTCCCTGTCTTGTCGATAAATCCACTGGCAGAATCTATGCCCTCCTGCAAAAGAATGTGGAGGGTGAATAGACAACGCCGGCGTAGGTCGTACCCCCTTAATTAAAAAAATAGAGTCGAAGAAATTTTTTATTGCAATATCCAAATTTATAAAAAGCGAACATAACTAAATTGATTAGTTAGAATTTTTTAAAGAGATAAATCATACAAATGACAAGCAAGTATCTGTAAAAAGTCAAGCTCTCGGAGTCTGTTTTTTTTTAAGAAATATCAGATCCGACTGGAAATAGTATTTATAATGTAATAAAAGAACAAGTTTTGGTATTTTTGGGGGTGGAAATCGGCCACCACTAATATCATCGAAACAGTTCAAGCAGATCTTTTCCCCTCCTTCATTAACAATTGATATAAATATTAGTTTGAGGGAATCAAAATTGCAAAATCGTAGTTTTATGCGTGTAAATAATTCCAAATGAGATATTAAGTCATAAACCTTACAAACTAATAGTTAGTGTTTTTCCACATTCCAGTCACATTTCAGGTGAAGAAAAAGTTCACCCTATTTACCACATTGCTGAGAAACTGTCAAGGATAATTGAACACTTAGATACGCTTCTTCATAACTTCTAAATAATTTTTACAAGTCCTTCTTTCTTAAATTTAATATAGGAACTAGATAAAGGTTAATAAAGTTAAAGTAAGAAATAGAGCGATAAATAATTGATTATTGAATTGACGATTTGGATACATAACAAAATTCGATAAAATTAAAAGAAATCTATATAGTTGGGAGGGTTTCATATTTATTGTTGAACACCGCAACATGTTTCGCCACACAGTGGCTTCATCAGGCAGTATTCGTCTGTATGTGTGAAACATTCCCAACTGTGTAGTTTTATTTCAATAATTGGTTAGAAATATCTAAAAATTCAAAGAGTCGTTCTCTATGTATTATATAAATGTCCACATCGGCCTGTCAAAATCCCTTTTCATCTAATAATGAATTATGCATGTACAAAGGTCAGCAATAAATATTGAAATTTATACAAGGGACGATAAGTGGTCCTTAGGGGAATAAAAAAATTGCCAATAATCATCGGTTCTACTGTTTGGAATATTGTATATAACTGCAATTTGTAATTGCCTACTTAAATCTAATAATTTATAATATTATAAAAAATAATCTTTATGATATTTTTTACATTCTACATGGTACTGATTACCGTAAATGACGGCAATTGTTAATACTCGTCCTCGTCCTTAGTTAAAAAATAATCTGAACATTTCTCGGGAAATACTTTTCTAAATTGGGACAATCAGCAAATATGAAATTACGAATTTTCCCCGGATTCACTGGGGACGGAGACTCTGGCTCAGAGAAAGACCGTGTCCAAAGCAATAAATTCGAGTTATTACCGTTGCTCGATTTCCAAGGAAATTTCCGACCGTGGGGTTAAACAGGTCGCACGTTTTACTTTTCACCCCACGGATAAATTCCGACAACAAATAATCTCGAACATTAAGTTATTACCGGGGGCGAAATGTACGCGTTCGCAGGTCAACTGGAATGGGGGGAAACTTTTTTTTGTGTGTGGGTACGTTTCAACCATTTGGCGTTATGCCATGTGGAAGGGCGTAATAAAAAGATCTAGTCCTTTAGTTGACGTGTTTACCGACTTTTTTAGAATTATAAAGTTGATAAACGTGGGAGTATCCGTGACGTTTTAATGACTTTCCTTTCGGACGGAACGGCAACCACAACTAGTAAACATAGTGTTTAATGCACCAAGACGTGGTTTTATCTGTGTACATCGCTTAAGAAACATAAAAAAGTCCATTAGGTACATTAAATCATAATTTAATAATACAAAACTTGTTGTTTTGCTAATAATGTTTATGAAACCTATCATTTTGATAGTTTGTTATCATTATATTTTGAAATAATTACATTTAGTTTTATTTCTTACTCATGAGGTGGTGTCGCTTACCGTCCCCCGCACTGTGGTCTTCGTGGTCCTTGTAGGAAATAGTAATGTGTTGTAAAACTAATTGAAAATTGCCTTTAAATCCGTTTTAAGTTAATTATTCTGCATCAATATTGGTTAATTAGACATATTTATTTTAGTTTCAAAACTTAATATTTATTGAGGGTCATTATGAGGAGCCTTGTTCTAGAAAAGGGGTTTGTCAACGGCTTTTAGGCGGATGACGTGGGTTCAAAGTACACACTAGGACATTGATTATTATCATGAAAATTAATATTTCGGGTCGCTAAATATACAATTACTACTCTATTTTATGGTTTGTATTATAATAACAGAGGTAGAAAATAGGTTGCCGGAATTATGAGTTTCAAAAGTTTTATACACGAAAATTAATGATATTAATTACATAAAATACACATTGGCCTTTAGAATTGAGGCGTAAATTACGAAAATATAAAATACGCACTATAATTGTAACATTTTCTGTGTGTTTTTTAGATTTGATTAATTTCTGCAACCAGATAAAAATAGTTTTCTTTATAGGCATTAAATTATGGATCACCATTTCGCCATGTTATTTGCATATTTGTGTATGTGTAAAGCTTTATACTTTAATGTATCGCTCTGTCACTTTTAAGCGCTAACAATTGTATCTCAATAGCGATTAGCATCGGTCACCCATCCAATTGCTGACCCTGACTAACGTGTCTGCAATGGCTTTTTGTCCACTTTTCAGTAATTTGTCTTTCAAATTCTTAAAACTTTCTTGCGGATTTTTGTTTTATTCAATCGGAATTTTTTATTACTTTTTTAAATTCTTGCTCCAAATTTATAGATTTTTCTAGTAATATCCCTTTAAAAAATAGTAAATCTTTCAGACTTTCAGAATTTTCTAGCAGTTTTTTTTAATTGCAAAAATTCTAAATCATCTCAGCAATATTTCTTAAGAATTAAAATCTCTTTTAATTTGTTTAAAGAAATTTTCTTCAAGTATTTCATAAAAATTTTAATAGTTTTGCTTTCTGGCTCAAAATATTTATTCTGGATTATGTTGAATTGGAAGTTGTATCTGAGGACACCCACCCACCCTACATATATACATTGATTTTAGGTATAACACTGATGATTTCTGAAGATATTTTAACGTTTTCAATTTTGCTGGAAACTAAAAATTTATCAATATGTGAAGTTAGAATGTATATGTAGGGTGGGTGGGTGATCTCAATCCAACAAAACAATAAATACAACACACTCAACGGCTTACAAAAAATATGTTTACATACGAAGTGATTTACCTAATTTCTCATTAATTTATTTGCTATAATTAATTAATTAAACAGTAAAACCGTCGCGTGCGTTTTAACTATTTTAAGATGGATCTGAAGCCACCCATCCACCCTACATATAACATTAACTTTGGTGTAACACTGATGATGATTTTTGAAAATATATTAACTTTTTTAACGTTAATAGTGTTGGAAACTTAAAGTTGATCAATAGGTTAAGTTAAAATATATATGTAGGGTGGGTGGGAGGCCCCCATACCACAATCCAATAAATACAACATACTCAAATACTTACAAATAAAGTATTTACATACGATCTGATTTATCTTAAATTTTTCATTCCTTCACTTGCTATAATTAAATAATTAAACAGTAAAACTCTCGCGTATGTTTTACCTATTAGAAGTTGGGTCTGAGGCCACCCACCCACCCTACATATAAACATTAAATTTTAGGTATAACACTGATGATGATTTTTGAATATATATTTACTCTATTAACGTTATTTGTGCTGGAAACTAAAAGTTGATCCATAGGTGAGATTAAAAGGTATATGTAGGGTGGGTGGGGGCCTCTATCCCACAATCCAATAAATACAATACCCTTAATGGCTTATAAAAAAATATTTAAATTCGAAGTGATTTTCTATAAACTTTTCTTTTAGATATTTTTTAATCGTGTTCTTGTTTCTTGTGAATTTTGTAATGGATTTTCTTTCAAGCTGTCAGAATTCTGGCTAAATTATTTAGTTTCTTCTACAGAGTACATAAATATTTTTTGAATATTTCCTTTTCGTTTTAGCCGAAATTTATTATGAATCTCTTATTAATTTTTTAACATTTTTAAAGAATACTATTATTTTGTATAATTTCAGATATTCTCTCTTTTATTTTTTATTTCTTCAAAATTTCTTCTTTGACATTCCAGATTTTTCTAATATTTTCTTTAAAAAATCGTTAAATTATTCCGTAAGAACTTTCCAGTGTAAGAGATTTTTTCTCTAGCATTCTAGTTTTCTCTTTCAATTTTTTTTTAAACTAAACTTTTTTTTTCAATTTTTCAGTATTTTTTCTTTCAAGTGTTTATAATTTGTGTTTTGTCAAGTCAAAACTTTCCAGAAATTTTATTTTTAAATATTATAAAATTTTGTTCCAATTTTATGAGAGAATTTTTCTTTATTTCAGGACTTTGCCAAAATTTATTTAACCATTATTTCCCATAGTAGTATCTTCTATATTTTTTGAATTATGTGAAAATATTTTTATGTATTAAATTTCTTTTTTACATTACAAAAATTTTTATTTTAAATTTTAAAGATTGGATATACTTCATAGGTTCTAAATTTATTTAATATCTTTGTTTTAAAGTAGCAGGAATTTTCTATGAAGTTTTAAGAAAAATTTTTAGAATTTTTTAGAACAGTTCTTAAGTTTATTGGATTTGCCAGAAATTACTATCTTAATTTTAATTTAATAATTCTAGAAATTTGCATCTAGATATCTTAAATTTTCTTAGAGGATTCTACATTTTCAAGTATTTTCTTAGTTTTCTACACTTTCCAACAATTTTTAGTTTTTATTTTATTGGATTTATCAATTTTATTTATAATTATTTTTTCTTTCGGTTTTTTTTAATTTGTGTTTTGTCAAAATTTTTTAGAAATTCTCTGTTTAAATATTTAAAAATTTTGTTCCATTTTTATGAGAGAATTGTCCTTTATTACAGGATTTTGCCAAATTTTATTTAATCACCATTTCCCATAACATTATTTTTTATATTTTTTGAATTATGTGTAAATATTTTTACGTATTAAATTTCTTTTTTACATTAGAAAAGTTTTTCATTTAAAATTTAAACATTGGATTACTTCATAAGTTCTAAATTTATTTAAAATCTTTGTTTTAGAGTCGTAGCAATTTTCTACGAGGTTTCAAGAAATTTTAGAATTTTTAGAATTTTTTAGAACAGTTCTTAAGTATTATTGGATTTGCCAGGAATTACTCTCTTATTTTTTCTTGGAAATTTTCTATAAATATTTCTGCCAGTTTTCATAAATTTCCTAATCAATTTACTCCCAGGTTACTTCTTGCTTACTTTAATGATTCTAGAAATTTCTTCTAGATATCTTGAATGTTCTTCAATGATTCTACTTTTTCAAGTATTTTCTGATATAATATAATCTTAGTTTCTACGATTTTAAGAATTAAAAAACTACTTTATTGTGAATTTTCCGATAATTTGTGTTCTACATTACGAAAATTCTAAAATTTTCCTCTTAATTTCTTGAGTTTTTAGATTATAGATATTTTTATCTAGTTTGCATAAATTTTCAATATTAGTCTAAATTTTAAAGACTTTTCATATCTGTCATGTTTTCTATTCTAGACTTTCCAACAATTTTTAGTTTTTATATAATATATGCAAACATTTTCATTGCAGACAATTTTACATATTAAGTAAAGCAATATTAAAAGGGAACAATTGAAAAAAGAAATTTTCATTCAGACTTTAGTTTACATTTTGGATTTATCAATTTTATTTATAATTCTGATTTTAGATATTTTTATATAGAGTTTTAAATAGAATTTGTCTCTACACTTATGAATATTCTTGCTGTTCTTAACAATTCTAATTTTTCTTTTCATCGGTTAATTTCTAAAGTTCCTTCTTCATTAATCAATTCATATTTTTGTGGAATTTTTCAATAATTTCTCTTCAAAATTTTTGAAATTTCTTTAAGATTTTTAGATTATTGTAGCAATTTCTTATTTAAAAAAATTACTATTATTGTCTTCGAAGGTTGTAAAATATTATAAATTTTTTGAATTTCTTTGTAGTTTTCACTTTCCAAATCATAGCATTATTTTGCATGTGATCAAACTAGAAAAAACCTCTCGGTCCTCAACTAGGTCACCGGTCACAAAGTAGTAGTTTTAGTCGGTAGAAGTCCGACATTACCCTATTATACCGGTGTCCATGATGGATTTCTTCTCTTATCAAAAAAGTTCTCATTTATTTGCCAATAATTTCTCTTCCAAGTTTAGAGAATTTGTCTTCAAATTTGTGTATTGGAATTTCTCTACAGAAATGTGAGTTTTTTCGGGTAGAAAATTCTGGATGATTTTTTTGTTTTATCAGAATTTTCTATAAAATTGACTTTCTTTAAGTTTTCTTCCAGTTTGCATTTTTGCTTTTTAAAAATTTAGAAATTGTTTGATATTTCTTTAATGATTTCTTGTTCTATTATTAAATGGAAATTTAAAAAAATCTGCGTCATTAGTTTTTTCTTCAAAATTTTATTTATTTTTTCGAATATTCTCTCTTTCAGATTATTAGAATTTTCTCTAAAGATTCTAGATGTCGAGTCAAAATTTCTTGAATGTTCCCATAATTTCTCTTCGAAGTTTAGAGAATTTGTCTCCAAATTTCTGTGCTGGACTTTCTCTAAATAAATGTGAGCTTTTTTGGGTGTTCTGGAAAATTCTAGATGTTTAAAATTTTTTTGTTCTATCGGAATTTTCTATAAACTTGACTTTCTAAACATTTTCTTTTATTTTGCATTTTTTTTTCTTTATAAAATGTATGAATTTCTCTCAATTGTTTGATATTTCTTTGACAATTTCTTATTCTATTATTAAATGGAAATTTAAAAAAAATCTACTTCATTAGTTTTTTTTTAGAAAATTTATTTATTTTTCGAATATTCTCTCTTTTAGATTATTAGAATGTTCTCTAAAGATTCTATATTTTCAGTCAAAATTTCTTGAATTTTTTTTAACAGATCTTATAGATTTTATTTCGAAAATTGCTATTATTTTCTTTGAAGGATTTGGAAATTTCTAAATATAATTCTCTACTAGTTCGTATTGTACTTCCTAAGAATGACCAATAGGAACCTCTCACATCTCTTTCATTTATCATTAATTTATTCAAGAGTGTAGAATTATTCCACTGATTTTTTTAAAAATTGTAAAATTTTTCTAGAAATTTCTTTTCACAATTGGGAAAATGATTTTTGATTGTTGTTTTGCCTTCTAACATTTTTCAGAAGATTTTTTACCTTTTTCTTGAAGATTATTCTAGGATCTATAGCACTCGCCATTGACGGTGATAGTTTGGTCAACGTTGTTCTCGAAGAAGTAAAAACCGATGACGCAGCCAGCCCAAAAACCACACAAAACAGTGACTTTTCCCGAATACATAGGACTCTCTTGGATCTCATGTGGATTGTTATCGTCCCAAATTTGACAATTTTGTTTGTTGACTTACCTATTCATCCAGAAATAGACCTTATCCGTGTAGATGATTTCTTGATATACATTAGGGGCAGTTTTCAACTGCTCCAAGGCCTATTAAGCGAACACACATCGTTGTCTAAGGTTGTTTGCTTTCAGTTCCTGGATCAGTTAAATTTTGTACGGGTACAAGCCCTAATTGCGATGCAAAATCGTCGTCAGTTAACATTGACAGATGTAGCTTCAACAATATGGCCGTTATCAACTGTCAAAATTTGGAAGTCCTTATTGGAAGACACCTTCCTTAATTTTTAAGTTTTTTCAGTTATACACTATGTTAATAAGTAGGTATACATATTCTTTATTTGTACATCACTTCATCAATTTTATATATATCAGCTAATATAAAATAGATAACCCTTATACGATGATTAACTCATCATCGGCAACAACATGCTTAGCCCTGTCAAAGATAATTGACACGTTCGACCCTGCAACCCTTTCGTAAGCCGGGGCAATCAACGTGATACCCAATGTGGAATAATTGAAACACATCAACACACGCCCTATCAACCGTGAGACATTATCCCGTCCTCCGGAATACTGATAGAGTTGTCCTTGATCACCAAACTGGGCACGAGTGCGCTTAATTAATGCGAGAGCGCAACCCCATGTCCGCCCACCGCGGCGGGCGCCCACCCTCCCTGGGTACTCGTACATTCCACTTCCGCGCCCACCTCCACATCGGGATTATATTTAAATAATTCAAACACCGAAATTGTATTTACGCAAGATGGAGGTGCGCGTTTAACCAATGTTATCTGACGTAATGTAAATTCACCGTTCTTTTTTTTTCATAAGTAATTGTAATTAATTTAATTAAACGTTATAAATTAATACAGATCCGAGAAATAAATCCAATTATAAGTTTCTTATAACTTTACCGTATTTCAGTATTATTATGTTACAGCCATTGCGCTGCTGTAATCAAATATTCGGTTAACTCTCCGCGTCTGTAATTACTAAAATATATAGTTAAACTACCTTGTTAATGCAAGCATTGCGATATTCACTTACCTGTAAATACGTGTAATTATTCTTGTGTTTGTTAAATTTATTAACAATAATTGAAATTATATTAAATTACTACATTAGTCTTATCTTTGAAAAGAAATCCTAATTAAAGCGATTAAGTTCATAAAAGGATTAATTACTCACTATTTTTATATTTCTCCGACTAGTTTCTATTATGTTCTTTATTAACTTTAACATTTATTCAAAATATTATAGGTAAGATATGAAGGAATGTCTTCTCAAAATTTTATTCGAGGGTTCTAAAATTTTCCAGCAATTACTTTGTCCTCTACTCCTGCTTTACCTTATCGGGATTTTTCAGCAGATTTTCAGACAAATCCTCTCGTCCATAAATATTTCCTCTAGATTTTGAATTTCTTACAGTATTTATTATTGTATTTTATTTGAATTTTTGAGAAAATATCCCTACAGCTTTTCCACTATTTTATTATACCCTTAGCAATCTGATTTTTTTTTCTTGTCCTTTAGATTTTAGATTATAATACAGTAATTAAAAAAATCATATAACGACATTACATTTCATTTAATAGTCCTTGGAGATTATTCAAGGTCATTTAATTCTTGAATTACTCTTAATTTCTCAAACAGCTATGATAGTTTTTTAGAACTTTTTCTTACAAATTGTTTATTTTTTTAGTGCTGTATCCAAAAATTGAAAAATATTGGAAGTAATTTAAAAAATTAAATATCGTTTTTAAAGGTAAATTAATTTTGCTTAAAGTAACTTAATCATAAATCAAGGTCAAGTCTAGTCATTTAGATCATTTTAATAATCCAGCAATTATAATATTTATATTCCAGTTCTAATCCTAATAGTCTTTCAAGATTATTCAAGGTCATTCAATACTACAATTCCTTCTAATTTCTTAAATAGTTTTGATAGTTTTTTTGAGGAATTCGCCTTTAAAATTGGCTGACGTTGTAAATATGTATAAAATATATGCATTTTAAGGTTTTGTACATGTGAAATATTTAAAATTATTTAAAAAATGAAATATCGTTTTTAAGGGTCATTTAATTTTGCTTAAGGTCACTTAACTATAATCCAATGGTCATTTAGATTATTTAAATAATCAAGCAATAATAAAATTTATAGGGCTGAAAAACCACTGGTCGATAGCCATGAAACAGAAGACCAATTATGTTAGAATTTATTTTATTTTATACATTACAAGTATTTATTTTCATTCTGTGAATAAAGATGTTTAGTAGTAGTAAAATTTATATAATAGTATTCTAGGTCATCCAATAATCTGTCAAGATTATTCAATGTCATTTAATTCTACAATTCCTCCCAATTTCTTAAATATTTTTAATAACTTGATTTTTTTGGCAATGCTTTTACCAATTTTTTTGGGATTGCAAATAGGGTTAAATGTATGCATTATTATGTTTTGTAAATGCAAGAATTGGAAAATATTAAAAGTGATTTAAACATTAAAATATCATTTTTAAGGTTAATTCAATAATAGCTTAAGGTCACACATTTTGATCATAAATATGATCTAGTAATTATAACAAATACATAACAGCATTTTAGTTCATTTAATAGTCTTTCAAGATTATTTACCGTTAGTCAATTCTACAATTCAATCTGAATTCATAAATGTTTTTAATAAATAATATTTTTTAAGATTTTTTCTTTGTAAGAATTGTAGAAGTTTTCAACAATATCTCTTTAATATATGTTTGTAAATGCAGGAAGAAATAAATCTACAAAAAGAATTTTTAGAAAAATCTAATAATCCTTAGAATTTCTAGAAAAAATTCTAATAACCATTAGAATTTTCAAGATTTGTAAGAGAAAGTGCTGGTAATCTGGTAATGCACGACAAGACAAAGCAAGCAATTAAAGACAAACGACTTTTCGTAAATTATCAGCCATTTCATATTTCAATTTTAAAAATTCAAATTGTTATTGGATTTTTCTAGAAATTCTTCTTGTAGATATTTATTTCTTCCTGCATTTATTATTTTATATAATTGAAATATTCATAATATTTACTTAAAATTTTTAAGTTTAAGAAATATATAAATGTCTGAAATTAATTAAGTCATTTAATGTTTTTAAAACCACCCTACCATTTAAGGTCATCCAATGGTTATTTTAAATCATTGAATAGATCCAACATTAATTTAAATTTGCATAATTTTAGTTTAAGATCATCGAAGATTATTTACAGTTATCAAAGTCATCTGATAATTACTTTAAGTCACTAAAGAAAAGTTATTTGAATTGCAGACTTAAGTTAAATTATGTTTAAGATTATATAATGATCATTAAAATTATTTATTTACGGTCATTCTATAGTGTTTAAGACCATTCTATAACTTAAGGTCATCTAGTAGGTATTTTAAATCCGTAAACAATAATTTAAATTTGCAAAATTTAAGTTTTTTCAATGATTATTCAAATGTATCAAGGTCATCTGATAGTAATTTTAGATCACTAAATAAAAGTTATTTGAATTACAGAAATAGTAAAATTAACTTTCAGATTATCTAAATATAATTAAAATTCAGTTTTGAAGTATTAAATTGATAAAAGATAATTTAAGGTCATCCAAGTTATCAAGGTCATCTCATAATATTTTTGGGTGATCGAATATTAGTTATGTGAATTACAGACACAAGTCAAATTGTATCACTTGTCAGCAATAAAAAAATTCTAGAAATAAATACATATTTAAAATTATGTAATAATTGTTAAAAGTAGTTTTTAAAACCTTTATCTTATAAGTAAAGGTCATTTAATGGCTATTATAAATCATTGAATAGATCTAATAATAATTTAAATTTAAATAACGGTAGTTTAAGGTCATCTAGAATTATTCAAAGTTATCAAGGTCATCTGATAATCATTTTAGGTCATTGAATAAAAGACACTTGAATTACAAACATAAGTCAAATTATATTTTAGATTATCTAACAATCATTTAAATTAGGTTTAGGATCATTCTACGGTGTTTAATAACATTCTGAAACTTAACGTCATCTGGTAGTTATTTTTAATCCTTGAATAGATCCAACAATAATTTAAATTTGCATAATTTCAGTTTAAGGTCATCCAAAATTATTCAAATTTATCATGGTCATATGATAATCACTTTAAGTCATTGAATAAGAGTTATTTGAATTACAGACTTGAGTTAAATTATATTTAAGAATATATAATAATCATTATTATAAGATTTACGGTCTTTTGATGATGTTTAATAACTTAAGGTCATCTAATGCTTCTATTAAATCATTAAATTGATCCAACAATAATTTAAATTTGCATAATTTTACTTTAAGGTCATCCAAGATCAATCAAAATTGTCAAGGTCGTCATCATTTTAGGTCATTGAAAGAAAAATTATTCGAATTACAGAAATAGTCCAATTATCTAAGGCTAGGGTTATTTTAAATCATTGAACGGATCCAATAATAAATTAAACTTACTTAACGGTAATTTAAGATCTTCCAAGTTATCAAGATAACCTGGTAACCAAATATAGACTATAGGGATTTTATAATTCTAAACATTATAAATAATTAAGACCTTATATTTTAGAATTTAAGGTCATCTAATGGTTATTTAAATCATTTTATAGATCCAAATATAATTTAAATTTGCATAGCGGTAGTTTAAAGCCAACCAAGATTATTCACAGTTATCAAGGTCATCTGATAATCAGTTTAGGTCATTAAATATAAGTTTTTTGAATTACAGACTTAAATAAAATTGAATGATTAAGCTGTAACTTTTGTGATACATCTTGATTAGGAAGCAGGTTGAGAAATAATAACACTTTGTTTAGATCACGAATACAATTCTTAACCTAATTGTTAAATCAAATCATATTTAATATCATCTAACAATCTTTAAAATTAGGTTTACGGTCATTATATGGTGTTGAAAACTATTCTGTACCTTTAGGTTATTTTAACTTCTTGAATAGATCCAATAATAATTTAAATTTGCACAATTTTAGTTTAAGGTCATTCAAAATTATTAAAAGTTATCAAGTTTATCTGATAATCACTTTAGGTCATTGAAGAAAAGTTATTTGAATTACAAATTTAAGTCAAATATTTAAGATTAAGACCATTCCATAATTTAACTCCACCTAGTGGACATTTTAAATCATTGATTAAATCCAACAATAAATTAAATTTGCATAGTTTTAGGTCAAGGTTATCTAAGATTATTCAAAGTTATCAAGGTCATCTGATAATCACTTTAGGTCATTGAATAAAAGTGATTTGAATTATAGATACAGCCAAATTATCTTTAAGATTATCTAGCAATCATTAAAATTAAGTTCACACTGACTCTAGTAATTAAGGTCATCTAATAGTTATTTTAAATCATTTAGTGCTTCTAAGAATAATTTGTAGTTACATAACATAAATTTAAGGTCATTCACGTTATGAAGGTCATCTGAAATTCATTAAGGTCATCGAATAAAAGTTATTTGAATTATATACTTAGGTCATACTGGTGACAATAAATAAATCAAAAAATAAATACATATTTAAGATAATTAAAAGTAGTTTAATTTAAATTCACATAAGGGCAGTTTAAGGTGATCTAAGATTATACAAAGTTATCAAGGACATCTGATAATCATTTTAAGTCACTGAAAGAAAGCTCTTTGAATTACAGTCTTAAATTAAATTATATTTAAGATTATCTAACAATCATTAAAATTAGATTTACTGTCAGTCGATGATGTTTAATACCATCCTATAAGTTAAGGTCATCTCGTGACTATTTTATATTATTTAAATTTGTATAATTTTAGTTTAACGTCATTGAAGATTATTCAAAGTTATCAAGATCATCTGAGAATCATTGAATGCTTCTAACAAATAATTTATATTTACATAACAAAATTAAAGTTATTTGAATTACAGATGTAGTCAAATTATCTTTAAGATTATCTAATAATCTATAAAGTTAAGATTACCATCTTTCAATGTTTTTTTAAGAGCACCCTATAACTAAAGGTCAACTTAGCTGTTGGTCGAAACTCGAGTCACATTTTTTAAATAAATAGTGTGATATCAACAATCTAATAGATGGTATAAAGAGAAAAACACTACGTTTAAACTTTTTGAAATTAAAATCAAATAAATTATCATTAAAGGTTTGAAAAAAAATCACACTGAATATTTCAATATTATTTTTATTTTTCGTAAATATAAAGAGTCGTACATCTCTAATACTACAATATATTTCATTCTTCTTTTTTTTTTAATTTATATATACTATATTCATATATTTCTTCTTAAATATATTTATAGGATCATCACATATAAAAGTATAGGCCTACCCTGTATAAACACTTATGTCCAATTCCATATATCGTCCTCAAGATTTGAAACATTTAATTTACATTATCTCTATATAAATATTATTATTTTTGCTTATCATACAATGTCTTAAACACTAGAGGTTCTTTTTTATACAGATAATCGTACTTAACATGCAGAAACATAAATTTATCACAATGGAAGGATATGTGTGTATATAACGGCGCAGAATTAATAACAAATTGATGTTGTTTGTAATAATTTATTACAGGAAATAATTTGTGTATTAATTAGTGTTGTTACTATATTGAAATGACGTAATTTGTTTTATTATCAAAGGTTATTTTAATGTATTAAGAAAAAAGGTTAATTAACATAAATATATTTCACTATGGGTTAAGTGAGAATTTAATACGTTGTGTTAACAAAAGTTTTACCACGAGATACAGCAAAAATTTGCGAAATTAAAATCAATAGAACTATAAAGTTTAAGGCTAAAATATATAAAATTGATTTTATATATTCAATATAAATTCGCAATTAGAAATAGTTTCAAAAATTTATTTTTTTCTTTTAATAGAAGATAAAATTGTAGATCAGTAAAAAGTAAAATTGCTGGTCGGTATTTTTATACTGATAAATTTTAGTGTTGATTAAACAGTAGAATTATTAAGATGGATGAATTAATTTATAAAAAATTAAATTAGTAAATTATTATATCATTTGTTTTTAAATAAACATTGTGCCATAAAATAACAAATACAATCAGCGCAAAACGTTCTATAAATTAATACAATTAATTAATGCTTTTATAGATTATAATATGTATAAAGTTAGCGATACATAGATGTCCGTATTTAATTTATTATAATTAATATTGCTTAGGTTTCCGATTACAATAAACACGATGATATTTCAACTAAAAGGAGAAAATGTGCTAAAAAAATTCTCGTGGTAATAGAATTAACATTTCTGCATGTGAAGGGGAAAATTGCAATATTTTGAAAGTGTAAGTATGTTAAGAATTCAAAATTTATATAATTAAAACATATGTTTCCATTTATCATGTTTTAACGTTGTTATAAGACAAAATCATCAGGTTTATATCCACGTCAAATTAATCAAATAATTGAGTAAAGGGAGTCCACGTTTATACAAAAATATTATAACACAAAGTAATAGCTTCAAGCATTAATCAATTTTATAATATAAAAATGTAGTTGTTTGTGTTAACAGGCATATGAAGAGTGAATTGGTGGCCACTGTCATACCCTACAATCATTATTACTTCAACGACTAATTTTTTAGAAAAGAGAATTAGTAAATAGTATTTTTGTGATGAGAATAACTCTGCACTTTCAAAAAATAAATAATAATTAATTAAGACTTTTGCGTATATTATTGAAGTTAAAGGGTGTGATAGTGGCCACCCACCCACCCTACATATTTTTTGAAAATCTTAATCAGAGATTCTGTTTCAGTTTCCAAAAACTACAGCGGTGAATTTGAAGATGTCCAAAAATGTATAACTCAAATAGTGGTTTGTGTTAACAAGAATATGTAGGGTGGGTGGGTGGCCACTATCACACCCTCCAATTATTATACCATAAACGACTGACTGTTTATAAAACAGTATTCATTAATAGTATTTTTTGTGATGAGAATAACTTTATACTTCTATGAAATAAATATAAATTTATCAAGACTCTTGCGTATTGTCTTGGATTTGGAGGGTGGATAGTGGCCACCCACATACCCTACATATTTTTTGAAAATCTTAATCACTGATTATGTTTCAGTTTCTATAAACTTCCGCGGTATATTTGAAGATGTCCAAGAAATTTAAAAGTCAAATGGTTGCTTGTGTTAACATGTATATTTAGGGTGGGTAGGTGGCCACTATCACACCCTCCAATCCTTATACCACAAACGACTGATTTTTTTATAAAACAGTATTCATAAATAGTGTTTTTGTGATGAGAATAACTTTACACCTCTATGAAATAAATATTAATTTATCAAGACTTTTACGTATGTTCTTGAAGTTGAAGGGTGTGATAGTGGCCACCCACCCACACAACATATCTTTTGAAAATTTGAAAATCTTAATCACAAATTCTGTTTCAGTTTCTAAAAACTATAGGGGTGTATTTGAAGATGTCCAAAAATTTAAAAGTCAAATGGTGGTTTGTATTACAAGGCAAATGTAGGTTGGGTGGGTGGCCACTATCACACCTTCTAATCGTTTATTATATAAACAACTGATTTTTGTTATAAAAGAGAATTCATAAATAGAATTTTTGTGATGAGAATAAATTTACACCTTTATGAAATAGACCTTAATTGATCAAGACTCTTGCGTATGTTCATAAAATTGGAGGGTATAATAGTGGCCACCCACTTACCACATGTATTTTTTGAAAATCTTAATCAAAGTTTCTGTTTAAGTTTCTAAAATTTTCAGCGGTGTATTTGATGATGTCCAAAAAAAATGTAAAGGTGAAGTGGTGGTTTGCATTAGAAGGCATAGGTAGGGTGGGTGGCCACTAACACACCCTCCAATTCCAAGAACACACGCAAGGGTCTTGATTAATTAATAATTATTTCATAGAAAATATTTTTTAAAATCTTAATCACAGGTTACGTTTCAGTTTCTACAAACTTGCGAGGTGTATTTGAAAATGTCCAAAAAAATTAAAAGTGAAGTGGTGGTTTGTGTTATCAGGCATATGTAGGATGGGTGGGTGGCCACTATCACACCCTCCAATCATTATACCATACACGACTGACTTTCTATAAAACAGTATTCACAAATAGTATTTTTGTGATGAGAATAAATTTACACTTCTATGAAATAAATATTAATTTATCAAGACTCTAGCGTATGTTCTTGAAATTGGAGGATGTGATAGTGGCCACCCACCCACCCTACATATTTTTTGAAAATCTTATCACAAATTCTGTTTAAGTTTCTAAAAACTACCGCGGTGTATTTGAAGATGTCCAATAAATTTAAAAGTGAAGTGGTGGTTTGTATTAACAGCATATGTAGGGTGGGTGGGTGGCAACTATCACACCCTCCAATCATTACACCATAAACGACTGATTTTCTTATAAAACAGTATATATACATAGTAGTTTTGTGATGAGAATAAATTAATTCTTTTATAAAATAAAAATGAATCAATCAAGACTCTTGCGGATATTCTTGAAGTTGGAAGGTGTGATAGTGACCACCCACCAACTCTACACAATTTTTGAAAATCTTAATCACAGTTTGTGTTTAAGTTTCCAAAATCTGCAGCGGTGTATTTGTAGATGTCTAAAACATTTAAAAGTGAAGTGGTGGTTTGCGTTAACAGGCATATGTAGGGTGGGTGGGTGGCCACTATCACACCTTCCAATTATTAATACACAAACGACTGATTTTTCGTGAAATAGTATTCATAAATAGTATTTTTGTGATGAGAATAACTTTACACTTCTATAAAATAAATATTAATAAATCAAGACTCTTGCGTATGTTCTTGAAGATGGTAGGTGTAATAGTGGCCACCCACCCACCCTACATATTTTTTGAAAATCTTAATCGCAGATTCTGCTTAAGTTTCTAAAATCTACAGCGGTGAATTTGAAGATGTCCAAAAAAATTAAAAGTGAAATGGTGGTTTGTGTTATCAGGCATATGTAGGGTGGGTGGCTGGTCACTATCACACCTTCCAATCATTATACCATAAACGATTTTTTTTTTATAAAACAGTATTCATAAATAGTATTTTTGTGATGATAATAACTTTACACTTCTATGAAATAAATATTAATTTTTCAAGACTCTTGCGTAAGTTCTTAAATTGAAGGGTGTGATAGTGGCCACCTACCGCCCCCCCCCCCCCTTCATATTTTTTGAAAATCCTAATCATCACAAATCCTGTATTACTTTCTGAAAACTAGAGCGGTATATTTGAATATGTCCAGAAAATTTAAAAGCGAAGTGGTGGTTTGTGTTAACTGGCATATGTAGGGTGGGTGGGTGGCCACTATCCCACCCTCCAATAATTTTTCCATAAACGACTGATTTTTTTATAAAAGAGTATTCACAAATAGTATTTTTGTGATGAGAATAACTTTACACTTCTATAAAATAACTATTTATTTATCAAGACTCTTGCGTATGTTCTTGAAATTGAAGGGTGTGATAGTGGTCACCCACCCACCCTACATATTTTTTGAAATTCTTAATCACATACTCTGCTTATGTTTCTAAAAACTACTGCGGTGTATTTGAAGATGTCCAAAAAAGTTGAAGTGGTGGTTTGTGTTATCAGGCATATGTAGGGTGGGTGGGTGTCCACTATCACAGCCTCCAATCATTATTACATAAACTAATGATTTTTCAGAAAGTGAATTTATAAATAGTATTTTTGTGATGAGAATAACTTTACACTTCTATGAAAAATATTAATTCATGAAGACTCTTGCGTATATTCTTAAAGTTGGAGGGTGTGATAGTGGCCACCCACCGTACATATTTTTGAAAATCTTAATCAGAGATTTTGTTTCAGTTTCCAAAAACTACAGCAGTGAATTTGAAGATGTCCAAAAAATGTATAACTCAAATTGTGGTTTGTGGTAACAAGTATATGTAGGGTGGGTGGGTGGCCACTATCACACCCTCCAACCATTATACCATAAACGATTGATTGTTTATAAAACAGTATTCATTATAAGTATTTTTTGTAATGAGAAAAACTTTACACTTCTATGAAATAAATATTAATTTATCAAGACTCTTGCGTATACTCTTGAAATTGGAAGATGTGATAGTGGCCACCCACCCACCCTACAATTTTTTTGAAAATCTTAATCAAAAATTATGTTTAACTCTTTGAAAACTACAGCGGTATGTTTGAAGATGTCCAAAAAATTTAAAAGTGAATTCGTGATTTGTGTTAACAGACATATGTAGGGTGGGTGGGTGGCCACTATCACACCCTCCAATTATTATTGAATAAACGACTGATTTTACTTATAAAACAGTATTCATAAATAGAATGTTTGTGATGAGTATAACATTACACTTCTATGAAATAAATATTAATTTATCAAGACTCTTACGTAAGTTCTTGAAGTTGGAGGTAGTGATAGTGGCCACCCACCCACCCTACATATTTTTGGAAATCTTAATCAGAGATTCTGTTTCAGTTTCCAAAAATTGCAGCGGTGTATTTGAAGATGTCCAAAAAAAATTATACGCAAAGTTTGGTTTGTGTTAACATGTATATGTAGGGTGGGTGGGTGTCCACTATCACACCTTCTAATCATTATACCACAAACGACTGATTTTTTATAAAACAGTATTCATAAATTGTATTTTTGTGATGAGAAAAACTTTACACTTCTATGAAATAACTACTAATTTATCAAGACTCTTGCGTATGTTCTTGAAATTGAAGGGTATGATAGTGGCCACCCACCCACTCTACAAATTTTTTGAATATCTTAGTTACAGATTCTATTTCAGTTTTTAAAAACTACATCGGTGTATTTGAAGATGTCCAAAAAAATTAAAACTCAAATGAGGTTTTGTGTTAACAGGCATATGTACGGTGGGTGGGTAGCCACTATCACACCCTCCAATCATTATATCATAAACGACTGATTTTTTATAAAACAGTATTAATGAATAGTATTTTTGTAATGGGAATAACTTTACATTTTTATAAATTAAATATTAATTAATCAAGGCTCTTGAGTATGTTATAAAAATTCCAGGGTGTTATAGTGGCCGCCCACCCACCCTACATATTTTTTGATTATCCTAATTACAGATTCTGTTTCATTTTCCAAAAACTGCAGCGGTATATTTGAAGATGTCCTTTTTATAAAACAGTATTTTTGTGATTAGAATAACTTTACATTACTATAAAATAAATAAATATTAAACCAGACTCGTGCGAATGTTCTTGAAACACCCACCCACCCTACATATTTTGTGAAAATCTTAATGAGAGATTCTGTTTCAGTTTCCAAAAACTACAGCGGTGTATTTGAAGATGTCCAAAAAATTTTAAAGTGAAGTGGTGGTTTGTGTTAACATGTATATGTAGGGTGGGTGGGTGGCCACTATCACACCCTCCAACCATTATACTATAAACGACTGATTGTTTATAAAACAGTATTCATTATTAGTATTTTTTGTAATGAGAATAACTTTACACTTCTATGAAATAAATATTAATTTATCAAGACTCTTGCGTATACTCTTGAAATTGGAAGATGTGATAGTGGCCACCCACCCACCCTACAAATTTTTTGAAAATCTTAATCAAGAATTCTGTTTAACTCTTTGAAAACTACAGCGGTATGTTTGAAGATGTCCAAAAAATTTAAAAGTGAATTCGTGATTTGTGTTAACAGGCACATGTAGGGTGGGCGGTTGGCCACTATCACACCCTCTAATCATTATACCATAAACGACTGATTTTTTATTAAACAGTATTCATAAATAGTATTTTGGCGGTGAGAATAACTTTACACTTCTATGAAATAAATATTAATTAATCAAAATTCTGGCGTATGTTCTTGAAGTTAAAGGGTGTGATAGTAGCCACCCACCCACCCTACATATTTTTTGAAAATCTTAATCACAGTGTTTCTGTTTCTGTTTCTGAAAACTACCCCAGTCTATTTGAAGATGTTAAAAAAATTGAAAAGTGAACTGGTGGTTTGTGTTATCAGGCATATGTAGGGTGGGTGGGTGTCCACTATTACACCCTCTAATCATTATAACATAAACGACTTATTTTTTATACAACAGTATTCATAAATATTATTTTGGTGGTGAGAATAACTTTACAGTTCTATAAAATTAATATTAATTAATCAAGACTCTCGCGTATGTTCTTGAAGTTGGAGGGTGTGATAGTGGCCACCCACCCACCCTACATATTTTTTTTAAATCTTAATCACAGATTCTGTTTCAGTTTCTAAAAACTACTGCGGTGTATTTGAAGATGTCCAAAAAATTTAAAAGTGAAGTGATGGTTTGTGTAAACAGGCATATGTAGGGTGGGTGGGTGGCCACTATCACACCCTCCAATCATGATACCATAAACGACTGATTTTTTATAAAACAGTATTCATAAATAGTATTTTTGTGATGAGAATAACTTTACTTTTTTATAAAATAAAAATTAATGAATCAAGATTATTGCGTATGTTCTTGAAAATAGAGGTTGTGATAGTGGACACCCACCCACCCTACATATTTTTTGGAAATCCTAATCAGATTCTGTTTCAGTTTCCAAAAATTATAGCGGTGTATATGAAGATGCCAAAAAAGTTTAAAAGTCCAATGGTGATTTATGTTAACTAATATATGTAGAGTGGGTGGGTGGCCACTGTCATACCCTCCAATAATTATTACATAGAGGACTGGTTTTCTAGAAATAAGAATAAATAAATAGTATTTTTGTGATGAGAATAACTTTACTTTTTTATAAAATAAAAATTAATGAATCAAGACTATTGCGTATGTTCTTGAAATTAAAGGGTGTGATAGTGGCCACCCACCCACCCTACATATTTTTTGGAAATCTTAATAAAAGATTCTGCTACAGTTTCGAAAAACTACAGCGGTGTATTTGAAGATGTCCAAAAAATTAAAAGTCAAATGGTGGTTTCTGTTATCAGGCATATGTAGGGTGGGTGGGTGGCCACTATCACACCCTTTAATCATTATAACATAAACGACTGATGTTTTATAAAACAGTATTCATAAATAGTATTTTTGTGATGAGAATAACTTTACACATCTATGAAATAAATATTAATTAATCAAGACTCTTGCGTATGTTCTTGAAGTTGGTGGGTATGATAGAGACCACCCACCCACTCTACATATTATTTGAAAATATTATCACAGATTCTGTTTGAGTTTCTAAAAATTACCGCGGTGTATTTGGAGACGTCCAAAACTTTAAAAGTGAAATGGTGGTTTGTGTTAACAGAAACATGTAACATAAAGTGTCAAGTCTATGCGAAATTAAATAACTCGCATTTAGCGCGTTTATATTTCCGTACAATTAGGTGACAGAAGGAATGAGGTGGCCTTCAGTTTCAAAACTCGAGGGCTGACGTCCACTTAGCCTCCACTTATTCATTAACAGTGAGGGCTTCGCAAGTGTAAGAGGACGATTAAAATTTTAATTTGCAGAACAATGGCTAGCGTTCAACTGATAGTGGAATATGGAGCACACACCACTCTCATTAGCTGCAATTTCCGTTTTTTTTGCCCTAACTTATTCACTGTCGGCCTAAATTTCACGCCGTCCCCTCAGTGTCGGTCAAGCATTTTTTTATTAGTCCCTTTTCGCGAAATGTCAAGACCACAAAAGAAAAAAAAGTAACATATTGTAAAACTTAAACTTTGTTTTATATAAAAATATGTAATGTTGAAAAACTATTTTTATTGATGATAAAAAAAGAGTTTAAATTAGTCGAAAGGTTTAGCGTAAATATTTTATAGATTTTTATGTCAACAAACTCATAAGTTAATAGTATTTGAAAGAATATATCCTTTCTCCACCGTGAAGAAAGGATATATTTTTTCAAATACTATTAATTGATACTCTTCACGTACTCGATTATATAATCAGAAACTCATTACTCATTAAATTTTTTTAAATGTTATACGACTTTTAAAATCATGTTTTGATACATATACTATTAGTCCTGATGAGTTACTATCTTCTAATATTAAATAAAATCATTTTTTATTTAATATTGAAACGTGGTAGTTTATAGTTACTGACATATATTGATTTATTTATGTTACTAATCAAATCATGATTTAAAAAGTAATTAATTTTGTTTTTCTATAAGTCCAAAAAGAAACATTACTCTAATTTTTGTACGTAATACATGTAATGTATAGTTTTAAATTATATAACCTACTTACACTTTCAAAATAAATAAATATTGCAAGTTAAAACACCGCTGCGGGTCTTCTCTGTCGTTAAACATGAAGCGCGAAAAATACCATCTATTCCATCATCTACGAAGTGTTTGAGACCCGCAACAGTTGCCGACTTAAAACTATCAACAGCCTTATAAAGTTTTAAAATACGGTCCACGTATTCCGTATCGAAAAGCACGAAAAATTGACTAGAAGAGGAACGAACGAACGGAAAAGCGTCTCTCACTCTCTCTCTCTCTCACTTTCTCTCTTATTTTTTTTTCACGTCTACGAAGATTCTTATTTATATAGATGTGAGTCGAATCGATTGTCGCCTATTTATTTATTTATTTATTTATTTATCGGAGTTCCGTGAACATTCATAAATATATTTATTTTACGGTATGTCTTAATATATTTCTCACGAAACTCAGGTTTGAATAATTTATTATAATGTAATGGAATTTTATTTCGTGTGTTAATGATAGCGAAAAATACTTTTAACCTCAATTGATCAGGAAGTCATGATGTTTGTTATTTTAATGAATTTTCCTGTGAAATGAATGGAAGGGTTTTGATTATTGAATTAATTATAAAATAATAAAAGTCATGTCAGGCATCTGTAGATGAAATAAATTGAATGTAATCAATCAGCAAAATGGTTTTGTTGAATATTAACATTTTAGATATGACATTTAATCAATTGAATCAATGTTTATCTGCTTGGTGTATGCAGTGACAAAAAATGACGTGAATATTCTATCAAGGAATTTTTAATAAATTAATTGAACGTGAATGTTGATTTAGAAAACAATCTTATTGTATAAAATATTTTTTTAATACTCACCAATACGGTACGGGTTTGGAAATAATATTTCTTCCTAGAGTAATCAGTTGGTTACTTATGCAATGATTTGAATACCTGTAAATATTTATATAGAAAAATCACGAAAATAATACTTCTCCTATATATACTATATAGGGAAAGTAAAAATACATTGAGGGTTTTATATTATAACTGGACTTTTTGTGTTATAGATGTTGAATTTTAACAGAGCGCATAAAAATTAATGTGGTTATTTCAGATCATCTATTACAAACTTCATTTTTTTAAATATTTTCTGGGTGAAATATATGTATAACTACTCAAATTTTTAATTTGTAAAATATATATTTAGACATACCGTAAGTTTATACTTAAATACGACAAACATCATCATTTATTTATGTACAAAAATATGTTACATGACTAGAATACATGACTGGTATGAGCGTTGCTCCGTAATCTTCAAGTTGTGCGTAATGTTTTGGAAATTCTTTGGGGGGGATGAGGTGGTGTGCGAGGGGACTGGATAGTTCACCTTAAGGCTGGAAGGCTGTTTAGTTATTAGTTATTAAAGTACGTTTTTTTTTGTTCCCTGGAGCTCCGCGGAGAACTGGGGTGGGTGTAGTAGGTGTCGTGGCGATTCGGTGTTTTAGTGATTGGTCCTCCTTGAAATCACCACCTTCTGTAACAAAGAAAAACTATTAATTTAATTAAGAAAATTACGTAGAATTATTAAAATTATTAAACGCAATATTTAGTAATAAAATGTATTAGCTGTAAGGGTGCATTAAAAACTTAAAAGCTTTAGATCTTGCCCTTCCCTCGCAACATTAAATATAAGCTGACAACTTAATAGATTTTAACAAGGTGACGTAAGTGTACTGGAGGAGTAAAGTACCTAAACTTTCAGTTGAATATTAACAAGCTGGATGTTATAGACTGCAATTGAATTACGCTAAATGCAGTTACATACTAATAACTCAATATATAACTTATCTCGCACATTCATATTCAATTGAATAAGCTGTGATATATATTAGGAATATTAGTAATGGATATATTAATCTTATAGCTTTAAATTACGCTATTTTATTTGTTCGTAATCCCTAAGGAGTTTTCATCTTAATGGATTTTAGACAAGACGTATAATTTGTGGCAAGTAGATGATTTTTTTCCCTGGCTATTGTGGTTTTTGAATCATCAGGGGGAATTGATTTATGAATTTTTGTTTTGGTCAGTTTTTCTAAATAGATGGTTGGATCGGAGATTGTTTTTTGCAGGTTGGTTCTTCTAACAAGTTCGTTATTTCTTCATCGTTATCTTTATTTTTTGGCATTGCCGTTTGTCGACTTCAATTGATATAAATTTGAATTATACACAAATTATAACCTTTTCTATTATAAATTTTCAAGATAATATAATGCTTTGAACTCAATTTTTCAACTGCCGAGAATTAAATTATTTCCAACTCTCATGACTCATCAAGCCGTCATAACTTGCGCGTAACGGAATTACGTGAAAAAAAAAGCCTAACCCAATTAGGCCGACAGTCGCGTTACATAATGGCACATAAAATTCAATTAACACGTTTCGAAATTGTCTCGTACATCCGTAAATGGACGGTCTAATTTGGGCTTAAAGTATAAAAATTATATATATGTAACACCGGTGCGCCTAATTCGAAATCAATGCGCGATGGATGGCCTGCGGCAAACCGCCCATAATTTTTATTAAATTCCTGATTAATCGATCCCTCGTTAATTGCCTTTTCGAATGGACACCCGAGGATATTGATACGGCTGTCCCACTTTTTCGAAAATGTATGGGGCGGAACTTTGATGGATCGACTTTTTTTTCACTCTCTGGTTTTATTAATAATTAATTTGATAGGCTGAATAATATGCATATTTTAATAGTAAATACACAGACATCGTTTAATAATCAGAATAAAGCAATTTACTCGTCTACACAAAGATGCAATAAGTCGTGGAAAAACCAGACGTATTGTATCCATGAAAACGTAATTTTTATCTACTTTTCCGTTCCTCGGAGGGCCACTCGAGGCGATCCCCGTCGGCGGAAACAATATGAAACCGCGCCGAAACGGAACGATACTTCCTGATGAGTACAAATTACGTTCCAGATGGAAAGGTTTTGAGGGGCACTCACGCCGAAATTGGAGAAATGTGATGATGGAAAAATTCACCCTCGCACTATGCACAGGGAAACTCGATATAACGTCTGCGAGGAAGAAATTGCCCCTGTATTCATTCAATACCTCATTTCGGATGCACGTGCAGTCGCCGAATGCGTCGCATTAAAAATGCGCATTGTTAACGCTTCTCTTTGATTGATTTGTAAAATATGCATATCCCGGCGCATCCACCATAACTAAGAGCGGTCTGTCTGCGCGCGCTATGAATGTATAGCCATCAAAACATACAGTCGCTACACGAAATACTAATCTGGGTTAGATATCGACCTACAAGGGGTCCTGTAACACGGCACTTTTACAGCGTTTTAATAAATTTACGAACGTCAAGCTACAGGCGCTTTCCCGCTTTTATTATCCAAGGTAACCAATCATACTTTTATAGATTAAAAGTTATCGCAAGGAAAGCCTATATAATATTTTATTACTGAAACGGATTTATTTTATGATGAATTTACTCTATTTACGCGATATTAGTTATAGAATAGAATACGTGTTATGAATACTTATTTATTCTCATAGAAGGAAATATAGACTAAATTGAATCGAAATAAATAATACAATTAACTTTGTTGGTATCACTTTTAATTAATTGTTTTATTTATTTCGAATTATCAAAAGGTATCACGAAGTGAAAGCCTCCACAATTAAATTAAATTGAGTTAATCATTAACTAATGCAATGACTAATTATTTCAATTTAGCACAGATATAATCCATCAAATATCTCTAAGAAAATTATAATGGCTACTAAAAATATTAATAGTTCCGCTGCTGACATTAACTGATAAAAAAATCCTCCAAAAAGGGGAAGGGAAGTAAGGTACCCGAAATCATGGTATACAAGATGATGCTAGTTTCATAACCTGCTGGTGCAATTAAGGGTTTGAGTAAGAACGTATTTAAATATGCTTACACATAAGATTAATTAACTTCTCACTTAACCCGCGGTGAAACATTTTTATGTTAATAAAATAATTAATTAAGCACTTGGTTACGTTTCACTATTTTTTGATAAACATAACCAAGTGCTTAATTAATCCTTTTATTAAATATGCTTTTTTTCTCCCAAAATTTGATGTATATTTTTTATGTAATTTGTTTGTTTTTATATGTACTGTTAATAAAGAAGTTTAAAGAATAATAATAAATAGTACATTCTTGATGAAACATCACAGGGGTGACTTTGTAAATTAAAAATCCAACCATGTGACTAAAAAAATCATTTCGTACCTTATAAAATTATCTTAAATTTCAACAGTCGTAATAACTGATAATAATTTTATAATTAAAAAAGACATTAAGATAATTAATTTAATAATTTCTTAAAAATGAGATTATAATTTAAATCAAAATGTAAAAAGAAAGTTTAATTATTAATGTTAATTAATTAATTTATATAGAAATATAATACAGTGACAATTATAGTACACAACGTACAAATAAATTATTTCTCAGCTTTGTAGTTCATCACAAAGCAAACATGCACACGAAATTATGTAATGAAGTCAATTCAGTACAAACAGCATGCATTAATTTACAACTTGTGATTGATACTCGCATAATAATTAACCTGCGGATATAATTCCGGAAACAGATGGATCAAATGTGACCTGTTTATCAACAAAATGAAAATTTAATGTATTATATCATATTTGTTTCTTAATTCAAGAATCCACAATTCTTTATATGTATTTATATCCAATATTTATAGGCTTTTTATAATTTTTTTAGTTTAGAACCATTTTCAGAAAGTATTTTTTGACCAGGTTATACAAAACTCTGATCCCATTTATTTTAACCCATCATATTAATCTTCTTCTCACAAACTCTACAACTCTAGTTAATCATACACTCTCGATATACCGAAATAATCCCTTCAAATCAAAATAAAGAACCTATCCTGAAATACACAATCCGCAAAATTAAATTAAGATTAAAATCATTCCTCTGCCAAAATGCATTTTATTGTATACATTTAATATTGTTGACTTGAAATGTTAAGTTGAGGTAAATCATATAATTTGTATTGTCTTTTTTTATTGGTCTATTTTTAATGCGTTTTATTCTGTATTATTGTAGTTAAATACTTTCACTTTTTATTATTTTTATGTTTATGTGTATTTATGTAAGTACTTCTACGATTTTGACGTGTCTCATATTGTAAATACAATGTAACGGGCTTATAAATTTATATCATATCATATTATAGAACACTCTGGACAAATGCCTTCTCCTCCGTGATGAGGGTGCCAGTCCAGCTTTTGATCTGCAAGCTGTAATCTGTCATCACTGTACCGTGCACTTCTGACTTAGCTTCAATTTTTAGGTGCGGTGAGAAGTGCGTTTTCTACCGTGCAACTTTGAAGGCGCTAGGGCTCAGAGTAGCAGCTTTGACTTTACTACCCCCAGCAAAAAACGCCACTTCGCTTCTAATGATCCTCCTTCATTGGTCATCAGGAAAGAGAGAGTTGTAACTGTACACGCTGCTCCTATCACTGGCTTCTGCACCTAGTTAAAGTAAAGTTCGGATTTGTTTCAATGTTGACTTTTAGGTATTTCATCTTGGAGGCTGCTACGTCTTGACGTAAGGAGCACACGGATCTCATCCATGGAGCACTCCTGCTGGTAGCTTGGCAGCGGCTTTCACATCCTTCATCGTCCTTCTCTGGGTGATGATGAGGACTTTTACGCAAAATTGAGCATATCTACGCCCTCAAGCATCTTAAGACTCAAAACGTCGTCGTAGACGATCTTCCTCAGTAGCGGACCGATCATAGATCCCTATGGAACGTCCCCTCTATCGTTTGTAAATTCCAACATTTCATGGTCGCGATTCAGTTTAATTTAATTGGTTTTAGGCAAGCATTGAGGAATGGAGAAACTTGGATTGAAGGTGATACATGATGAAACTCTATAACAAAATGAAATGGGGAGCAAGGAGAATGGTTATTTTCAGAATTTCACCAATAACAACTAGTTTATTAATCCTAAGAATATCCTAATTGACTAAAAATAAGAAACGAGCAATGTACCGGTTTATACTTGACACATATAGGCTTGACGAAGAGGATAAATCAAGAAAAAATATTTTGTGTTGGCTTGAACACATGTTTATCTAAGATATTGTCAATATTGAAAATCGCCCAATAGAATCAAGTGTTTTTATGAAAAAGCATAATATTTGGCTACAAAAAGAAATTATTTTTCCTTAATCCGTTTACTGCGATCGACTGTCAACTGCGGGTATTCAATGTCGTCCTTCAAATAGTTTTGCTGAAAGTTCTGCTGTTATAAAAATGCGAAAAACCCAGGAGCTCAGACATAGTACTTCCGTGGAAGAACTTGTGCATGCTACTGCAATGAAAGTACGAGAAAGTGAAATAATTAAATGTACTTCAACTACACCAAGTAAAAGTATAATAGAAAAATGGAGGAGTCACGAACAAGAACAAAATGCCCTGACACCTGAAGAGGCTTTGTCATTTATTAACTCGTGTGGTTTTACGAAGCAGCAATATATGCTTATTAGAGTAACAGCTTTAAAACGTGGTTGCAAATTATATCCAAGTTACCACGCTATTCCACAAGTAAAAAAGATGTATGTTGAACAAAAAAATTTCACAATATAATTTGAGGATGTTTTGAAAGTTGTTTTTTTATTAACTCATTCATACTACTAAACATGTCAAAGTCAATGCATTAAGGGGTGCTTTTGACAAACAAATACTTTGAATTTGCAAACTTAATTGTATAATTTATATAAAAAATATTCTTCGTACTTGTATTTTTCAAATGTAAGAGTTGTATTTTTTGGATAGGTTTGACAAGTACGGGTTTTTGGTGCATAATTTCAGATTCAGCATACCCAAAACATAATATTACTCAACTTTTAATGTATATTAAATTAATTAGCACCAAAAACCTTTCTTCACAAATTTTACTTAAATTCACAGATATATATTTCGGACATTTATTTTTAGGAGTTTTAAATTTTAAATACTTTAGAGTATATGTTTTTCTCAATTTCTCAAACAAGAAACTTAGAGTTACAGTTATTGATGTAGTAGCAAATGCTATTATGAACAATTTTCAAATAGTATTTTTTGATCAGGGTATTTAAAATCCTGAACCCATATATTTTATATTCAATACTTCTTCTGATACTTTCTTGATGGAACCATATATTCAAAATGGGTGGAGTAAAACACTTGATTTGTTCCATGATTTTATTATCAGTTTCCTGACACGTGTTTCGATTCGTAACTTTGAAAATGATCGTAACGGATCGAAACACGTGTCAGGAAACTGATAATAAAATCATGGAACAAATCAAGTGTTTTATTCCAACCATTTCCATATATTTTAGCTTATCATAATAATCATTTTTTCACTGACTCTATAACTGTAGTTATCTACATAATCTTGATATACCGAGACAATCCCTTTGAATCTACTAGAACTTTGTACGTTCTAATCAATTATTTTTAGAAAAACCAACAATTCTCGTCATTTCAGCTTGTAAAGCCATTTAGCACAAAAGCATAGATTTACTAATCAACATTTACAAGCTACATTTACAACCTTCTCACAAATGTTTGTATTTTTCAAATTTGTCGTCGTAAACTAATTTTAAATATTCTTCTAATCCAGTAATAATAATACATCCAGTGACATTTTTTTAAATAAAACTACAAAAACCATTTTTATAGTCTTGTGTATATCTGGTCTTAATTTTTAAGGACGTGATAACCGTGGTGATTAACTATGACAATACTTCATATCAAAATACCAGAGGGCTACGTAGCAAAACACATGATTTTTATGTTTACTGCTGCAATCTGTTATATGATATTATATGTTTGTCGGATACCTTGTTAACTAGCTCAATTCAAAACGCAAAACTATTTTCTAACCATTACAATGTTGTTTGTTATAACAGGCAAATCAACATGGTTTTTCGTTCTAAAAGTGGGGGTGTACTAATTCATTCGACATAAATATTAGGTATGAGATACTAGATACATCCTCACTAACTAATCTTGTTCGTTTTATTGATGTACTATTATGCAAATGCAGTTTAGATGGCGTTGCTTTTAAAGGAATATTAAAATCAAAGCATACCAAAAGACGTAATTGGTTCTCTAGAAAAAACCTTAGGCATTCTAATTAATTCAAAAGGCTCAGGTCCCTTATAAAACTGCAACTAAAGGAACTATGGAAATACGTACACCTGAAACAAGACACAACAACGTCTTTCCATCTACTAGTGAATTCAGGCGTATAGCTGTCCATACTCCAGTATTCACTGTATCATCCTTTGATAATGGTTGTAAAAAACCGAAACACGTGTCAGGAAACTGAATATATTAATATGGAAAATAACAAGTGTTTTAATTCAAATGTTTCTATTATACTTTTCCATCAAGTGTGTAGCATAGCAGAGAAAGTGTGAACTTTATTATATACTGCTTATAAAACTAATGGATTTAGGCGCTGCCCTTGAAGTACAACTACTTGCGAAATCATATTAAACCAAACGACAGGCGAACGTTACTTACAACTGATGCCATCCGCCTGCGTAGGTAATTAATTCTGTGGTACCACAGGGATCTAACTTTGGCCTACTTATCTTTTTAATTTTTATAAATTCATTACTAGATTCATTTTCCTATCATGCGCTGGCTTATGCAGATGATATTAATTATCATATTTTCACCTGATGAAGCCACTGTGTGGTAAAACATTGTTGAAGTACAATATTAAAAACATTCAGAAACCTTATAATGTGTCAGTTTTTCTTTAAGCGTTGATATTAAACTATTTGTTGACGTAACAACATTGAGTGATTCCTTGTACTTGCAAAATAATATTAATTTATCTACAGATTGGTGTGATAAATATAAACTACCTCTCAACATTGATAAATGTTCTTCTTTATCATTAACTCGTAAAATAAATCCTCTTTCATTGCCATATAAAATGAATGATTTCCAACTTAAATCCTGCACTGATATGAGAATTAGGTGTTTTATTTTTGAATAAAATACAAAACATATTACCAATATTGCAATCGCCGCATTTCGGTTTTATAATGCGAATCTGTGAATCCTTCAGACATATTAACCTCATAAAAACACTTTATTCTGTATATTTAATTAATTGCTCACTTAACCCGTGGTGAAACATATTTAAAAAATCTTCATTAGAAATTAAAAATACTTGGTTTGTTGCACAGAATATTCTGTGAAACAAACCAAGGGTTTTTAATTTCTATACAACACTTTATTCTGTGTATGTTCTCCCGAAACTAGAATATTGTAATCTCATCAGGTTTCCACTTTAAATGAGTCAAAAAAAACTTAGGGCAGGCTTCATCGAAGGTTTTTAAGTACCTTTCATTTAGAGTCAATATCGTCTATTCCGAACGAGGATTAATTATTGTTTATACCTATATGCATGTTTTGCTTTATTTACTATTCTTATATTGTAAAATTGTCCTGTAAATTGGTCTCTTGTTGGGCTATAAATGATATTATTATTATTATCGAGTGTCACCTATGTTTCTCATCTCGTCTTTTCTCGATTCTTTATTCTTAATTTTTTGTAAACCTTGCAGCTTTTAATTCACCACAATTATGATTACTTTCAATAAACTATTCAATTTAATTACATAATGCAAACAAACAGCGTTGTGCAATGTTATATCGATTTGGCGGCTGGGTCTTTTGGGCTTCCTCCAGGAACGCCTCGCCTTTCTCTAGAATTGCTGCACAGGTTGCAGTAACGCTCAGCTAAACTGTCTTGTTCTTGACCATTCTGGTAACTAAACCTGCCGCGTTGATCGAGTCTAAAGTATGTCGCAGCTTCTCCTTCGAGTCTTATGTTTTGCTGCTATTCTTGGTGTTCAAGTAGACTGTGGAACTTTTAAGCATCCAACTGCACCTCGCGTCTTCCAATTTGACTATTGTTTAGATAGAAGATTCTGGACTCATGCCTTCGCTTTCTCCGTGATGAGGGTGCGGATCCAGAACTTAATTTACAATCTTGGCCACCTTACGCGGTAAACCTCCAAATCACTGAACCATGCCCTTCAATTTTCAGGTGCAAAGAGAGGTGCGTTATACCCATGCAACTCGCGGGGCATTAGGACTCAGAGTCCCATATTACGCTGCTTTCCGGTGAGTACAGCAGCTTTGACTTCGCTACTTCCAGCGTTGGCCATCAGCAAAGAAAGAGTTCTTACTATACACTCTGCTCCCATCACAGGCTCCTGCACCTAGCTGGTAAAGTTCGGATTTGTTTCAATTTTGATTTTTATTTTGGGGGCTGCTACGTCTTGGAGTAGAGAGCCTACGGATCTCATCCATCGAGCAGCCCTGCCACATCCTCAACCTTTCTTCTCCAGACGATGATTTTTGGCAAAGTCGACCATATAAACAACCTCAGGAATCTTGAGTCTTATTAAAGGTCATAGTAACATTTAAATTTGTCTTTAGTGGCTAGAGTAGCCTGATAGGCATTATCAATGGGACGAGTGGAAGAACACCAGAAGTCGTGAACTCCGCCTTCACAATTGCTGCGGTACTTTCTGGAACCAACACAGAGTCCCTCCCTGGCAAGGGGCTGTTTTAGGCATGGCCACTTACTTTATGAATCATTTTATAGAGTCGGTTTAATTAAAACAGTTCGTTGACTTAACTTAATTCTGAAGCTCTAATCTATGCTGGGTTATAGGGGTTATTTAATTGCTTTCATGAAAGACTTTATCAGAAGAATTTATGAGATGTTTTGGTTTGATGAGGTTTTCTAGTGATTAAATACTGTATCTTACTTCTTTGATATTTTAATGGATAGTACATAGAACACACTTTGCATAAAATCCATGCACTCTGTAATGTCAAATAAAGAACAAATATACATGTATAGTTTGGTAAATATTAATAGATAACATATATGTAAGATACAAGATAATAATTTAGATTTGAGCACCAGGAATAAACTACATCGATTGCTTCAAGAAATTTTTACTTTCCCTATATAGTATATATTGTTTTCGTGATTTTTTTTTTGAAAAAAGAGATAAAACTATAAACCAATGGTTTTATCAAAAAAAACTGGAACTGAAAAGCTTTTGGTGAACATTCATAAACCGGAAGTGGGTGCTTACTCGAGGCCGTTTTTTTTCCAATATTTTCTTTATATTGGAAATATTACAAAACTTTTCAAACAAAAGTTAAAAGGAATGAGAAACTGAACAAGTTTTATTGAAACAGAGTTTTCATAAAATAGTTAACTTTTTAGCAAAAAAATAAAAGTTAAAAATTTTGATGTTTTTAGCCAATTACTATTAAACGTGAAACTTATATAATTCTAGAGAATTTAAAAGTGGAGAAATTACAAAGAATAGCCCTTTGCGCAAACCTCAATGTTTTCGAGTAAAATATAGAGAAAGTACTGTGTTCACATCACATTTTTTATGTTTCATTAGATTTTACAACTTTTAAATTAAAACACTCGCTGGTGGGATAAAGGCCACCCACCCACCCTACATATACATATATACTTCAATTACTTATCATCTCACGGTTTCCAATTAAATTAATTACAAAACTTTTTGAATATATTATGTTTTACTCTAAATGGCGAGAATTTTCATAGGGTAACCTTCAAGTTGATTATTCAGATTTAAAGAATATTTTTAACAATTTTTAATTGATTTTCCATACCTTAGAGATTTTTTTAATTTAAGAAAATATTTCTTTTGTACAATTCCAAATTTTGGGGAAATACTTCGAGAATTTTGCAGTTTAAATTTTTTTTTTGAGGCCACCAAGTTTAATATTTTTTACTCTTTTTAATTTCTACTTATTTTACTCTAAATGGCGAGATTTTTTTTACAATTTTTTAGCAGAATTTTTCTAGAATCTTATCATTTTCTCATCAGTTTTCTTAAATGTTTCCCCTTAATTCTACAAACCTCTAGAATTTATCTTCTAGATGATTAGAATTTTCCATTCTTTGAAAATTGAGAAAATATTTTTCCATTCATTCAAAATTGAGAAAATATTTATCCATTGTTTTCAATAAACTCTCTAGCTTTTTTCTAAATAAAAAAAAAATTTGAAGTTTCCCAAATCTAACTTTTTATTTTATTTTAGAATTTGCAAGTATATTCTTCTACAACTGACAAGAATTATCTTAAAAATTTGTACTCTACAAATAACGAGAATTATCCTAAAAATTTATTCAATTTAAAAAAAAATTGTGTTTTTAGAATTGTTCAGTAATTTCTGCCAGCATTTTTCTTTCAGATTTTACGAATTTAGGTTTACAAATTTCCTAAAAATATTTCTTTTAGTTTTCTCTATTTTTTCAACATTTTCTTTTGCAAATGCCAAATATTTTCTTTAAGCTATTTACAATTTTTTAGAAGAATTTTAATTTCTCTACACTTCCTTATCCATATTTCTAGAAATTTACAACGTCTCTTCTAAATTCGAGAATTTTCTTCAATATTCCTACAATTTTTCTAACTAGAATTGCATTTCTAGAATTTTCCTTTAATTTCTCTTCTTAACTCTGTGAAATATCTTTAGAGATTTTATAATCTTCCCGCAATTTTTCTATAAAATTTTTCTTGAGGTTTTCAAGTTGAGATATGTATAATTTTCTTAACTAAAAACCGAAAAGTTTTATTTATAGTTTAGAATATTTTAAATTGTAAATAGTACAATATGTTATTGGTTGGAGGTTGGGATAGATTTCCTATAATTTATTTTTCAGGTTTCAAGAATTATTTTCCAAATTGTGAGAAGTTTCTATGAGGGTTTTCAAATTTAATAACAATTTGTATTTTTAGAATTTTCTTGGGGGTTTTCAAATTTTCTAAAATCATCCAAAATGGCAAGAATTTCCCTCAAGATTTTTATAATTTTTCTTTTTCTTTTTCAATTTCTTCTGCGTTTTCCTACAGAATTTTCCATTAATTCCTCTACTAAATTGCAAGAATATTTTTTAAAGGTGTTAGAATTATTTTAAGAATTTTCTGTGCTTTTTAAATTATATAAAAATTTTTTTTTTGGAAATATTGAGAATTTGTCACGAGACTCTGAATTCTTCAGCAGCATTTTTAATATAGAATATTCTGAGCTTTTTAAATTATATAAATTTTTTTTTTTTTTGGAAATATTGAGAATTTGTCACGAGAATATAGAATTATCAAGTAATTTTTTCAGCATTTCCATTTTCTTTTCCAAATTCAAGAATCCATAACTCCACAATATTTCGGCAGTTGTTACTTCTAGATTAGTAAATTTCTTCCTCCGAATTTAAATTTTTTTTAAAACATTTTTGAGTTTTTACAATTTTTCAGTATTTTCCCCTAAAAAAATTCAATAATTTTCTTCCATATTTTTACAATTTATCAGCAGTTTTTCAAGATTATCATAATTTTAGAGAACTTTTCCAAAGATTTTTACAATGCTTCAGTAGATTTTTCAGCAAGTTCTTCCCTAGGTTTTTAAGATTATCATAATTTTACATCAAATTCAACCTTATAGTTTTCGAGAAAAATATAGGGAAAGTACTATGATGGCCACATCACCATTTTAAGATATATTATAGTGGAATCACAACAATAGTATCTTTAAGGGGTGACAAATGATTAAAGATATTACAAAGATGAGATAAATAAATGTGGGCCCTGTGGAACAAAAGAGAGAATTGTTATGCCTTGTTTATATATACCGTGTGTCCCGTTTGAAGAAGCATCATAGGGCACACGGTATATATATATATATATATATATATATATATATATATATATATATATATATATATATATATATATATTTTTTTTAAACTTTTATAGTGAAGTTCTAAATTAATTCTAAATAATTACAACATTAAAAACGTGTTTAGTGTTTAAATGATTCAACTAAAAGTTATATCACGTTATATTATTAGAAAGTAAATTCTAATTAACACAACTACAATCATCCGACGCTTTATTCGCAATTAAAAGCGATTCAGACGAAACGGCCGCAATTGCCCGAATTCACAGTTAATTTCCACGAAGGGCGCAAATAAAACTTTCAATAAGAACGCAATAAAATCCGGCGGTTAATTGTCTCGGAGGACCGCGGAAGATTCGAGACGTCGAAAAAGGTTTTAGGGGTGAAGCGCGACAATGGAAACTTTTAATTGTCCATCGGGGTATAAGAACGGCGTGTAATTACTCCGTATTCAAGAGTTGCTAATTTTTCAGTTTTCCGGACGACAATGAATAATTACACCGGGCACAACAATGGCCGCGGCACAATAAGGGACTTTGGAATGGAATAAAACTAAATGAATATTTTAATTAAAATGTTTTGTGATTACGGAATAAGACACGGTGCGGCTGGTGAATGACAGAGGCGAGTTTTTAATAGGTTTCTTTGAATAAACTACAGCTTTTGTAACTCCTCGTTGGTTTGATTATTATCGTGCAATTTATTTTAACACAACAACTATTTTGTATTTCACATCAAATATAATTTTTTATATAATAAAAGATAATAAAATACTGACACAAATGGTTTCAAAAACGTTTTTAATATCCTACGACAATGTTTTACCAAACAGTGGCTTCGCCAAGTAGATTAATAATATGATAAAATTAAAAACTGTATATCGATTATAAATAAAAGTTTCCATAGATAAAAAATTATGCATGTGAACAGGAATTGAATCTGCAATCCTTCTATTAAATATTTATTATTAGGCAATATTTGTCATATAAAAAATGTAATAACCTTCTTTTTAAAGAATAACAGTACAATTCGTATATAGTAGAAACTATATACCGCATCAAAGCTCCCAGTTCTTCAGTTCCTTTTTTTTTAATAGCAGGAGCTTTACCGAGAGACACGTTTCAAATACGAAAGACAGCACACGTTCGCGTTTAAAGTGTAAACTCTCGAGTTCGAGGGTTTCGTGCACTTCCACATCTTTAGAAGCTACGCTTTATCGCATTTGGTAGACAATTCCTTCCTATCGGATTAGACGTGTATCTCTTTCCCAAATGCCGCGCTGCTATTGAACAGAATCGAACGCTAATGAAATAGTGTTCAAAGTACTTCCGGTGCCTATTGGAATGCAAACCATTCGCGTTTTCAGCGAGTGGAATTTCGTGTATGTTTGGTGAAGAAAGCTGTTTCGATAATGGTCGGAATTAATTCGGGCTTTAGTTATTCAAATAATGACCTAATGCGGTGAACATGCTGATGGTTGATGGCGGAACTAAATACGTGTTTCGGTTTAGAAGTACTAAATAAATAAAGGAGGTACAGAAAGATTTGATGAAATAAAACATTTCAGTTATCAAAATTATATCCAAAATCAGAGAACAAAAATATTAAAAGAGCATTTAATGTTGTTTCAAATAAACTAATTGTTTAATATACTTATACTTGATTGTAGATACTTTCACTTTGTGATACATATTTTATATTACTAGAAGGTACAGACAAGTTGTTTTAACACATTTAAGAAAACTTTGCGCTACGTCTGGAATATTAATTAAAAGCAAACTGAACTGTTATGCATCCACAGAATTCTAATAAGGTAACTATAGTTCTGAAATGCTTATACAGCAAGGTAATCAATATTTAAAGTAAACATTACACACGTTGCATAGCGTAAAATATTAAACACAATCAAATGTAACAACAATGTATGTTTAAGTCTTCAACTTAGCTCATCTACAAATAACTATTAGGTACAATCAAGTCGAAATAATTAATTATATGAGTAATAAGGTAATAGTTTTGATGCAAGCACGAGTCATCGCACCACCCACGCCGACATTCCGCTGACGAAGAAATGATAATATAATCTTATAAATACACCTTAGTGCACTCATACATTCATTCCACTGTTAGTTCGCTGTAGCACAAGTGTGAAAAATAAATTAATAATCTTTTTTAAAAAGTAATTTCCAAGTTCCTAAAATATAACCGGCGCAGTCGTGCGGATATTAAAGAATTCCCAAAAAGTGCAATTCTTTTTGTTTTAACAAATTAATTAACAAAAAGAATCTACGTGTAAAATCAAAAATCAAGAGTGCCAGCAGCAAACAGACGAATCCCTGACTATTGGAGTCACCCACTGAAGAGGAACAATCAAAGTTCAGGATATCTGGTATCGACCAGTCTCTTCAACGGACAAACAACCCCTGACTATTGGAGTCACCCACCGGAGAGGAACATCGCGTTCGAGTTCTGGAATCCACCAGGCTCTCCACCGGACCCTAGCAGTAAGGAAACAAAGAAAACATCATGAGGCTTTGCACATAACATACAAAGTGTCGAAGTGCTTTTATGTTATAAGCCCTTGAAGCAAAGAAGAAGTAGTCGCATTTCCAAAAACCATAAGTAACCTTAATTCCTATGCAGGAAATCGACACGGAAGAAAAAATCCATCTCTAAAAGAATCCATCGAGAATTACCTTCTCCAAAATCCTATCCTTAAAATGCCGTTATCATTGTTTGATTTAAGATCGCTTTAATCGAATTAAACGATATCGACGACATTAGAAATGTATACAAACAATAGCATTAACAAACATTCAATAATCATTTATCTTAAACATTTAATAATCTATTATTATAATTATTCAAATCCAACATCAATAAAAATCTATGGAATCATCTTAATCCTGAAAGTGTAAGTAAATGAACGACGAATTAGAAGACCTTATAAATAATTTCAATCAATCTTGCAACGTTCGTCCCCAAAATCGTAGAAATCCTCAATTAATCAATATGGCCGTACCAATAATTTCGGTTAAAGACATTTTGGACATTATTCCAAAATTCGACGGAGAACCAACAAAATTATTTATTCTTAAATTCGTGCGAATCAGTCCTTCAAATAATGTCACCGCATAACGACCAAGCAAGAATAACATTTACACTTTTACATATTAGATCACAATTAATCGGAAAAGCAGCAAGACCATTTAATACATTCCAAGAATTAAAAGAAATTTTAATATCACTTTTTTAGACCAAAGAGACGAAAATCATTACTAAGAGATTTAATCATGCTCAAACAAAAATTAAATGAAACTCCATTACAATTTGCCGACAAATGCATTGATATCAGATGCTTATTATTGAATAAATTAGATTGCCAAAATTTACACATCGATATTAAAACAGCAAAAAGAAATTTATATAATGCCACTACACTAAAAGCTTATTTAGCCGGATTAAATAGCCACATGAGCCATCTACTAAGATGTAAAACACCAGCGACAATAGAAGATGCAATGAGAATGACAGTAGAAGAAAATATGAACTATCATCGAGCTCAACTACATCCGAGTCAACAGCAAAATAACCAAAAAAATAAACAAATCAAATCATAATTTAAGAGTCAATCCCTTACCAATGAGAAACACACACATATATCAACCACAAAATTTTACACCAGCCCAAACACAACATCAAATTCAACAAAACTCATTTCAACCAAGACCAATGCAATTTCCGAGACAACAGTTTACACCGAGACCAATGCAATTCAATCAATATCCAATAATGGAATAGAACTCCATCTAGAATGACACAATTCCAGAGACCACAAACAAGACAATTACCTAAACCAACACCAATGGAAGTATCATCAGGTACAACAGCTCTTAAACATTCACAACAATCGAAATATACAGTAGAAGAACTTTACCATCAAGAAGACGCATTTAACCCCGAATTCAATTAACAATATCAAGAACACCCAGAATACGAAGAATACCAACAAGAGGAATACCAACAAAATAATGATGAAGAGATTTACGAAGAAAACTATGAATTAACAAACGAAAATTTTCCAACAGAAGCCTCGAATACCAATCCGAATATATAGAAATAAACGTCGCAAATTTTTATAAATTACCATATATAGAAATACCAGAAATAAACGCAAAATTTATGATTGATACTGGATCAACAAGAACTTTAATTAATGAAGAAATCGCTCAACAATATTTCCCAGATATAATTGAATATGATCCATTCCAAATTAAAACATCAAATCATAACTGTTCAATAAACATAGGACTCTCACATATTTTTAATCGACCAGATATTTTACATAAACATTACATATTTAGTTTTCACCAAAATTATCAAGGATTAATTGGAACCGACTTATTACAAAAATTACATGCAGTAATTGATTTCAGTAACAAACTAATTATAACACCAGACGCTCAAATTCCATTACATTTGCCAAAACCAACTAAGGATATCATATTAACACGTCAAAAAAGAATAAGAATTCAACCTAGAACGGAAATGCCAATAAAATGAATAACAAATTATTGTGAAACTACAGAAGGAATTTTAAATAATTATACATTCGAAAATAAATTGGAAATACCTGCCGGAATTTGTAAAATTGAACATAATTGCACAAATCTCCTTATTATAAATCCAACTGATTAACAAATAATATTTGATATACCTGAATTACGAATTCATCCCGGACAATTCGAATTAAACAACATTGATACAACAGAAAATGAGACAGATTTTGACCCAAAAGAATTAGACGCATTACAAAAAAAAAATTAAAAAATCTACGTTTACAACATCTCAATGAAGAAGAATATACAGCAGTGCAAAAGTTATGTTATGAATATCGAGATATTTTTTTACAAACCAAGTCAAACATTCGATTAGAACAACTGATAACGTACCGGTATATACTAAAATATATAGGTATCCACCTATCCACAAAAAAGAAATAGAAAATCAAATTAACTCAATGATGCAACAAGGTATAATAAGACCATCCAGCTCACCATGGTCTTCGCCCTTATGGATTGTACCCAAAAAGATCGACGCAAGTGGACGTAAAAAATGGAGAATAGTAATAGTCTATAGAAAACTCAACGAAAAAACTATTGATGACAAATACTCACTTCAAAACATTGCCGACATATTTGATAAATTAGGAAAATGCAACTACTTCACCACATTGGACCTTGCCAGCGGTTTCCACCAAATTGAAATGCATAACGACGACATTGAAAAGATAGCTTTCTCGACAGATAAAGGACATTATGATACCTTAGAATGCCCTTTGGATTAAAGAATGCACCAGCAACATTCTAACGAGCTATGGATAATGTACTTACCGGACTTCAAGACATATGTCTCGTTTACTTAGATGACGTTATTATATTTTCAACATCCCTACAAGAACACATTCAGAGTTTAAGAAAAGTATTTGACAAATTACGAGCAACAAATTTTAAGATTCAGCTGGACAAATCTGAATTCCTACAAAATGAAGTTAAATACCTTGGACACATTATTACAGAAAAAGGAATATCACCAAATCCAGATAAGATAAAAGCAGTTTTGGAATACCCTTTACCGAAAACAGTGAAACAAATTAAAGCATTTTTAGGACTAAACCGTAAATTCATTAAAAACTACGCTAAATTAACTAAACTAATGATGTCATGCCTAAAAAAGGTAGCTCAAATCGAACACACAACAGAATTTATAAAAGCATTCGAAACTTGTAAACATCTTTTAACGAATAGTCCAATATTACAATTTCCCGATTTCTCAAAACCATTCATATTAACCACAGACGCATCCAATGAAACACTAGGAGCCGTATTATCACAAGGAACAGTAGGACAAGACAAACCAATCGCTTACGCATCAAGAATACTTAATGACACAGAAAAAAGTTATTCGACAATAGAAAAGGAACTACTAGGAATTGTATGGGCAACAAAATATTTTAGACCTTATCTTTATGGACGCAAATTTACGATTTATACCGATCATCGTCCCCTCCAATGGCTATACAACTTAAAAGAACCAAATAGCAAATTAATGAGATGGAGAATTAAATTAGAAGAATTCGACTACAACGTAATTTACAAGAAAGGAAAATTGAACACAAATGCCGAGGCTTTATCTCCTACACCTATCGAAATTCACCCAATTGACAACTTATCAATGGCAGGAAATCCAGATGAAAATCTAGATAGATTACTAGACGAAATTATCACAGAGAGAGAAACATTAAACACACCCGAAATTCCAATAATACACAACTATCAAAATCCACAATCTCCATTAAACATCGAAGAACTCATGGAAACTCAACAAATTATAGACGAACAAACTACAGATACAATTTATTCAACGAGAACTAACGAACCAAAAGATGCGATTAAAATCAGTGAAGATCCCATTAATAAAGAGAGACACCAAATTATAATAAAAATTGCTGAAAATCCAAAGAGAACAAAGATCGAAAAATTGGGACAACGAAGAATTACAAAAATATACCTGCAAGTCAACTACTCAAAGGAAAATCTCGTAGACATTAAAAAAATACACCGCAGAAAAAGAAAACTTCCATATGTATTCACCGAGAAAAGAATTATATACAGAATTATCAAAATTATATTCTGAAATTTTCAATAATAATGGACCTAAAATAAACAAAATAAAAAATTAAAAACGGAACATAAAATAAAATTAGTAATCACGAAGGAAAAACGAATCACCGAGGAGTTACTGAAACATACAATAAATTAAAGCGAAATTACATTTTTGATAACATGCTAAAAACCATCCAATACTATATTAACAGCTGTGAAATTTATCAAAAAGCAAAATACGACAGACATCCACCACAAATACCATTGAATTTAACCCCAACATCAACGAAATCCTTTGAACATTTATTTATGGACACATTTCAAATTGAACAAAAAATATTCCTAACAATCATCGATTCATTTTCAAAATTAGGATACGCAAAAAGAATATTATGCAAAGAAGCAGCAGTAATAGCAAACGAATTAATAGAATACTTTTCGATATATAAGACCCCGAAGAAAATCACCACAGACAACGGAACCGAATTTAAAAATACATTAATACAAGATATTCTGGAAGTACACAATGTCGAAATTCACTTCGTTACTCCAGATCACCCTGATTCAAATGGACCAATTGAAAGACTACATTCAACTCTATTAGAACACATACGAATATTCAGATTAAAAGAAGAAACAAAATCAAAAGGTATCGAAGAATTAACAAAACTCGCATTATTGGACTACAATAACACAATACATACAAACACAGGAAAAGCCCTCTAGAAATTCTATATGGCGAAGAAATCGAAAACATCGTCGATAAACATATAAAAGAAATGCAAACACTACACGATACAATAAAAAGGACCAACGAAAAACAAAAGGAGAAATACATAAACTATCATAATGAAAAAACTGCGTAATATATCGCACTTTAGGGAGAACCAAAACGTTTATATCAAAGAACAAATAAAAAGAGGACACAAAACCACCGCTAAATATCATGGTCCCTATAAATTAATTTCCATCCACCCGAAAAATGTTGCAGAGATTCAAATAAAGACAAATCAACATAAAAAAGTCCATCTAAGTAATTTAAAATCATCATTTCAGATGGAGGACGAATTCGGAAACAATTCAGCAATTACCCAATCACCCAGGACTAATAGCATTCCGAATGGGAACAGCGAGCAACATAATATCTGAATAGGAATTAATCCACTCAATTGATATTACACCAATCATCGAAACATTAAGTAGAACCAAAGAACATAGAAAAGAATTTGAAGACCAAATTAGCCACTAAGAGAGTGCGTGCACCGAAAATACAGACCTCAACAAACAACTATTAACCATGCTAAAACAGGAGACAAAACGCACAAACAATTTAATTAAAGAAATATTACCATCACGCAGGAATAAAAGAGGAATTTCTGACTTTATCGGAACCATCGTAAAATTATAATATGTAAAACACATAGGTAAATAGCATTTTATTATTAATATTAGAATTTTGAGCTGTAAATCATTTAAACGTAATATAAATGATGAAGAAGTGGTTTTGCGAATTTATACGTCCGGCGTAAGACGTTTCTCTGGCGAATACTTGATGATAATTAACGACGGTGGTCGGCGGAGTGAGGGGGTGCTGCAACAGTGTATGCACCGCAATAATTAAAAAATAGAAGAGGGCGAATGCTGTGCGGTTTTAATCCTTTAATTAATTCTCGGCCGTGACGCAAACATTTCCTTCTATTTTACGTGCAATTACTTAATCCCCAACATTTTCCGAGCTTTATTCGCCTGAATATTATGGCGTTGAGGAATGCATTAATTTGTACCATAAAAAACGACCTAATGGATTAACAATGTTTTAACTTTACATAAATTTTTGTTTTGCCTTTTTTTAAAGATAAATAATAATATAAAATTATATTATCCGTCTGGACGTTTTTTTATGTATGCGTGTTTTTAGTAATATCAGTATTTACCTTTAACATTTGCCTTTTTTTATTAAAGTTTTATGTGTATATAATATTCCATTAAATTATTCACGTTTATTTTTTGACTCACAAATATTTGCTGTAATGTGTACAGTTTTTCCAAACAGAAGAGCTGGTTTAGATGAATTAAATCCTTTTAGTATTATTAGTTTATTTTTGTAATATAATGTTAATTTATAATAAATATATTTCTATAATGTTAACTTAATTGCAGCATCGGTTTACCCACAAAATAATCTCTTTAAAAATACTAATTAATGAGATTGATGAGGTTATTTTAAAAGTAAATATAGAAATTATGTAAAATATTCTACAACGAATTGAAGGATTTTAATATATTTTATTATTAGAAAATACGTTTCCATAGGGCTTTTAAAAATAATAATAATATCACCACGAAACCATTTAAAGTTTCCCAATCTATGAATATAATTGAGTACAAATTTTATTAAGCCAGTTTATCATAACAAACGGACAGAGATCAAAACTTCCGGCACAACAAACGCGAATTCCGACGATGTAAATTTTCAGGTTAACAACTTTACGTCCAATAAAACTTTCGGATGAGATGTAAATTCGGTTTCGGGAATGTATCTATTGACTGGAGATTGGAGATTCGTCCCTTAGTTTCCATTTCCCACCGGAATGTTCGCGAAGTGACAAACCGAGGATCGCATAAATCATAATGCGCGTCATTCCGATAATCCCCGATATATTTTTTTCCATCTTATAATAAATTTTGAAAGTTTGCTATCACTTCTACATAAAACGCGTCGTTATTTAACTCTAAGGTAACTTTTTACACGATCAGGAAATGTGAGTCCGTTAAGGTAGGAAGTTTTTTTAGTAAATATATTTTTATAATAAAGGGTATATCTAGTAGTTTATATGTTTTAATCAATAATCAAAATAATAATAAATAATAAATCTCTCCAATCAGCTCCTCTATGATATTACTTTAGTTATCCCCATGTTAGAACGTTTCAGAAAAATTCTCCAAAAATCCTTTCAACTTCCACATATTATCCCTATACTGTCTTCCTAGAAACCCTAACAAAATCCCAAAATTTAAACCTCATATTCTACCATTTTTGATTTCATTTCATCATTTCATGCATCTACTCATTAAAGACTGAACAAAACAATGCAGAAAGACCTCTGGTCGATACCCTTTTGACAGTTTAATACATTAACACCTCCTTCATTATTCATCATTTTAATGTAAATATGTACAAAAAATTACTAATATTTAGTTTAAAAAATATGTAAACATCTCTTGATTTAAGAATTATAAATGTAAGAGTAATTTTAATAATTTTCCATTCATTACGATGAATTTAAGTCGTTATTTTCGTTTTTCTTCTAGAAGAGAATCGATCTAATTTACTGGAACAAGATTGTGATACATCCTAGCAGCGCTACAAGTGAAAATAATCTTGGACGGAACGTGCCCGGAATAACCACGTAAGAAAAGAAGAGGTAAAATTCAATTAGTCTTTGAGAACTTACCTTATAATTAATTCGCGTCGACATTGCTAAATGTACTTATAACTAGGTTCCTATTAAGCGAAGCACAACATTGATTTTTTTTTCCCATTGAACACTGATGATAACTGATTAACTTGTGTGCGTGAAACGTGCGCGAAACTGTCTTAAGCCAGTGTTACGTCGTCGAGTTCACTTGATCACAGGAAAGACTCGTGGGCGGCGTTCATCTCGGGCGGCTTCAGTTCTTCGCCCTCGGCCTCTATGTACTCGACGCCCTCCTCGTAGTCGATGTGGCACCTGGTGGACACGTGGTGGTCCGGGTCGCCGTACTGGCTGTGGTAGAACTCCTCGCGCATCATGTGATTCAAGCTGCCGCATCGGAAGTACAGGATCTCCTGGAAGGGTTTCCTGAAGTCGCGGTTCAGCGTTGCGTAGATGATGGGGTTCAAGAGGCTGTTCGCGTAGCCCAGCCAGAGGAATATGCTGGAGAGCGCGGCGACGGTCTTCGAGGACTGGTCGAGGAACGGTCGCGCCAGTGCTAGGACGAAGAAGGGCAGCCAGCAGAAGGTAAATGCGCTCATGATAATACCCAACGTGGTGCTTGCTTTGCGTTCTTTTGCTAGTTGGAAGCGCAGCTTTTTTTGATTGCTGTTCGCGTTCGGCGATGTCTTCACGGAGGCCAACAGGCTGGCCTTCGCCTGTTTCTGCTGCTTGTTTGCCTGCTTATTGGCCGGCTTGGTGGAGAGCATGGGACACTGGGACTCGTTACTTCTACGGGAGGAGAAACACCGACCGAAACCCGATTTATCCATGCTGCTCTGAAATTTAAAAATTATTATTAATAACAAAATTAAAAATCAATTTCATAAGCTAATTGAATTTTTCATATTTTAACTAATCAAAAATCTATGTCTTCATATTTCTTACATTTCTTCATCTAGAATACAACAATTTTTTAAGGGTTGCACAAATTTCGAGCAATTTGTTTCCACATTTTTAGAGACTAGAGTAATAGTAGTGTTTAGCTATAGACCACGTGGTCCTTCCACTGTGTTATTTGTGTATTTGTGTGTGTTGTTACTTTAAAGGATCGTCCCCGTCACTCCAAAGAACCATTAATTGTATCCCAATGGTGAATGGTACCGGTCACCCATCCAACTGCTAACCCGAACTAACGTTTCTGCACTCTCGAGAACGCAAGTTAGGCCGCAAACGAATGCGCCACCAGCGGTATGTACATTTTTAGAATTTACATAATTTCGTTATACAAATTGCGGGAATTTTATTTAAAGGTTCTTTAATGTTCAGGATTTTTACTTTCAAAAATTATCTTCCAGATTTCTAAACATATCCAGAAGTTTGTCTTATAAATTCTAATAAAAAAAATTCTGTAATTTAAATTACATGTTCCTAAAATTTCTTTTCTAATTGGTGAACATTTTCTTTACGAATTTCACAATTTTTTAGCACAATTGTTCCCTAGATTTTCTTTTATATTTTCTACCTAAATCGTAAATTTAATTAGCAAAGAATTGTTTCTATTTACTATCTTTTCTATATATTTTTTTTCAAAATAGCATGATTTTTTTAGGGTTTTGGTATTTTGTAATTTTTTTTTACAGATTTCTAAATTTCTACCAATTAAAACTCTTTCGGCAATTTTATTATCAAGTTCACGGGCTCTAGAATCCCTCAACAGTTTTTTTTTGCTAAGTTTATAAAATTTGTCTTCGAATTGGTAAAAATTTTGCAAAAAATAGAAATTTCTTTTTTAATTTTCCATTCGAAAATTCGAGTTATCTAAAATCTACAATTTTTCTTTTAACTTATAAACATCTATAATTTTTTTAGTATATTTTTCTTCATTAGTCTCAGTCGTTTATATAATAGTGATTGGAGGGTGTGATAGTGGACACCCACCCACCCTACATAAGCCTGTTAACACAAACCACCATTTCACTTTTATATTTTTTGGACATCTTCAAAAACACCGCGATAGTTTTTAGAAACTGAAGCAGAATCTGTCATTAGGATTTTCCAAAAATATGTAGGGTGGGTGGGTGGCCAGTATCACACCCTCCAATTTCAATAACATATACAAGAATCTTGATTAATTAATATTTATTTCATGAAAGTGTAAAGTTATCTCATCACAAAAATTCTATTTATGAATTCTCTTTTCTAAACAATCAGTCATTTATGTAATAATGATTGGAGGGTGTGATAGGGGCCACCCACCCACCCTAAATATGCCTGTTAATACAAACTACCAATTCACTTTTAATTCTTTGTAAATGTTTAAATAAACCGCGGTAGTTTATAGAAAATGAAACAGAATCTGTACTTAAGATTTTCAAAAAATATGTAGGGTGGGTGGGTGTCCTCTATCACACCCTTCAATTTCAAAAATATACGCAACAGTTTTGATTAATTAATTTCTGATTTTCATTATTTCTCATCTTGATTATTTATTCAAGAATTTTAGAAATCTCCAGCAATTTTCTTCAAGATTTCTAAAATATATAACTTACTTTGCCGTTTAAATTGCGATAATTTTCTCCGTATGTTCTAAAAACTATCAACAATTTTTATTTCAGTTTCTTAAAGTAGGCAAAAACTTCTCATTAAATTTTGACATTTTTTAGCAATATTCCTCATTTTTAGAATTGCTTTAAAATTCAATTTGATATCCAATTTTTTTCAACTGTTTTAGAATATTCTAGCAAGTTGCTTACATCTGTACTCTAATTTTTCTTCTAGCTTCATCAAATTGGCGAGAATTTTCTTAAATGGCTAAAAATTGTTTGAAAAAAAATGGTGAGAGTCTGTTCGATCTGATACCTACAGTGCCAAATGTTTACCAGTTGTTTTGGCGGTTCTAGAATTCTCAAGAAATTTGTAAGATGGGTGGGTGTCCTTTATCACACCCTTCAATTTCAAGAACATACGCAAGAGTCTCCAGCCATTTTCTTCTAGACTTCTAAAATATATATATCTTACATAAACTTTTAAATTGCGATAATTTTCAATTAGAAATTGTCAACAATTTTTATTTCTGTTTCTTAAAGTTGGCAAAAACTTTTTTAGCAATTTTCTTCATTTTTAGAACTGTTTTATCTAAAAAAAACATTTTTTATATTAGATCTCTAATGAATTTTCTTACGTAACGTCCAAATTTGTTCAACTCTTTTAGAATTATCTAGCAATTTCACTACATCTTTATATTAATTTTTGTTCTAGCTTCATCCCAATGGCGAGAATTTTTCTAAAAGGTTAACAATTGTTTGAAATTAAAAATAATCATCCAAATGGTAAGAATCTGTTTCATCTGATACCTACAGTGCCAAATATTTTCCAGTTGTTTTGGCGGTTCTAGTTCTCAAGAAATTTGTAGGAGGTCTTTATCACACTCTCCAATTTCAAGAACATACGCAAGAGTCTTGATTAATTAATCTTGATTTTTATTATTTATCATCTTGATTATTTATTTAAGAATTTTAGTAAGTCTCTTTTAAGTCTCCAGCCATTTTCTTCAAGATTTCTAAAATATGTCTTACTTTGCCTTTTAAATTGCGATAATTTTCTACGTGCGTTCTAGAAATTGTCAACAATTTTTATTTCAGTTTCTTGAAGTTGGCACAAGTTGTCTTAAAAATTTTATAATTTTTTTAACAATTTTCCTCAAATTTTTAGAATTGCTTTTTCTGAGAAAAAAAAAAAAATTTAATTTGATATTACAACTCTAATAATTGTCTTGCGTAACATCCAAATTTATTTCAACTATTTTAGAATTTTCTAGCAATTTCCATACACTTTTCCTGCGATTATTTTCTAGAAATTTTCAGCAGTTTTTTTTTAATATTTTTAAAATTTTCACCATTTGGTCAAACAAATATTATTTTTTTTTTTGAGTGTTCTAGAATGTTTTAGTAATTTTTCTTCTAGCTTCATCCTATTAGCGAGAATTTTCTTAAAGGATTACCAATTGTTTGAAATTAAAAATAATCATCTAAATGGTGAGAATCTGTTTCAGTTGATATATAGAGTTAAAAATGTTGACCATTTGTTTCAACGTTTCTAGAATTCTCGAAAAATTCATAGGGTTATTATGGGTATTTTATGGGTGGCCTCTACCACACCCTCCAATTTCAAGAACATCATATATTTATTTTATAAAAGTGTAAAGTTATCTCATTACAAAAATACAATTTATGATTTATATTTTTTTTTTAATCAATCATTTATGTAATAATAATTGGAGGATGTGATACTGGGCACCCACCCATTATACATCTACCTGTTAACACAAACCACCAATTCACTTTTAAAATTTTTGGAAATCTTCAAATAAACCGCGGTAGTTTATAGAAACTGAAGCGGAATCTGTGATTAAGATTTTTCAAAAATATGTAGGATGGGTGGGCGGCCACTATGGTAACCTCCAATTTCAAAAACTTACGCAAAAGTCTTGATTAATTAATCCTGATTGCTATAATTTCTTTCATCTTGTTTATATATTTAAGAATTTTAGAAGATTCCAGACATTTTCTTCTAGATTTCTAGAATGCATCTTACTTTTCCTTTTAAATTGTTTAAATTTAAATTTAAATTCGTCTGTTCTAGAATTTTTCTACAATTTTGATTTCAGAAACTTGAAGTTGTCAGAAACTTCTTTTTGCCAATTTTATTTAGCAATTTTCTTCAAATTTTTAGCCTTATCTAAAAAAATAATTCGATATTAAAAATCTAATGAGTTTTCATGCGTAACATTTTCTAGCAATTTCCTTACACTTTTTTCATGGGATTTTTTTTAGAAATTTTCAGCGGTGTTCTTTTAAATTTATAAAATTTTCACTGTGATCAAATATCAAAAATAAAATTTGAGGATTCTAAAGGATTTTAGTTTCTTTCTTATAGCTTCATCTAATTGGTGAGAAATTTATTAAGAGGTTAGGAATTTTTTGCAAATAAAAATAAATATCTAAATTGCGAGAATCTTTATATTTACAATGTCAAGTAGTGAGAAGTTGTTTCGGCGGTTCTATAATTCTTAAGAAATTCTTCTTCCAGATTTCTAAATTATTTTCTTATTCTCTTATCTAGATTATAGAGTTTCTAATAAGTTTAAGCAATTTTCTTTCAGATAATAAATTTCTAAAATTTTCAACATTTTCTCCTCAAATCTGCTAGAATTTTCTTTCAAGGTTTTTCAGATTTTCCCGTCTCCAAGATCCTTTCTTTTTTCTAATTGATGAGAATTTCTCTTTACACATTTTCCCCCTATTTTATAGAATTTTCTATCATAATAGTAAGAACTATTCTTTATTTTCTTATTTTAATTGTAAGATATCCTTAAGGGTACTAAGAATTTTCAAAAGTTTTTTACTAGAGTTTTAGAACATTACCATTTTCTTTTTTTAAATTGCGATAATTTTTTGTCGGTTTTCAAAATTTTCTGATCTTCAAAATATCTTACTTACTTTATTGACTTTACAAGCCCTACAAAAAAATACATATATCCCAGGATATTGACAGGAATTTCTCTTCCAAACTAAATTATTAGAGCAATTTTTCTTCTAGATATTTTAGTTTTCACTTAATACAGTTTTTATACTGGAAACAAATAATCCACACATGGCAAGTAAACTGTTGGAAGATCATCAACGTGATTTTTACTGACAGTAGAGCTATCAAAGCAACATTGGGAAAGAGTGTAAGATTATGTTGACGTAACTTAAGCCTTTTAATGTGAAGTAAACATTTTTTGAATTATTTGTAAGTTTTTCGAAACAGTTATATTTACACAATGGATAAATAAAGAAGTTTCAAATATCCAAAATGTGTGAATATTGATTTTCAAAGTGTCGAGTTACTTTTTCGATTGTTGTATAATTTTTATGCCACACAATTTTTCTCTCCATTAACCAAATTAACTTTATATCAGTTACTATCAGTTGATGAGTTGGTATTGTTTAGGAGAATATTTTCCTGTAATTATGTCTCTAGATTTTTTTGCATTTCTACAATCTTGTTACATTTCTACTTGCAAGGGGAAAACTATGAAGATATTAAGTAGTTTTTTTCGGAAATAAAATCGTATTGACACGATCAATAAAATAGTGAGCAATTTTTAGGAATTGGAAAAGTAATTAGAAGAGAATACAAAACATACAAAGTTTAATTTTTCTTAGATACATGTAAGCATTTTTGATGCGAAGAGAAGGTTTTTTTATTGATTGTAGAATACTTTAAGGAATGGTGAGTATAGTGTATATAAGCTCCAGCAAATTTTAGCGAGTCACTAAATTTGTGTTTGGTCTTACGTTGTCATGGAGGAACGTAACACCTTAACGATTTACCAATTCGTTGATGTTTTCATTTAATTTGTCCAATTGGTATAAGTAGTCAACCGTATTAATGTTTTGGTTCTGTGGTAGCAGCTCAAAATACACCACGTCTTTGTAATCCTATCAAATTGAGAGCTTTCTTTTGATGGATATTGTGGTTGCGGCTTGCACCATATGAAACAAAAATATTGAGTATACTAACATATCCCAGTTTGCGCAAATGTCTTTCCAAGGTCGCTTCAGAAATGTTTAAAGGTTCTGCAACCTCTAGAATCATGTAATTGCGCTTGTTTCTATTAAAGCCTTTGTTTTATTGTCTTTGGCTTCAACTAGCCTTCCTCAACGGAACGGAATTCGGCAAACCAACTCTGGAACTGGCTTACTGTTTTTCTTTTTTATAAGTGAAGCAAATATTAAAACAGCAATATTCCTTAGTTTGCTAATCCATTTTTGGACCATTGTTTTTTGACGAAAACTCAAATAAAAAAAATATATATACTAGTACCTTTTACCTTTGGGATAGAATTTAATACGATTTAAAGTAAACTTCAATAACAACCACATTAAAGCAGCAACAAATTTAAATAACGAAGGGATTTTATCAATCAATATACATACTATTTATTCTATTAATCATTTATATTACCAGAATTAAATAAATAAGTAGATTTAAATTACTTAATCGCATTAACATATATTGTTTCGTACACACAGAAATTCCGTTTGCGTTTAGTTTCGGCCGTGACGAATACGCAAAAAGTGGCAATAAAACCGGTTAGTTAATCCTCATCCAGATCGTTCCGGGACTAATGGTTTGTAATAATTAAAAATGCGAGTGGTTCAGCAGTTCTGGGCAATTGCCCTTAGGCACGGAACACGCTCGATCTGACCTTAATAAATCCACGCCACGCCATCCTAACATTAAACAGGACCATTGTTAGTGCACTTATTGTCTTACAAACTGTAATTCCTGCAGTCATTATAGCATCGGCACAAATAACGCGGAAAAGTTAAATACGCCGACGAATTGCACGAGGAAGGTTAAATGTTTAATCGAAATTGTTTAAATTCGATAGGGTAAAACATTTGCCAGAAAACTAAAAATAAAAATTATTATGGCACTTAACAAGCATTTTAACCCATCGAATTTACATATCTCGTTCTATTAAGAGTATAGCTCAACCAGTATTAATTATATTAAGAAATTGTTTATTAGTAAGGTGCTTGAGTTTTTACCTACCCTTAAATTTTCAGATATTCACTCATTAAAAATTATGAATAATATAATATTAAGCTATACAAAATTTTAACATTTATTATACACATTTATATTTATATATAAATAATTTTTAGTAATAAACTCCACCTACATTTTACTGGTTGTCATTCACAACTACAAAAAAAAGGAAACCAAATGTTTCGTAGTTACCTCCACTCACATAGGATATGTTCGGTATTCGCGAACAATACCGTTAAAAATTCCATTATTCCACCGAGACGGATTGTATGAAAATATAACAGTTCCATCGCAAAAAATGAGTTAATAACAGTCAAAAGCAGAAAACATATAAAATCCATTCATATAGAGTGAGTTTGAATTAATGTTAAATTGCTTTGTACGTCTTTAACATCAAGTACGTCGAGCGAGCATCCTCAAAAGTAAACCGTGGATCTACACTTCTCCATCGTGGGCGCAAAAAAGCTCCCTTTTCTCAGCGAGTGTAATAGCTTTCAAGGAAAATCAACACGAAGCGCTAGAAAACTATTTGTAAGTGCAGACGAGTTTTATAATTATAATTTAAAAATAGGGCGCGCAGAGTAAATGAAGAGGGTTTTCCGCTCGAAATTAAATGCTAATAAGGAGTTTTATTATTTTGCTCCAGGTAAGTAGTCGTAATTAAAACCTATCATAAAATTTATTATATAAGCAATTTAAACTTACCTGCTGGTAACCATTTTTAATATTAAATATTTTTGCATCCATATTAAAGGTTCTACGAAAATATTTCATAAACTATTCATGAGAATGTTGTAATATATTACCGAGCGCATTTGCATGTTTGTAACATATATTCTGCGGAAGGGGATGAGTTGAAATCGGATTTAACGTGAGCCGCAGGATGGGGTGTGGAGCGTGAGTTTTCCGTTGATTTATATTATTAATTTAACAAATATCACCCTAGTCGTAATTATATTTAATCAGATGCGATAACGTCGCCCAAGTTTGTAATTTAATAAAATCCACTACATAATTTCCCTTTAGGAGCACGGGGAAAAGAGTACAAATGGAATATTAGATTGTAGTTTGCTTTGTGTCCCGAGTTATTATAAAGTTACGTTCTTTCGCGATGTTAAGGTCGTTATATCCTTTATATTGGGCACATTAGTGTCTGTCGTCTGTATTTCATGTATGAACAACTTCGCTTCTGCGATTAAATTAAACATGAGGGTTTGTACTGCTCGTATGCGAATTACATGCCCGCAGATGTTTATTACGTGTTGTATGTTTGTGCATGAGGTATTCGAATATTACCATGGTTTTTTAATGTGGAAAGAGTTTTATTAAATATTTTTTAAAAGGCAAATAGTGCCTATCACAGCTGAAAATCATAGTAAGTTTTTCAGAATGCCTAATGACCAACAATAACAACAAATATAAGTCGTAAAAAATGAAATCATAAGTGAAACAATTTATAGAATATTCTTGATATTCAAGAGGATATTTGCTCCCTCAGCATCATGGACTAAAACAAGGGTTAGAGTGGAAGATCATGGCAGTTGCATGAACTCCGCCCAGCTTTATCCATCCAAAATTTTTCTATGCTTTCTATAATATTTGTGTATATTTATATGTATTTTTTTAAGGGAGCTAACGACTAATAAACAAACAAACAAACAATGTGGATAGAATAAATAAGGTTGGAAGGAAGGGAACGATGAAGCCTAAATTCCACCAGTTTCACCAAAGACGAGGGTCGATTGCACTTTCAAGTGCTGAAATTTCGTAATTTTTTTAGAAAGAGAAATTAAAAGTAAATTCTAGAAATATTGAAAATAATTTGCTGGAAAATTCTAGAAATATTAAAGTTTCGCCGAAACAAATTTTAGATATCTGGAGAAGAAATTGTTACAAATATTTAAGAATTTGGAAATGAAAATTGTTGGAAAATTTCTATTAGGTTAAGCAGGAAATAATGAAACACTCTCAAAGAATAGAAAAAGTAATGCATGTTTATTTTAATATTGCTAACAATTCTAGAATGCTCAAAGAAATTATTCGCAATTTTGGGGAAATTTTAGAAGGCAAGGTTTCGAAATCTCCAACAAAATTTACCGAAAGATAAAAATCTCCAAAACAGGTAGAAACATAATTAGAAAATTCTATAAATTTAAGTAGAAATTGTAGCATTCTCAAAGCAAATTGTCGTAGCTTGTAAGAAAAATATTTAAAAAATCAATAATATAATTCTTCAAGAATAGATGCTAAAGAAATTTAAAAAAAATGCTGAAAATCTAGAATCCTTGAATAAATTTATGACCATCTGGAAGAAATGTTGGAGAAAATATCTAGAAATTTGTACAAATAATTGATAAAATATTCTAGAAATCCTGAGAAAAATTCAAAAATTCTAAAGACCAATTGCCAAGAAAATCTAAAACACTTAAGGAAATTACTCGCAATTTGAAAAAAATTTTGAAGGAAAGTTCTCAAAATCTGCAAGATCATTTGCTAAAATATTTAAAAAATATTAAGAAAAAATATTATCAAAGAAAATTTTAAACAGAAATTATAAAAAAGTCATTTCTGGAAAATTCTAGAATTCTCTTTCAATTGTTTTTGGGTCATCTGCAATTGTTTTAGGTCATCTATCTCTGTCATCGTTCATCTCTTATAATCATTTATTATTTACCATTTGTCATGTGTTTTAGGTCATCCATAATGTGTCGCGTTTTATTTGTCATCTCTTAACTGCCATCTGCGTCTTGTAATCTGTGATTTGTTATTTACTATCTATCATCTGTCTTAGGTCATGTGTAATGTGTCATACCTTTATTACCATCTATCACGTGGCATCTGTCATTTGTTATTTACTACCTATCATCAGTCTTAAGTCATTCGTCATATGTCACTTGGCATCTCTTAACTGCCATCTATTATTTGTTATCTATCGTCTGTCATATTTCATCTGTCATTTGTGATTTGTTATTTACCATTTGTCATCAGTCTTAAGACATCCATCATGTGTCACCTGTTATTTGTCATCTCCTAACTGCCATCTGCTATTTGTCATTAGTAATTTGTTATTTACTATCTATCATCTGTCTTAGGTCATCCGTCATGTGCCACCTGCTCTCTGTCATCTCCTAACTACCATCTATCATCTGGAATCTGTGATTTCTTATTTACTATCTATCATCTGTCTCAGGTCATCTGTCATCTCTTAACTGCAATCTGTCATGTTTCATCAATCGTCTGTGATCTGTGACTTGTTATTTACCATTTGTCATCTATCTTGTATTTACTATCTACCATCTCTCTTAGGTCATCCGTCATGTGTCACCTGTCATCTGTCATTTCTTAATTGCAACCTGCCTATTGTCGTCTATCGTCTATCATCGTTCATCTCTCATCAGTGATTTATTATTTATCATCTGTCATCTCTCAAACAAATATTATGACACGTTGACATATACAAGAAACGGATGGAAATAAACAAAAAAGACGATAAATGGATAACTAAATTGGAAAGGAATGTGATGATCAGTAAAGCGAAAAGGATAAAAATTTAATTTAGAATTTATTCTGGGCTATTATGCCAAAAACAAAAACAGAAATTATTTTTAAAGATTGAAGTAAATCTACAACTTTTAATGACTTAATAAAACACTGGTGCAGGTCATTTCTTAACTGCTGTCTGTCATCTGGCATATGTCATGTTTATTTACTATCTACCATTTGTCTTAGGTCATCCATCATGTGTCCCCTGTTATCTATCACCTCTTAACTGCTACCTGTCTATTGTCATCTATCGCCTATCATCGTTCTCTCTCATCTGTGATTTTTTATTTACCATCTACCATCTGCCTTAGGCTATCTGTCATGTGTCACTTGTTATGTGTCATCCCTTAACTACCATCTATCTGGTGTCTGTCATTTGTTATTTACTATCTATCATCTGTCTTAGGTCATCCGTCATGTGTTACCTGTCATATGTCACCTTTTAACTGATATCTGTCTATTGTCATCTATAGTCTATCATCGTTCATCTCTCATCTGTGAGATTTTATTTTATTCTACTAACAATATTTTTAATCACACCAAAGTCAGTGTTAAATATTTGCCTGTAACACGAACGGCGATTGGTAGGTTAAGTTAAGTGTATATGTAGGGTGGGTGGGTGGCCTCTATTGCATCCTACAATCAGTATATCATCCGCGAGGGTTTTTTGAATATAAATTACGCAAAATTAATAAACTGTTCTATGAATAAAAGTAAATTAACTTTTTTACAAATAATTATTATTTTATTGAAACACTCGTGTAAGTTTTACGGATTCAAGGGTGGATTAGAGGGCACCCACCCACCCTACATATGTTTTGTTACTTCTCACTGATATAGTTTTGATCCCTCAAAAACTACAGCAGTCGTACTGATGAGAGTGTGTTAGAATTTATCAGTAGCATTTTAGATTAAATTTATATGTAAATGTAGGGTGGGTGGGTGGCCTCTATTCCACCCTCCAACCAGTATATCATACGTGAGGGTTTTTTTTGGAAAAAAATACACAAAATCATTAAACTATTCAAAGATTAAAAAGCCAATAGTTTTTTACAAATAATTATTAATTTATTAAAACCCTGGTGTATGTTATATGGATTGGAGAGTGGGATAGAGGCCACCCACCCACCCTACATATGTTTTGTTACTTCCATACTGATACTGTTTTGATCCCTCAAAAACTGCAGCAGTCATACTGATGAGAATGTCTTTGAATTTATCGGTAGTATTTTTGTTTAAATTTGTACGTATATGTAGGGTGGGTGGCCTCTATCCACCCTCTAATCAGTAATACACACTCGATGGTTTGTGAAAAGAAAAATTGAATATTAGATAATATTAATTTATATTAGTTACGTATAAATTTGATAATAATTCAATAATATTTAGTAAAACTAGCACTGATGTTTTACTGATTGGAGCGTGAAATAGAGGACACCCACCCACCCTACATATATTTTGTAATTTCATCACTGAAACTGTTTTTGTTTCCAAAAACCATAAGTTTATTAAATGTACAAGTAATATTACAATCTAGGTTTAAAAATATGTATGTAGGGTTGGGGGGTGTTCCTTATCTCACCCTTTAATCAGTATAACATTAACAAAGCATTTTTTAATTACTTTTTAAATGAATGTTCATTGTATTAAGTAAAGGTTTCATAATTTTCTTTATTATAATTCTTGCTCTAATAAATCTATAACTAATTATAGCTATTCATTAAATTTGACCCCTCTCCCCCCTCTATATAAATTTATTACAAAATTATGATTTATCTCATTGTACTAATAATATTTTTAATCACACTAAAGTTAGTGTTAAATGTTTGCCTGCAAACCGAGCGGAGATTTGTAGGTTAAGTTAAATGTATATGTAGGGTGGGTGGGTGGCCTCTATTATACCTTCCAATCAGTATATCATACGCGAGGGTTTTTAGAAAATAAATTACACAAAATCAATAAACTGTTCGAAGAAAAAAAAGTACAGTAGTTTTTTTACAAATAATTATTAATTTATCAAAACCCTCGTGTGTGTTTTACGGATTGGAGGGTGGAATAAGGGCCACCCACCCACCCTACATATGTTTTTTTACTTACTTTTGATCCTTAAAAACTACAGTAGTCGTACTGATGAGAATGTCTTGGAATTTATCCGTAGTATTTTAGTTTAAATTTATATGTATATGTAGGGTGGGTGGATGGCCTCTATCCACCCTCCAATCAGTAATACACACTTGAGCGTTTGTGAAACGAAAAATTGTATATTATTTTGTATTATATTAGCTTATATTATTTATGTATCAATTTGATAAAAAAAATCATTAAATATTTAATAAAACAGGCAGGTATGATTTACTGATTGGAGGGTGGAATAGACTAAACCCCCACCCACCCTATATATATTTTGTTACTTCTATCACTGATACTGTTTTTGTTTCCAAAAACCATAAGGTAATTAAATATAAAAGTAATGTTATATAATCTAGGTTTAAAAATATCTATGTAGGGTGGGTGGGTTATCTATATCTCCAATCAGTATAACATTAACAAGGAATTTGTTGAATTATTTTTTAAATGAATTTTTATTTTATTAAGCAAATGTTTCACAATTTTTTTTATTATAATTCCTGTTCTAATAAATCTATAATTAATTATAGTTGCTCATTAAATTTCTCCTCCAGCCCCACTGTATAAAGTTTTAATGACAAGATTATTGTTTTTCTTAATCCACTAATAATATTTTAATCACCTCCCTTCACAATTCATTAACTCATGTGTACGAATCACCCTGACAGTTAAGCTAGCTAGGAAAGAACTTTTTTGTTATATTAAATTAAATTCAGACAGGGCAGAAAGACCACTGGTCTATAGCCCAGACGGACTAAGATCACATTAATTGTCTTTGTTATGTATATATATATATATATATAAATGTAAAAATGTAATTGTCCAAATAAAGATCACTGTTATTTATTTTATTTTAATCACACCAAAGTCAGTGTTAAAAGTTTGACTGCAACCCGAACGGAGATTAGAAGGTTAAAATTATTGTATATGTAGGGTGGGTGGGTGGCCTCTATTCCACCCTCTAACCAGCTTTTGGAAATAAATTATATATATTTTACAAAAAATCAATAAACTGTTCAAATAATAAAAGTACAATTGCTTTTTTACAAATAATTATTAATTTATTAAAACCCTCGTGAATGTTAGACGGATTGGAGGGTTGGATAGAGGCCACCCACCCACCCTACATATATTTTGTTACTTCTCACTGATACAGTTTTGATCCTTAAAAACTACAGCAGTCGTACTGATGAGAATGTCTTGGAAATTATTGGTAGTATTTTAGTTTAAATTTGTATATGTAGGGTGGGTGGGTGGCCTCTATCCACCCTCTAATCACTTATACACACTCGAAGGTTTGTGAAAAGAAAAATTGTATGTTAGATAATATTAATTTATATTAGTAACGTATAAATTTGATAATAACTCATTAAATATTTAGTAAATCCGGCACGTATGTTTTACTGATTGAAGGGAATAATAGAGGCCACCCACCCACCCTACATACAATTTGTTACATCCATCACTGATACTCTGTTGGTTTTCAAAAACCATTAGGTTATTAATGTACAAATAATGTTATAATCTAGGTTTAAAAATATATATGTAGTGTGGGTGGGTGTCCTTTATCTAACCCTCCAATCTGTATAACATTAGCAAGGGATTTGTTAAATTATTTTTAAAATAAATTTTTATTTTATTACGTAAATGTTTCACAATTTTCTTTATAATAATTCTTGTTCTAATAAATTCATAATTAATTCTAATTATTTATTAAATACACCAGCCCCCTCCACCCTTATTCTACAATCCAACCAGTATATCATACGCGAGGTTTTTTTTTAATTAAATTACACAAAATCGATAAACTGTTCAATGAATATAAGTACAGTAGTTTTTTACAAATAATTATTAAATTATCAAAGCCCTCGTGTATGTTTTACGGATTGGAGGGTGGGATAAAGGCCACCCACCCACCCTACATATGTTTTGTTACTTCCCACTGATATAGTTTTGATTCCTCAAAAACTACAGCAGTCGTACTGATGAGAATGCCTTGGAATTTATCAGTAGTATTTTAGTTTAAATTTATATGTATATGTAGGGTGGGTGGGTGGCCTCTATTCCACCTTCCAACCAGTATATCAGAAGCGAAGTTTTTTGAAAATAAATTACGCAAAATGAATAAACTGTTGTATGAGTGAAAAGTAAAGTAGTTTTTTACAAATAATTATTAATTTATTAAAACCCTCGTGTATGTTATAAGGATTAGAGTTTGAGATAGAGACCACCCACCCTACATGTTTTGTTAATTCTCACTGATATAGTTTTGATCCCTCAAAAACTAAAGCAGGCGAACTGATGAGTATATTTTAGAATTTATCAGTAGAACTTCTGTTTAAATTGATATGTATATAAATGTGGGCGCGTGGCCTTTATTCCACCCTCCAACCAGTATATCATAGGTCACTAGGTTTTTTTTTAATTAAATTACACAAAATCAATAAATTTTTCAAAGAATAAAAGTACAGAAGTTTTTTACAAATAAGCATTACTTAATTAAAACATTGGTGTATGTTATACGGATTGGATAAATCGGTATAAATTTTTAATTACTTCGTTATACATGTTTGAGTATAAATAAAACACTTTGTAACTTTGTTTGTATAACACTATTTATTTTCTGTTTCTGTTCCTGTTGTTCTGTTTCTGAGATGCCGAAACTATAGTAAACAGAAAATAAATAGTGTTATACAAACAAAGTTACAAAGTGTTTTATTTATAAACCTACATATATTTTGTTACTTCTCACTGATATAGTTATAATCCCTCAAAAACTACAACAGTCGCACTGATGAGAAGGTCTTAGAATTTATCGGTATTATTTTAGTTATAATTTATATATATATGTAGGGTGGGTGGGTGGCCACTATCCACCCTCTAACGAGTAAATCATATGCGAGGGGTTTTTGGAAATAAATTACACAAAATCAATAAACTGTTCAAAGAATAAAAGTAAAGTAGTTTTTTACAAATAATTATTAATTTATTAAAACCCTCGTGTATGCTATACGGTTTTTAGGATGGGAAACCATCACCAGAGAAGGTAAGTAGACTCGTGGAGTTGTGCAGAATAGGCAATAAGTTAATTTTTTAATATAAATATTTCTAGCCGCACTTGACGTCTGCATCATGCCGTTTCCTTCCATCCCTCAGGGGGATGGTCGGCGTGAGACGACTTAAACAACGTCGGAGCTGATAAATTCATACATACAAATGAATTTTCACGGACCTGTTGCTCTTCAGAAACGCGAAAATGTTTATTCATAAAACCTGGGTCCGTTTCTCTCTCATCTCCGGGCACCGTCCTGAATAAATACCCTTGGATAAATATTAACCGTCCTTCATGTATCATTAGCAGGGAATAATGTTTCCGGCAAAGGGTTTTATAACGCGCTCCGCGGCGGGGACGTTATTCAAATTTTGATATGGAATCTAGAATTTTCACGGTAATAAACCTCAAAAAGCACAATCTCGAGTACAATTATGTTTCATGAAATGGAATTAATTATGAACGTGTGTTGAATACGCATTAATTATTTTGTTATTATTAATACCATAGTAATGTGTACATTGAAATATAACTTAGTTAAACGATTTGAATAAAAATTAAAAAATTAATAATTTAAATAGAGAGAAAAATTATTAAGATTTAGAAATTTAACATAAGGTAAATCAATAAAACTTTAGAAATTCAACACATGTATAGTGGTAGTATTATAAATATAATAGTAAATAATTATATATATATCCCGGCGCATCCACCATATTTACGAACCCAAACCAATAATTCATAACATACTAATTTAACTTCATACATAATATAACACCGCCTTCTTTGAGTGAAGTAATTTTATAACGATTACTTATAACTTAATAATATTTATCAAAACAGTGTAAACACTTACGTATACAGATTAATATTTCATACGAGATGTATGTGTTTTCATTCCGTGCGCACACGCGCGGGTCTTTGGTTTTCATGTAAAATTCATACGGGGTCCGCTCACTTTCCAGCCAAGAGCACAATCCGCACCGCACATCAATAATCCGAGGACTTATTTCCTCCGAAATTTATCTCCTGATGGATAAACTGTACGGTGCCGTGCATACACACCGGGAATACAGAATTACCTCTCTCGAAGCTAATCCACGAATTCAATCTCGAATGCACGAAGGTACCGGATAAGCAATGCAAATTACGCTAATTAAATTCACTTAACTTTTCGTAATTGTCGACATGTAGATAACATCGATATCAATAATAAATTCAACTCTATCTGAATTAGTAAATAGTACATTTAATAAATTATTGATCTTTTCAATTATAAAAATTAGTGAAATACTGATGAAAATAGAAATTGAAATAAAATAGTTAAATACTGAAAATAGGGAAATTAATCAACATAAAGGTTTGGATTAAACAGAATTATATTTGAAATATTAAAAATCCATTTTTGGTAATTAAATCGGATCAATAATTTATAGAGCTCCAATAAATATCTAGAAAATTAGTTTTATATCATCGAAATTAAAATGTAATAATGGACGCTACTCCCTATATCAGATAAAATTGCATTTTTTACTAAAAATTAGAAAAACGCAAAAACATTTCGTAAATCTTATATATATTAAAATATATTTTTAAATTTATACTTTGTATACTGACTGACGAAAAACCTTTGGTGCTGTATCTCGCTTATTTTTTATCCGATTTTAATAAATAAAACATCAAATTAAACCATTTTTTAAAGACTTTAATAAAATCTAACCTGTTATTTTTTCTCGCACCCAGTTTTTGACAAAATACGATCAACATTTTTTTTTTAAATTGCACTGTATATATATTTTTATTGATTCGCAAGGAGATTTTTTTTCTGAATATAAAATTGTAGACAAATTTATCCATACATCAAACTTAAGTCGAGAAATTGAGGATTAAAAAAATAAATAAAAAGTCAAGTATCCATTGTAAAGAATATACAGACCCTATTTTAAATGTCAAAAGTGACAGTGACAGCCATTGATACAATACTGCAACGATTTTTAATTATTTCATAATTAAAATGTTGCAATATTTCAAACACTGTACTAGAATTTTGTGCTTCTACAGAAATCGTTTTTCAGTTTTTGAAATCATGCAACATTTTTATTACGAAATTATTAAAAATCATTGCAGTATTATACCAATGACTGACACTGTCACTTTTGACATTTGGAATAGGCTCTGTATATTGATTACTATGGGTATTTGATTTTTAATTTTTTTTTAATCCTCAATTTCTCGACTTTGGTTTGATGAATGGATAAAATCGTTTACAAATTTAGATTCAGAAAAAAATCTCCTTGCGGATCAGTACAAAATATATATACAGTGCAATTTGAAAAAAAAAGTTGATCGTCTTTTGTCAAAAACTGGATGTAAGAAAAAATATTAGTACAGCTCATATTAAAGTCTTTTAAAAATCATTTAATTTGATGTTTTATTTATTCAAATCGGATCAAAAATAAGCGAGATACAGCACCAAAGGTTTTTCGTCAGTTACCCTGTATATAACAAATATTTTTTATACAATAAAACCCTGCAAATTCCGCCACTAATTATCACCTATGAATAATTTAATTTCAATTTCAATCATAACATTATTTAGTAGATGATAAATGACGTTTACTATTGTTAAACAACATATTAATTAATCATTACGAACGAAATAAAATCGATGAATTTAGTTGACAGATTAAAATTTAATTAAAACATGCATTTGTTATTATTAATATTTTAATATCAGACTGTCGAAACGTATTTTTTTAATTTTCAACATCAAATATTAATTTTAATGAGAGTAATATTGGGAGTTTTATTAATTAAGTCCGTTTATATCCTGTCAGTGAAAGATTTAATTAATTTAAAATTAATAAGTAAAGATACTTTTAATTAGCTGATGTTTCCTTTTGTGTTTGTAATATATATTTTATCTTTGTTACATATTACCATAAACTTTTAAATGGCGTGGTTGTTTTTTATATTTCATTTATTATAAATCCATCATAATTTATAATTTTTTCTTCAATTTTTTGAGTTTTGCTGCAATTTCAAATTATGTTAACATATATATCTTAATAAAATTTTCTAGTTTTTTTTTTTAAATTTAGTAATTCTATTCTATTTGGCTTGAGTTAGCAGTTCTTGTTTTATCTTGTACTAATTGCATAATTATCAAAAAAAAAATCCTAGATTTATTAAGTTCTCTTCTAAATTGCTAAGAGTATAATTATTTTACTGTAGTATATTAATATTTCTTATTTTATCTGTTCACAATTTGTTTAAGACATCTCTTAACTGTAACTGGAATTTTTTCCTATTTTTTTTTTCAAAAATTTTCATTATTTCCTATGTTTCATATATGTTTAACTAATTTTTCTCTTAATCTGTGAATTTTCTATAAATATTTACAGTTTTTAGCCCTTTTTTCTATTTTTCTGCTATTTCCAGGCAAGAACATTTTCATATTATGAAAATTTCTTTTTTTTTAATTTATAGAAATATGATTTTTATTTTGCTTGGCCTTTTTAGCATGTTAAATTATTGTCCTTATTTCTACAAAAATTAAAAGTAAAGATTGTGAGTACTCTTTCATTTTAAGATGGTTTTTTGTAGAATTCTAGAAAATATTCCTCAAAACTTTAAGATGAATCTTTAAGTTTGCTCGAATTTGTTTTTACATTTTTAAAATATCTGAGAAATTTTTCAATTTTTAGAATATTTAGGAAAATTATTAAAGTTTCTAAACATAATTTTTCCAAAATGTAAAAATTTTCTTTTCTAAAACTTATTTTTTATAAATTAACTTAGTTTTAAATTTTGATACAATTTTCCACCTTGAAAATAAAGAGATATTATTACTATTATTATCTTATTGAAATATTTCACAAATGTACGTTTTAATTTAACAATTTTTTTCTATTTAACTCCAGCCACTTCCACGTGTTGCTCGTTGTAAGTTATATCATTTTTGCGGAAAATTTAGTTCTCAAAAAAAATATTTCCAATTTTTTTTATTTTGCTAGTTTTTCAACATTTCTCCTTGTATCTAGATTTCTTTTTGGTTTTTTTTGCTGGCCTTCTAAAATTGTTTCCCCCAAATTTAAGCATTTTCTTAAAAGTCTGTAGAATTTACCAGAAATTCCTTTTCTAAATAGTTTGAGTGTTGTAGCAAATTTTCTCTCAAATTATAAGGTTTTTCTTGAAAGTTTTTAGGTTTTTCGCAAATTTACAAAAAATGTCTGCTTTATTGGTATTTGATATTTATTTATTTATTTAAGTGTGAATATAACTTTTTCGAAGAACTTACAAATAATTCTATAAATATAAACGATAATTTCGACATTCTCAAGGCCAAAGTTCACTTGCACTCTCGCCCAATGCTGCTTTAATGGCTCTGCTACCAGTAAACATTTTTATTCGCTACTTTGCTACAACTTTTCAGTATTTTAGTTCTTGCGTAAATTATAAGAATATATCACTAAAATCTGAGAATTTTCTAAAAAAAATCTTTAATTTGCTAGGTCTTTGTAACTTTCCTTAATATCGTATTTGTTTAGTAAATACTTGTACAAGATACATTTTTAATTCTAAAATGTTTCCAGCACGGATAGGAAGGAGTCTTGTAGGCATTTTGTCAGGCTTGCTCAGATAAAAGACTTCAGGAAACAAGTATGGTACATTCAGGGTGGCGTGTGAAGCCGTATTGGGAGCGGAAGGGTCGCCTAACTGTCCAAAAGACCACATAGGACTGTCAGAAAATATCTAAGCAGTAAATATCAGTCAAGGTAGTCCAGCCCATACGATACACGACATCTTGTCGATGACATCTAGATAGGGAGAGTTTCATGTACTAATGGTCAGCTAATCCAATGATTCAAGGGAAATTGTCTGGTATAGGGATGCCAGGGGCGGCGACATTTCCATCCAAGCTTGCTCGGATAAAGGACTTGAGGCAACAACTGTGGCGCATTGAAGGCGGCGTATGAAGTGGTACGACCAGTCGCTTGATTAGCCAAAAGACCACGTAAGACTGTCAAAAAATAGTTAAGCTGCAGGTAATACAACGTAAGATAATTCAATCCAACTTTAATAGGTGTCATCTTGGAAATGATTAGAGAGGAAGAGTTGCACGTGCTAAGGGTCAGCGATTCCCAGGATGTACGAACACCTCCGATGAAGGTTGGTCAGAACCCACACCCTCAAACCCCTCCAAGGAGGATTGGGAGGTGGCCGATCACCTCACGGAAGGGACACGTATAACTTGGGCAATCAAAAGCTTCTCACCATTTAAAGCGCCAGGCTTGGACGGTATATTCCCGGTCCTCCTCCAATGGGGGCTGGACATATTATCAGCCCACCTAGCCAAAATCTTCAGGGCATGTATTGCGTTCAGATACATCCCTCTAGCTTGGAGAGAAGTAAAAGTTATCTTCATACCGAAACCTGGTCGTATAGATTATACACTAGCCAAATCACACTGCCCAATTAGTCTAACGTCATTTCTTCTGAAAACGTTAGAAAAATTGTGCGAAAGACTAATTCGCGAGACGGCTTTGATTACGAATCCGATCCACGTTAACCAACATGCATACACTCAGGGGAAATCAACGGAGTTGGCTCTGCACACTGTTGTAGACCGAATCGAAAGATCTCTGGACAACAAAATGTCCACCTTGGGCGTGTTCATTGATATAGAAGGTGCTTTTGATAAAACGACCTTCAGAAAAATGGAAACTGCTCTCTCCACGCATGGTGTAAACCCCACAGTTAGTGGATGGATCAAAAGCATGCTGGAGAAAAGGGCAGTCACAGTAAATGTAGGAAATACCACTGTCAGAAAGATCATTGCTAAAGGCTGCCCACAGGGTGGAGTACTCTCACCACTCCTGTGGAACATAGTTGTTGACAGCCTACTGCGGCGACTTAACGACAATGGCTACCAACCATAGGATATGCAGATGACATAACCATCCTGCTAACAGGCAGATTTGAGACGGTGCTATGCAGCTTGATGCAGCAAGCCCTCAAAATAATCGAATACTGGTGTAACGACCAGTCTCTGACCATAAACCCGTCAAAGACTGAAATGGTCCTCTTCACAAAGAAAAGGAAACTAGGTAAGCTAAAGCTCCCTATGCTCCTCAACACCCAGTTGACATTGTCGTCAGAAGTCAAATACCTGGGAGTGATCCTCCACGGTAAGCTGACGTGAAATGAAATGAGGAAATTTCGAAATTCCAAAGAAGTAATTTACACGTAATAATTTTAAGGCCGTTTCCATAGGATCGGAAAATTCCTTGAGGGCATGTGGCCAATGGTCCAACGTGCAGCCAAGCATTCATAAGAGGTAGGTAAAGTATCTAATCAAATCTAAAGGGGAGCCTGGCCCTTTGAAATTGCAGGCTGCAAACAATCCCGGATGTATTACTCCTGTCATGTACCATTTCATTATAGACAGATCACATGCTGGAGATGTTTACATCTTGATGGCTCAAGGGAAAATGACGTATTTTACAATAATGGGATGGCACTTTAAATTTTTTTATAGAGGACAGATAACAGCAACAAACAAAGGCAAAGACAAGGTTAGCAAGAGTGGGAAACCCAAACCTAATGTCTGGGCTTAAACATGGCGGGACACAAGTCTAGATGAGGATGGCGGGAGTCACTTACATCTCATATTATGCCTCACCGAACGTGGAAACATGAGAATTTGAGGAGTGGCTAGGAGACACGGTCCGCACAGTAAACAAGAAGGCAGATATTGGTGATACCTCTACATAGAAAGTACTAGCAGAATCTTTGGCTGGTTGAGGCAGAGAGTGAGGTCTAGAGCCCTACCTCGGTGACGTCTATCTATGAAAAGGATCCATTTGGACATATTGAGAAGAGAGGAGGACGCCAGTGGATGGGGAAGCTTTTGGTGAGGAGTTGATTGCTGCATGCGACACAGTAAAGTGGCGTAAGGCAGACAGATTTTAAGCCACTTTCTGGTGGAACGAAGCTCTAGCCGAGGCTAGACGGCTGGCAAATGCGTTGAAAATAAGGCCAGTGAAGCCTGGATTCCTACACAGGTGGGCTATCACAAGGATTCAGGTAAACAAATTGAGAAGAGAGGGGAGGAAGCCTCTGTTCACCCTTAGCTACCCCAAAAACTACCAGCAGAATTATTGACTGGAAGATCGAGGCAGAGAGAAAGATAAAGAAAAAGAGTTTAAGCGACCACCATCCTTCTACTTCAATGCGGCCAGCAAAGCCTTGATTCCTACCCCAGTAATAAGTGCCAAGTGGGCTATGGATAAAATACAGGTGGAAATATTAAGAAGAGAAAGGAGAACGATGGTGGACCCTAAACACTCTGCTAAGAGTGCGGTTGCTACGCAGTTATTCGGAAGAGGCACAAATCAGGCAGGTTTCAAGCCACATTCTGGTGAAACAAAACAGTAGCCGAGGTTAGGCTAAGATAAAGAACTTGAGGCAACTAATGCGGCGAATTCAGGGCGGCGTGTGAAGCGGTACCACCAGAATCCACTGGGGCTACTAAACCCAAACTACAGAGCGGAAGGGTCGCTTGATTGACCAAAAGGCCACGTAAGACCAGAAAACAGCTAAGCAGCAGGTAATATCACTTAAGGTAGTCCAGGCCAACCTTAATAGATGCCATACTGTACACGTCATCTTGGAAGTGAAGGCTAGAGAGCTTCACGTCTAATGGCCAGCGAACTCAAAGATCAAGGATAGGCTGGGTCTGGTATAGGGATACCAGGCATGGCGTTATCTTCATCCAGACCAGAGAAATAGTCAAGCATATGGCCACTGCATCCGAGAGCCTTAAGAAAGGAATCGCCTGGGTGAGGTTGCCGGGAGTCACTTACATCTCCTGTTATACCACGCCAAAAGTGGATACACATGATTTTGAGGAGTGGCTAGGAGATATGGCCCGCAGAGTAAACAAGACTGGTAGATCGTTGGTAACGTACTCACCCTACATAAAAAGAATGCAGGGTTAATAATCGACTTCATGTCAGCTACACCAGAAACTATCTGAATCCCTACCTTGGTGACGACTGGCACCCGTAGGGATCCAGATATATTGAAAATATATGATAACACCGGAGGATGGAAGAGCCTTTGCTGAGAATTTCTCAAGGCAGTTGATTGCTGCCTGCGACGCAGTAATTCTGAAGAGGCGTAAGACAGGCAGGTTTCAAGAAACTTTCTGGTGGTACAACACTGTAGCCGAGGCAAACGCGTCGAGAACAAGGGTGCAAAGTAAATAATCAACCTCCCGCTGGTAACACCAGAAACTACTTGCAAAACCGTGGGCTGGAAGGTAGAGGCAAAGAGGGAGAGTTTCAGCGACCATCGGCACATATCCTTCTCTTTCAATATAAACATATTGTCACATATGGATATCCGGTCCGATTCAATTTCTATATAATAGAATTTTACCTGGTGCAGAAGTCTTAACGTTGATATGATTTGTACGGGAATCGGTGTTGGCGACATCAGCGTTGTACATCAATAAGCTGCCAATAATTATTACCAGCTAAGCATGAGCAATTCGCTAAGGAACAGATAAGATTTAGATTTGAAGTAGTGAGGTAGTTTTTAATTATACGATAAAGTTAAGATTTAGATTTAGAGTAGTGTATAGGACATCGAGCATAGTTGTCAGAATGAGAGAAGATCGAGTGAATTAAGCTAACGATTAACGATAAGGGATTTTAGTTAGTATACAGAATTGTGATTAGTGTAAGTGAATTAAGTAAAATATCGTTATTGTATTAAGTATTGGGTCAATAAAAGTAATAATTAAATTATAAACAATATATTTTTAACTAAAATAAAATACTAAAAGACAACATTGACGTAATTTCATTTGGTATATTTTGTAAATGACACTTTGAAATAAAGATTATTATTATTATTGCAAACAGGCGCAAAGGAAGCCAGGTTCTAGTGGAACAAAAGAGTAGCCGAGATTATGCGGATGGTAAATGTGGCTATAAGAAGGGATGCAAAGTCAATAATTGATGATTAATTGATGTTAGCTACGCCAGAAACTAGAGGTAGAGAAGGCGAATTTTAGTAACCACGGCCACATATCCTCCTCCATCATGACGGCCAACGAAATCTGGACACCTACGCCCATGACGGGTGCCAGGTATGCTATGGTAAAGATCCAGGTGGATATTAAGAAGTGAAAGGTACAAAAGCCTCTGCTGAGAATTTCTCAAGACGACGTAGACATTTCGGAGAGGCGCAAGGCAGGCAGGTTTAAAGCCTAGGAAGATGGCAAACGCGACAAGAAGTCTGAGCAGAGGTAGGAGAATTAGTAGCGACTCCTAAGAACTAAGGGATGCTGCTAAAAGGGTGCAATTCTGTAAGATATTTCTTGAATCACTTTCTCATGTATCACTTTGTGAAACATTTTGAACTATTACCAATGAAGGTTTAAATTAAATTACACTTGGTTTGTTCAACAGTTTTAATTTAAAAAGCGAAACTAGTCGAATAAATATAGAAAAATTATGAAACAAACCAAGTGTAATTTAATTAAATCTCTGCAAGAACACTTAAAGAAATACTGACACAGTATAGGGTTTCAGAATGTTTTTTTTAATATTGTACTACAACAATGTTTCACTACACAGTGGCTTCATCAGGTAGATGAAAGAAAGATGCAAGAAGTTAGATGGGGACACATGAGGCAGTCTCTGCAGGTGGTTACTGAGAGCAGCACCCTAAACGTGAACTAATTAGTCCTGGGAGGAATAAGAGAGGTCATAAGGAGGCTGTTTCTTTCTATAATTTTGTTTTTAAATTACGAACAAACAACGACGATTTAAGAAAATTAAGTAGTTTTTAGACTTATTTCAAAAAATTTATCTCTTAAATTCCTAGGTTCTAAAAAAATATTTTTTGTTTATTTATTATTCTTATTGTAATTTTTTAACTATTTCTTATTTAAATTCGCACTTCTTTCCATATTATTAAAATCACTAAGCAGTTTTTGTTATTTATTTGTGAGCTATAGAACTTTGAAAATCACTTTATCCTAGATTTTTAAAGCTTTTGAAAAATAAATATTCTAAATTCTATATTATTGTCATTAGTGTTACTAAGCGGTTCTTGTTATGTATTTGTGAGCTATAGAATTTTAAAAAACATGTTTTCCAAGATTTATAAGTTTTTGAAAAATTAATTGTCTATATTCTTGTCTTTAGTGTTTTCAAGCATTATCGAAATTTTTAGCAATTTGCATTTAAACATGTATTACATGAATTCTAGAATTTTAGTGCTTACTTGCACCACAGCCACGTAATTATGATTAAAAAGTTAATCAAAGGTTAAGGGTTGCACCGCAACTTAATCATGATTAAGGTCTAAAAAACGTCAAATGTCAAATATTTAACTAGCCAAGTTTAGCGTGCCAGGTACTAAAAAATACCAACAATATTACTTTATGATCGTTAGTTACTTAATTAGCCGACGGTATAAGAGAAATACTCTGGTTGAAGTTAATCAGGATTAGTTAATCAAAAAAAAATATCACAGCTGGTACAAGTGGCCATTGATGTATTTAGTTCACCAGAACTATGTTTTAAAAGTTTTGAAAATTTGCTTTAAATGCTCCAGTATTTCTCGCTTTTTTAATACTACTGTTTTTAGAACTTATTTTAAACGAGTCGAAATATACAGAAGTGTCAGATTCAAATTGCGAAAATTACCTTCGAAGGTTAAATAATTTTCCAGTATATTTTTGAAATGTTTCCTTAAAATATTGCTGTTCTAAAATTTGTATGAATTATATCTTCCTATTTTTAGCTTCTGATACTCCAGTTTATCATAATTTTCTAAACTATTGAAGTTTTGAGAATATTTAGAGGCTTCCACATTTTTTTAGAATTGGGAAATTATTGAGCAATTGCTGTTTAAGATTGAAAATTATGTGAGAATTTTCATCGAGTATTGTAGAATTTTTAACAGTTGTTCTTCTATTTGGTTATAACTTGTATTTTGTAGTTTTTTAATGTTATCTTATCTAAATATGTTCAGTTTTTTACAGTTTTGTCGATTCTATCCTTCAAAAATGTATATTTTTCGTAGAATTTTTTAGAATTTTCTTTGTAGTGTTCCCAAACATTTCTATATTTTTCTAGCAATATATTTCCAAAATGGTTCTAACATTTTTAAATAGTTTTGTTTTAGATTTCTAGACTTTAGCAGAAATATCTAATCTAACTTGTAAACTAAAATTAATACTTCTTGTAGAAAGATAAACGTCGAAGGGGTGGATTTGTAAATAACATATTTCATATTGGGAGAAGTAATACACTTGTTATGTTCCATTTGTGTATTATCAGGTAACTGACACGTGTTTCGGTCCTTTCGGATCACTCTCAAAGTTAAAACTAAAAGTTGTTGATAATAAACAAATGGAACATAACAAGTGTATTATTTCTCCCAATATAAAAATTTGGTTCCATCAAAAATGTAGCAAATTGTAAAAGTATCGAATTTAATAACATATTTGTTATATGCCAGGAAACTGATAAAATAATTATGAAACCAAACAAATCTCTTATTTAAAAATCCACACCTGAAATTTGTAAACATTTACTTTGAGAACATTTGTAGATATTTTTCTTTTATTTTCTTTGACAGATTTTTATATTACCACTTTTAAACAAAAAATATTTGTATGTAAAGCAAGAATCTACAAATACCTTTAAATTATATAATTTTTCGGAAATGTAAATTTAACTTGAAGAAATAGGGTACATTCAGACGATACAAGAAGCTATATCACCAAAAAACATCTTTAATCTTAAAAAAAACTTAGCGTAGACCATGAATTACTAACATGGTCTACGCTAAGTTTTTTTGGTGATATAGCTTCATTTAATCTACAAACAGTGTGCTCTTTTTCTGTTCACCGAGAAAGTAATATTCATGCGAGATGGAATTTGCAAATTACATAACTCCTATTTGTGGTCGTAAGAGAATTTTTTATTGATATGTGATTTTTATTCATCAAGATCCAAAGATTTGAAAACGTTTTTAGTATATTAGTTAGTCTCTGTAGAAAGAGTTATCAATGAATAACTCATCAATAAATTAGAAACTTTATGTTTTTCGCTAAGATTAAGTTTTAATTTTATGTTAGCATATTGATAAGTTGATAAATAAATATATTCTGCTGGTAATCAGCAGGAATTTCTAATATCATTTCCCTTCCCTAATTTGCAAGATCATTATATTTTTTCCTCCTTCGATAAAATTCTTTATCGCTTGTGAATAAAAGTCGAGTCATTTATAAACCCCCTTAGAGGAGACGTATCGATCACGGCAAATAATTTATAATAGCTCGTTAGAGAACGGCCAATCCCAAAGGGAAAGCACGAAAATCTGGAGAATACGGAAAATCCAATCCCGCCCCGTTCCCTTATTAAATTTTAATTCCAAAGTGAAATATTTACCGTGGTGTTCGTGCTGGCCGTGCTCGATCTGTGATTGCCTCTTGAAGGGTTCGCCGGTGAGGGGGTCTGGCTGGAAATCTTGTTCTCGGGAGGACCGTCGCCGTTCTTAACGCTGATTTCCAGGTAGCAGTGAGCCTCTAGGTGGCTTTGGGCGCGCTTCTCGTCCAGCACGATTTTCCTGGCGGCGCGGAAGATTTTATAGTACACCACCATCATCACGGCCAGGGGTATGTAGAAGCTGCATAGGGTGGCGTAGAACTGATAGCCGAAATTTTGGCAGACTATGCACACGGTGCGGACCCGACCGTCTTCTTCTAGAGTGTGCTCGTTGCCTAGAATTAGGAGAGGCGGGAGGGAAATACACGCCGCACCGAACCACACTAAAATCACGCATACTATCATCCTCCTAGGTGTCCGTTTAACACCATACTCTAAAGGTTTAGTAATGGCGTAGTATCGATCAACACTAATCATACACAAGTTAAGTATCGAAGCGGTGCAGCTGAGTACATCGAAGCTGACCCATAGATTACACACGATTTCTCCGAATATCCATTCACCTTCATTCCACTCGTTAAGCATCGCCATCGGCATAACCAGTATGGCCACGCAGAGATCACTGACAGCTAGGCTTACTAGAAGGTAGTTACACGGACGCCTCAACTTCCTAACTAAACAAACCGCGACGCACACCAGAATATTACCTACGATGGTCACGAAAATCACTACGATCAAGATTAGCAGCACTATAACGTTCTTGATGTACGAATCGGTTTCGTATTCTTCTGGTGATGTTCCATTCGTATCATTGCGGAACGTTAGATTCGACGCCATACGAAATTAATTGTTAAATTCTAAGTCTTGATTTTAGAATGCATTCTTTATCTTTGGTGGAAGCGCGTTTTTTCCGTCGCCAATTAGGAAACGCGCCTCCATTCACTCTAATTTTTGATTAATTCTATTTTCCCTTTACCTTATTTTTAATTCTCTATTATCAACTCCTTATTGATTTGAAAATTCTTCATTCATTATTCCGAATAATAAAGCTTTTATTTTTACGATAATTCTTAACACTTCTTAACTATCCTCTTTTTAAAATATTTTATCCTGGAGTTAATATTCATTACGTTCACGTCTAGATGAATAGATTTGAAAATGTTTGTTTCGTTTCTTTTTTTACTATAGGGTTTTCAGTTACGTCCATTTCCATGCAGACAGATGACGATTCGGCAAAGATCTGAAACGGAGAAAAGATAATGTTAATAAATGGGTTCGAATTTACAACCGTTAAAAATACATCTTGGATTGACGAAAAAAAGTCGATTTTAAGTAGATGTGGATTTATATTCTTGAATAATGTATGTTGTAATGTGTAGAATGGGAAACGGAGCGACGTTGCAAATTAATGGAGAAGAATACTTTAGTGTATAATTTGGTCCTTAAAATCGGATATGGGATAAATTATTATATGCTGATGCAAAAAATTTGAATATAGAGGGATATAAGTAATTTTATATTATAATGAGGCAATTTGATGTTTATATTGTTTATGAATAATTACTTGCTTTAAAATATTTATTTATTTTGCTTTATATGCCTTCTTAAAGATATATAAATATATAAAGACTTAACAATTTATATTGCAAAATAATTAGAGACTTAAAAATTTATATGTTACAAATTATATTCTAATTAATTAGTCAATGATTAAAATTAGAAATAAAATGCTTCCAAATAAAATTTAATTGAAAATAGTACATCTGTAAAGGTAATCAATTTCTAAAATAGGAGTGTAAAGTTGTATTCTTCGGTGAGTTTCATTTAATTATAACGGACGGAAGTTGGTGCGAGCCGGCGAAATTGAGGCGCTTCATTTCAGCAAGGTGGTGCCTAAAATACGCGCGCCATCTCAATTAGCATCAAAGTAGCTGCAACTAAGATCGAAACTTCCACCGAGAAGTTGTTACGTAATTAGCACTCAATCTATTACATAATTGTGGCAATTATTTCAATTAGAGTAAATATGGAAAAAAGTAAGGGCGTAAGAAGTTTACTTATTTAGACTTAATTATGAAATTAAAATCTGGTTGTATAATTGTTATAATTAAATATTATAAAATGATTCATTTGGAAGAGTAATTAATTCTATCTCTTGAATTTTGTTATTTTTTACAAGTCAATTAATTACTACTATATATATATATTTATTTATGAAGTTTTTAGTGAACCATAAGTAACAATAAAATTGTTGACATTGAAGGCTTCTACTTCGTTATACGTCTTGAATAGAAATGACACACACTAATAACTTTGTTTGTATAACACGGAATTTCTGTTTGAAAATGTTAATTACCGAAACTTAAGTCACAAAAATTAATTTCGTGTTATACAAACAAAGTTATTAGTGTGTTTCATTCCTAAAGAATAAAATATTTGCATTTGTGTAATAAATAACTCACAAAATCTAGTTTATAAACATTTTCATTCATTTTGATATGAATTAAATTTTGGTGTATATTAAACTTTACAACTCACACCTCAGTGGTCAACTTTGTCCCACCACTCGTGACACTAATTACATGCATATCTGTTGTATTTTACTAGTTCGAAAACTTAAGTTAACTCTGCCTGTAGGTGTGCACTGTTTCCATCTTCTGTAGAAATTGTTTTGAAGGCAGTCACGTCCATTCTACTGCTGTTGCCATGGCAGCAAACATCATTTTTCAGGATGCAATTAAAAGTTATTGTTTTAATTAAAGCCCCCAGTTTTCCGCAGCATTATAAATAGAGATAAAAATCGCGACTGTTTATTTAAATGCTGCTCGACGTAAAAAATTAATTCAAATTAAATTTTTAATTTTACTACATTTTATTTTGATTAGTACTATTCTTATACACTTTTTCATTTCATAATAGAATTATAAAATAATTTTATGTAAAGGACAAACCGTATGTTATAATTCATTTTTTTCTAATTAAATAAGTTGTACGTAAGTTACTACTTAGAAACAACTATATAAAGTTTCGTAGTGCTAATAAAACTCCGTGGCCGGATTAACTTCCTGATGTACACCATTAAATATTTACATTTCCGTATAATTGTGTACATCGCCGAGGGTGTCTGTAAACGCATGAAAATGTATACCTTCCAGCATAAAGTTTCGCTGAAAACACTCATCCCCGTGTAAAACATCCCTCTGTGCGGTACTTAGCGATGCATAAAATTACATTGTAGCTTTCAGGAGATTTCAGGGTAATGTACAGGACGCATGTAAATGCTGATAAAGTCTCTCCTCGCATTTATATTTTTTTTTCGGTATACTTTTCAGACAGCACTTAGGGCGCGGGGATGGGGGGTTGAGATACGTCCCGGGATTGAGTAAAGGCATACGAATTTGTATCTGATTTGCGGCCGCTTCCCGTATTGAAGGCGGAAAAAGTTTATGAGACAATTTTCTCAAGTTTTATTGCAGCGGAAGGGGATTTCAATTTTTTGATGCGTCACGTTGGGAATTTGATTTCGTATAAATCGAATTCGAATTCCGCTTCGTTTGATTATTAGGTTTTTTGTTTCTTTTCTGGGTGGATTATTTTTAAGGTCATCTAATAATTATCAATATCATAAGATTTGAAAAGAACTGCACGCTGTAATATCTGTGATATCAAGAAGGTGCACTTTCTTTTATTAAAGAATTATGTATCATAGAGTAATGCCTTTCACCATAAATCATACTATTTAAGGTTATAAAATTATATTTAAGGCGACCCAAAATCATTCTATGTATGCAATGTAATGTTTATTAAAGTTGGTTTAAGTTTATCTAACAATCAAATGTTTACTCAAGGATCTTTATAGTTTTCTAACGATTATAAAAAATCATTGAAACTGATGATTAGTATTTCAGATCGTGTAATAGTCGTTAAGGCACATTTAGATTTGTTTAAGGTCATTATAGGATTGTTCATCATCATTCGATTTCATACAAAAGTTGCTCAAGATTACCCAACAATTGTTCAAGGAGTATTCCAGGGAAGCAGAAAACAAACTGGTATTAATTATTTAAGGTCATCCCACTATCGTGAAAGATTATCTGAAACTACTTTAAGGTAATTGGAAGTTTTCCATTGAATAATTAAAATGATTTAACTCCATATAATCATTTAACGTTACTTGGGGATTTTCAATTATTGCATAAGATCATTTGATGTCATATAATGATGAACTAAGAACATTCAATGATCAATTAAGAAGATTTAGCCGCCATTTAAAATTATTCAAGGTCATCCAGCGATTATGCAAGGCCCTCCAATGTTCGTTTAAAGACATTATCATTTAAAATCATGTATCAATCTTTAAAGTCAACCATTGAGATTATATAATATCTACCCACAGTCTCTTAGGAACATTTCAGGTCATCCAATGCTGAAGGGTATTTAAATTTTTTTAACGCTATATGATCATTTTCAAGGGCATATAATAACCGCCATAATAATGATTATCTAAGTACATTCATTGATCAAACTGCCATTTAAAATTATTCAAGGTCATCGAACAATCACCCAAGGCCATCCAACGTTCGTTCAAGGTCATTTAAAATCATCCACTGTTCATTTCAGCTTATCCATAGTGATTATATAATAACTATTCAAAGTTTCTCAGGACCTATTTAAGATCATCCAATGTTGAAGGGTATTTGATATCATTTATTGCAACTCAAGATGATTTAACGGTTGCTCAAGATAAATTCAGAGGGTCAAACTGCCACTCAATATTATTTAAGTTTAAGTTTGAGGGTGATCATTTGACCTTCATTTAAAGCCAGTAAACGATCGTTAAAAGAAATTTAAAATCATCCTATGTAAATGAAAGGTCATATAATACTCATTTAAGGTATCTTCCGGCCATTTAAGGTCATCGAATTACCACCTAAGTGTACTCGATATTATATAATAATCAAGATGATTGAACAATTGCTAAATGAGAAATTCATAGTGTCAAATTGCCATTTGAAATTATTTCAGTTGATCCAACAATCATCAAGGGTCATTTGACGTTCATTCAAGGTCATTTATAGTCACCTGATGATCATTCAAACTCATTTAAAGACATCCAATATGACATAATATTCATTTAAGGTTTCTTAGGTCATTGGATGCTGGCTAAGGATATTTCATGTCATATAATCATTATTTAAGATCATTCAATCATCCTCTCTAATTAATCAATTGGTCAAACTGATATTTATAATGGTTTATTAAACGATCATTGAAGGTCACCTAACAAAAACTTAAGATTTCATCATCTTCTTTTTAGTGAATCGGTAACATTTATGCTGTACTTTATTGGCCTTCCATAGATTGTTCAAAACCTTTAGTCATTTTTATTTTCCTTTATGACAAAGATTATTTAATTATTAATTTAGCGATCATTTAAATCGTATAAAGTGGTGATCGTATAATAGTTGCTTAAGGTCATAATCGTTAAAAAGCATTTGTTGTTACACAATAATTATTCAAGATTATAAAAAATTGTTAAATGATCAAGAGAGGATTATTCAAGAGTATCCAACTTGTATTAAACATTACTCAAGGTTATCTAACATTTATGCAAAGTTATTTAACATTCAATCAGAGACATTCAAAGTCAAGCATTAAATATTCAACATCATTAAAAGTCATATGATGATAATTCGAGATCATACATCATAAATGGCTGTTGTATGATCTCGAATTATCGTCATATCACTTTTAATGATGATGAAGTTACTTAGTATTTTCTAGTCATCCACTGACCCCTTAAACACATGTGATGTCATATAATAGTCACTCAAAATTATTTATCAGTTGATCAACGATTAATACTATAATGCAAAATGATTCAAGGTCATCCAACGATCAGTGACGGCTATGTGACGTTCATTAAAGGTCGAACGATTATTCAATATCATTTAAAGTCATCTAATGTAAATTCGAGAACAAATAAATGTTAGTCAAGATTTCCTAGGACCATTTATGATCGCCTAAGGATATTTGATGCCCTATAATGATTACTTAAACATTCAATGGTTACTCAGTGATCTGTCAGTGAAATTAAAATGCCATTGAATATTATTTAAGGTCATTTAAGGTCCTTAAAAGAACGGTCATTCAATATATTTTAATGTAGATTATATAATTGCCATTCAATGTTTTATTAGGACGATTTAAGTTCATAAAATTACCTTTTAGGGGTGTTTGTGGTAAGATAATGATCACTCAAGATCATTTGAGTGCTGTTCAACTATTATGAGAAGCAGACTATAATAAAAAGGAATTAATGCTCGTTGAATTATAAACTTCATTTAAGGATTATTTAAGACTACTTTAAGGTACTTGAACGGTAATTCAAAAATGAATTCATCGTTCGTTCAAGATAAATTAAAGTCCTGGATGATTATTCGAGATTATATAATTGTCAATCAACTTTTTAGCTCTATTTAAGTTCATCAAATGACCCTTTAAGGATATTTGTGGTCATATAATGATCGCTCAAGATCATCTAACTGCTTTTCAATCAATTAGGAATTCAAATTCAAAATAGGTAGTTCGCTCTCCCGTCCATTCATACCACAACAAGGCGTTCCACAAGGGTCCCCCCTATCCCCACACCTCTGTAACACCTTTTTGCATGACATATGCAACCCTAATCCCAATTACTTTAATCCCTCGGCATATTGTCTTCTGTTTGCTGATAATACAGCACTTATTGCAAATAGCAATATAATTTCTAAAGCTCTCAGTACACTACAAGGGCTGATCAACACTCTGCAAATGGAGAATAATTATCAATCCCAATAAATTCTATCTCTCCATCCCCTTCCATCATACATCCACATTTCCATTTGGTATTTAGTCATCCAGCGATCATTCAAGATCATTCAAGATCATATAATAAAAATTCAAGGTTTTCTCTGGACATTTAAAGTCATCTAATGACCGCCTAAAGATTTTTGATATCATATCATCACTTAAGATCATTCAGCAATTGTCTAAATATCATTTGAAGAGAATAAAACTGTGTTTCAAAATTATTCAAGGTCATCCAGTGATTATTCAAGGTCTTTTAATGTTACATAATAATTATTTAATATCATTTAAGGTCACTGAGTGATTATTTAATCGATATTCCTAGCGAGGTGTTCCCACGATCTTTCATGGTCATTAAACGTTCATTCAAGGTTGTATAAAGTTATCCAACGATCATTAAAGATTATTCGAGATCACATAGTAAACATTCAAGATTTCCTAGGGTCATTTAAAGTCATCTAATAACTGCCTAAATTTTGGATATCATTCTACCACTTAAGATCATTCAGCAGCAGTCTATAGATCAATTCAAGAGACTAAAACTGTGATTGAAAATTATTTAAGGTCATCCAGTAATTATTCAAGGTCATTTAATGTCAGGTAATAAATATTTATTGTCATTTAACCTCTCATGGTTATGTTATGTTCATTCAAGATAATATAAAACCATCCAAGTACCATTCAAGACTATTTGAGTTAATATAGTACACATTCAAGGCTGCATAGGGCAATTTAAAGTCATTCAATTGGCGTTTAAATATTTTTAATATCATATCATCACTGAGATCATTTAGCAATTGTATAAAGATCAATTCAAAAAAATAAAATTGGTCTTCAAAATTATTCAAGGTCATTCAGGGATCATTCAAGGTCATTTAACGTCAGATAATAATTATTAATGTCATTTAAGGTCACTGAGTGATCATTTAATCGATATTCCTACAAGGTGTTCCCACGACCTTTCATGGTCATATAACGTTAATTCAAGGAAATATAAAGCCATCCAACAATCATTATAGATTATTCGAGATCATATAGTAAACATTCAAGATATCCTAGGGCAATTTGAAGTCATTTAATGACCGTTTAAAAATATTTGATATCATATCATTACTTAAGATTATTTAACAATTGTCTAAGAATCAATGTAAGAGAATAAAACTGTTATTCAAAATTATTTAAGGTCACTAAGCGACAATTCAAGGTCATTTAGGGTCACATTTCAATCATTAATGTCATTTAAGGTCACTTAGTGATTATTTAATTGATATTATTAGCAAGGTGTTCCCACGATCTTTCTTGGTCATGAAACGTTCAGTCAAGATTGTATAAAGCCATCTAGTAATCATTCAAGATAGTAACCATTCAATATTTTCTAGAGTCATTTAAAGTCATGTAACGACAGCTTAAAGATATTTGATATTATACCATCACTTAAAATCATTCGGTAATTGTCTAAAGATCAATTCAAAAGAGTAAAACTGTTATTCAAAATTATTCAAGGTCATCCAGCGATCATTCTGAATCATTTAACATCATACCATAATTATTAATGCCATTTAAGGTCACTAAGTGATCATTTTATCGATATTTCTAGTAAGGTGTTCCCACGATCTTTCATGGTCATGTAATATTCATTCAAGATAAAGTAAATCCATCCAACGACCATTCAAGATGATTCGAGTTCATATAGTACACATTCAAGGTTACCTAGGGCAATTTAAAGTCATCCAATTATCGCTTAAAGATTTCTAATATTATATCATCACTTAAGATCATTCAGCAAGTGTCTAAAGATCAATTCAAGAGAATATAACTGTGTTTCAAAATTGTTTAAGGTCACCTAGCGATCATTCAATGTTATTTAACGTCATATAACAATTATTTAAAGTCATTTAAGGTCACTGAATGACTATTTAATCGAAATTCCGAGTAAGGTGTTCCCACGATCTTCCATGGTGATGTAACGTTAAATAAAAGTTGTAAAAAGCCATCCAACAATTATTGAAGATTACTGGAGATAACATAGTAGCCATTCAAGATTTCCTAGGACCATTTAAAATCATGTAATGATTGCTAAAAGGTATTTAATATCATGTCATCACTTAAGATCATTCAGCAATTGTATAAGGATTAATTCAAAAGAATAAAACTTTTGGACAAAATTATTCAAGGTCATTCAGCGATCACTCATGGTCATTTAAAGTCACATAATAATTATTAATGCAATTTAAGGTCACTCAGTGAATATTTAATCGATATTCCTAGTAATGTGTTTCCACGATCTTTCATTACCATGTAACGTTCATTCAAGGCTATATAAAACCATCAAACGATCATTAAAGATTATTTAAGATCACACAGTAAGTATTCAAGATATCTTAGGGCCATTTATAGTCATCTAATGACCGCCTAAAGATATTTGATACTATACCATTACTTAAGAGCAATTGTCTAAAGATCTATTCAAAAAAATATAACTGTGATTCAAAATTATTAAATGCCATCCAGTGATCATTCAAGGTCATTAACATGTAACATAATCCTAGACGGTGTTGCAACGATCTATAACGTTCATTAAAGGTAATATAAAGTTATCCAACGATCATTCAAGATTATTCGAGATCATATAGCAAACATTCAAGATTTCCTAGGGTAATATAAAGTCATTTAATAGACGTTTAAATATTTTTGATATCATATGATCACTTAAGATAATTCAGCATCTGTCTAACGATCAATTTAAAAGTATAAACCTGTGATTTAAGATTATCTAAGGTCATAGAGTCATCATTCAAGGTCAATTAAGGTAACATAATTATTAGTGCCCGTTAAATAAAATCACTGAGTGTTCATTCAACTAATAATCTTAGTCAGTTGAATTACAGACTTTAATTAAATCATAATTCTTTATTTATCAATAATACATTTTTATGCAAGATTTAAGTAGAAGTAATTTCAGTAAGATAATCTTAAGCTTATTAAATGGTCAGTCAAGATCATTTAAAGTAAAATAAGATAAGGTTATACTGTTGACTATTCAAAGATTTTAAGTAGTAATTCAAGTTCATTTAATTACAATCATACTATTATATCATTTATTCCAAAAGTCATTCATGGTCATTAAACTGATCTCTATGATTGGTCATTTATAAAATTTAAAAAAATGGAGATATAATAATTTATTGAAAGGCTATTAATGGAATTAGAAAATGGCTATTTGAATTTTTTTTTTGAGATTACAGGGGATAATTAAAAAACAATAAGTTCAGTGTTTATTTAGAATTTAACCGAAGATAAAGTGCATCTAATAGTAATTTAAAGTTTCTCAAGGTCATCCAATAATCACTCAATGTTATACAATGTTATCATTTGAGGTAATTTAGAGTTTTATAAGAATACTGAAAGTAATCCAACAATTCTATTGGATAATATAAAAGTTACAAATTATATACAACACGTTTAGCTTTTAATCTATTCAAATAGGGAATATACATTTTAATCCAACCACCGTGCGAGTTGATAACGCATTCATTCATCCCCGACGTTTATAAAACACCATTTCGAATTCAACAGTCGGTGTATTTATTACAATTTCACGTTAATCCGATAATTAACGAATTCGACGTGGAGAACTCGCATGACGGACGTGATAACTGTAATTAGCATAAATCCCATTCGATAATTGTGACCAGTGTGGCCATAATTCGCAAATGTGATGTTATTACCACACACCACGTATGAATTAATTAATTATTAATAAACGGAAAATATATTTGATTTTATGTTAATTCATCGATACGATTTAGTAATTAAGATTACAAATTGTTTATGTTTACGTTTTAATAATGAAATAATATGTGTCTAATATATTTAAATTACTGTAAAAACTGTATGATAGAAATAGTTTGGTATTAATGGTGGATGCGCCGGGCCCATCCATAAAATCGCCATTAACGGGAATTACGTTTACGTCGGCTTTAACACAATGTTAAATTACGACGGGAAATTAGAACTAGTCGACAATGAGGAGTTTAATTTCCTAGTAAAATTTTTAATGTCCTTCCTCACCGGGACAGTAAAGACGGCGGGGAAAATACGAGTGTCGTGATTCAATTACGCGCGAGGAGCTCTGCTTCCATGCCGATAAATCTCATAAATGTTAAGATAATGCAAGGCGAATGTTTCAGTAAAAGCCCAGACATCTCCGGCCGCCGGAATACTTTGATCCCGCCGGCGTTCCGACTTTCTTTCTTGACCTAGAAATAATAAATTGGGACGACTAAGAGAACATGTGCGATTTAACTTTCAAAACAAACATATCATCATTAAATAAAAATAAATACATATATATATATATATATATATATATATATATATATATATATATATATATATACGAAGTAAGTGCCTCTAACTCCAATCAGTTTATATCATTATTATTTTTTTATTTGTTTTAAGAAAAAAGGCCAAAGAACTGAATAAATAAATAAGTTATTATAGTGTTTTATTGATTAAAACCTTATGTAATTAAATGTTCGTACGCCTAGTAATAATATTAGGATTCAATCGAGTGTTAAATTAAATATTGCTAACAAACAACTGAGTTGAATTTAGTGTAGCGCGTATCCTTGCAAAGGTCGCGAATGGGAATGAAGTTAATTCGGAGTTTCTGCCACTTATAAATTAAATTGCTCATCAGGAACAGTGCAGATGTTGCAAGTACGATCCTTCATTTGCATATCAATCCCGGGGATGTTTCAGGCGGCATTGTTTTGTTTTAATTGTTGTATTTCTCGGGGACGAATTCACGCCTTTAAGTTTTCATCAGGCGTTATTTTAAATGGAAATAAGGTCCTAAACTCCACCCCTTAAGGCGTACATTTTTGTTGTTTAATTAAATTATGCATTTATCCTTGATTACGTAAACTGCTTTTAGTGTTGATTGTTGTCATTAGCATTTTCCCCCCAAATAAATTAGACTGAATGTAACAATGTTACTAATTATAAAATAATATTAAGAACTATAATTAACAGTGGCTAATTAGTATTTTAAAACATTAATTATGATTTTTAATATAGTATTATAATTATTTTGTAAACCTAAGCAGCGTTAATTAATTTGAAGGAATGTTTTACTTCTGGTGGATGCGCCTGGCATTCCTATAAATCCCATTCATTCGCGAGGGCTACATTTAGATTAGCATGAATGTAATCTTAAATTGTTATAATAAACAAGAAGCAGTCGGCGGAGGGGCGTTTAATTAAACCGTTTGGCTTAACGTAATACCCATTATATTTAATTTAAGCTGTGTTTACTTTATTGATTGTTTTGTTAAAATTAATATATCTATTTATCGCCAAGGGGAAACATTAACTAAATGCATACAATTTCAATTAATTATGATTAATTTTTACAAACAATATGTATTTTTCTTCTGTTTCTGTTTGTTTCAGATAAATATTACAACTATACAAAAAATGGTGATGTAGAAATCATAATACTTTCCCTATATTTTTCTCGAACACTATGAGGTTATTTTAAATAATTTAATATAAATATTTTCACGTACTCATAAAACTCACCGATATGAGGTTATTCTTAATTATTTGCTCAATTTTAAATTATTTATATTCACTTCTTATAAATTTCTATTAGCTCCTATAGTTTATTATTAGTTTTTAAATTACTCTTCAAAGTTATTTTTATTAAAAATATCAACAAGTTTAAGTGGAAATTCAATGCAATTATCATTTGGGCGGTCTGAAAAAATTATAAAAACACTTGCTATCGGCTTGAAACTTTCTAAATATATTCAGAATACATGTGGGAATGTTGCTGCTTAAAAAACTCAAAAGTTTGATTTTAGATTTTTTAATAATTTTACGTCAAATGAAAGAGCAGTTAACAAAATTGCAATTATAATTTTGACGGTCTGAAAAAAATATATAAACAATTGCTATCGACTTGAAACTATCTAAATATATTCAAAATATAAGTACAAAAGTTGCTGCCTAAAAAATCAAAAGTTTCTTTTTAGTTTTTTAATTATTTTTACGTCAAATGAAAGAGACGTTAAGAAAATTACAATCATAATTTTGATGGTCTGAAAAAAAATATAAAAACAATTGCCATCGTTTTGAAATTTTCTAAATATATTCACAATACATGTACATATGTTGCTGCTTGGAAAAATCAAAAGTTGATTTTAGAATTTTAAATAATTTTAGGTCAAATGAAAGAGACGATGAAAATTTGCTATCGTAACTTTCACGGCCTGAAAAAGTATAAAAACAATTGCTGCCGACTTGAAACTTTCTAAGTACATTCAAAATACATGTAGGAATGTTGATGCTTAAAAAGTCAAAAGTTTGGTTCTAGATTTTTCAAATTTTACGTCAATAGAAAGCGACGTTAATAAAACTTACAATCATATATTTGACAGTCTGAAAAAAATATAAAAACAATTGTTATCGACTTGAAACTTTCTAAATATATTGAGACTATATGTAGGAATATTACCGCTTAAAAAATTCAAACGTTTGATTTTAGATTTTTTTAAATAACTTCACGTCAAATTAAAGAGACGTTAAAAAATTGCAATCATAATTTTGATGGTCTGAAAAGAACATGAAAACAATTTCCATCGACTTGAAAATTTCTAAAAATATTCAGAATGCATGTAGAAAGTTTATGCTTAAAAAATTTAAAATTTGATTTTATATTTTTTACAATAAGAAAAAAAAATTCAAAATTTTTAAATTAAGAACAAAAAATGTTTCAATAAAACTTTAACTTTACTTTAACTTTTTGTTTGTTTGAAAAGTTATGTCTTTCTTTTTCTTAAATTTCAAAATTTGTTTGAATAAATCTATTAAATTTTGCAATAATATTATGTTTATTTACGTTTTACAACTTTTAATTAAAACCCTCGCTTATGTTTTACTGATTTTAGGGTGGGTTAGAATTTTTTTAAATTTCTAAACGTATATTTTTTTTAAATTTTACAGTTTCCAATAAAATCTTCACAATTTAGAAAGCGGGTTGAATTGAAAAATCTTGAAACCTAGAGAAGGAATTAGTGGAAATTTCTTGAATTTCTGAAAAAGTGAGTCTAGATTTTAGAACGAACATTCTCAAAAATCTAAGGCTTAAAAATAGAGAAATTACTGACAAATTCCTGAACCCTAAAGAAAAACCTAGATTTCTACAAACAAATTTTCTATAGCCTCCAAGAAATTTTTTTGTAATTTAGAAGATAAGAAGATAACCTTGAAATTTGGAGGAGAAATCTGGAAATTTCTTGAACCCTTGAAAAAAAACTCTATATTTCTAAATTAAAATTTTCTAAAAATTCTACAGCCTCCTAGAAATTTAGAAGACCAGTTGAATAAATATAAGAGAAATTACTGAAAATTCTTTAAATTTTCTCTAAAATAAGAAAAGATTTCAAGGGGAAAATTTTCTAAAAAAAATCTAAGAAAAATTCTACAATTTAGAACATTCTAAATAAGTTTATAGCCTCTAGTTGAAACAAAATGTTGAATTCTAGAGAAGCAATTACTAAAATTTACCTGAATTTTCGAAAAGCCGACGAATTAAAAAACATTTAGAGCCTGAAAAAAATCTTCGCAATTTATAAGAATAGTTAAAAAAATAATTTTTGTTAAGATGTTATTGGCCATTTTCTAAACTATAAACTTTTAGAAAAAAACATTCTAGAAAATACTAGGCATTCAAAGAAAATCTTTGCAATTTAAAAGACGACTTCAAAAATAATCTCGAACTCTAGAGAATAAATTGCTAATAATTTCCTGAACCCTGGAGAAAATAATCTAGATTTCTAGAAGAAAATTGTAAAAATTCTAGAGCCTCAAAGAAAATCTTTACGATTTAGAAGACAAGTTGAAAATTCTTGAAATGTAGAGAAGAAATTACTAAAAATGTCTCTCTCAAAAATAGTCTAGTTTTTAAAAACAAATTTTCTAAAAAAGCCTTCATTTAAATCTTCGCAGTTTACTAGAAATTTTCTGAATTTATAAACAATTTTTTTTTGAAAATTCTAAAAACACCGCAATTTAAACGACTGCTTGAAAAAAATTTTGATATCTGGAAAGAAATGAATGAAAAGTGTCTAGATTTGTAGGAACAGATTTTCTAGAAAAATCTATAGCCTCCAATCTGAATAAAAGTTGCTGGAAATTTCTGAACACTCGAAAAATGTCTAAAGTTCTGGAAAAAATCATTGCAATTTATACGACAATATTAAAATCTGGAAGAGAAATAACAGGAAACAGCCTCAAAGAAAATTCTATAAATATTAAAGCGAACTTTCTAAAAAAACTCCCGAATAAGACCTTTGCTAAAAATTCTGGAAATATGAAGAAGAAATTACTGTAAACTTTCAGAATCCTCCAAAAACGTTTTAGAAACCTATAAGGAAAACTTGTGAGAAATTCTAGAATCCTCGATCAAAATTCTTTGGAAATGAAGATGCAAAAAACTTTTAATATGGAGAAGAAATTCCTGAAAGTTCTAGAAGCCTCTAAGTAAATTTAGAAAAAATATTCCTAATAAAATATAAAATTAAACAAAATCTTGAAAGTACTTTCTGAAAAATCTAGAACTCTCGAATAAAATATTTGCTAAAAATCTGGAAATATCTATTTATTTATTTATTGGATAAGAAAACGAAATTACTGTAGACTTCTAGAATTCTCAAAAAAGTTTTATAAATCTAAAATGAAAATTATAGAAAAAGTTAAACAAAATATTGTACAAAAACCACGAAGAAATTTCTATAAATAAATATAAATAATGACTTTCTGAAAAATTTTGAAACTCTTGAATAAAATCTTTGCTTTGTAAAAATTTGTAGAATTCTCGATGAAAATTCTTTGGAAAGGAAGTTGCAATAAAAACTGAAAGTGTGGAGGAGAAATTACTGAATATTCAAGAATCGTTAAAGAAAAATTTTTCGGAAAAATAAAATAATAATATATTATCTTTGTAGATTGTTTAAGAATTACTTTTTCTTCATTTACAATTTTGCAGCCCAAATATGCACTTGTCACTTTCTTTCTATGTCAAAATAATTACACCTAACTTTAAACGTTTATATTTTCTCTCCTCTTATCTCTTTATTTATGTTTTAAGAATGTGTAGCATTGGAAATTGAACAGTAAAAATTAAATAGATATTTAAAACAATATCTTCATCACTTGAATTGGTATTTACAATACAAGATACTTTACTGGAATATTCAATACATACGTAAGTTCACGTGTAGACTTCCTTAAACTTCTACAAAGTATCCGGTCGATTTAATTCGAAATAAAGTTTATTCTTTAGTGCTGCTCTAAAAATTTATGTGTGTTTTAAATGCGACCGCGGGGAGACGGAAAGGACGATTCCACTCCAGGACACTGAACAATGTAATATTTCCAGATGTTAAAATGTATTTCTCACGAAGCATTAAGCGTAGGATACTGTAAAGTGTTACTATAATTCATCGCTTAAAGTTACATCGTATTATTTTACTGCTGGCGTTTGTCGTTCGCAGGAATTTATGTGTGTATTCAAAAACAACCGGTAATTTGTGTGAGATATTGTGCACTTATTCCTTAATTGCGTTTTCTGTAGAAATGTTACATAACTAGATTCAGTAATGAATATTAATTGAATGTAATTTGTATAAGCAGATGTATGCAAATTCCATTTATAATATTATGCAGATTAAAAATTGACATTAAAAATGTTTAATTATATAAATCGCATTACAAATTTGATAATCTAATTTTTATACGCCATTATTAATGCTTGTCTACAATATATAACCTATGAGAAAAGTCACTAAAGATGTACATATTTTTATCATTATATTGTGTAAATTTTAATATTTTATAAAGCCTTAATGGAAGTAAATTATTCTATTCATTCACATTAAAACACTTAATGATGATTAATTGTTTACTTAGGTAATTTTAAAGAGGTAGACATCTGGACAATCTTCTATATTAAGGCCATTAATAGCGAGTAACAATAAATCGCCATTATTACGTAATTAGCACTTTACCGCATCCCTTAGGCGCATAAATTCCCCCCTCACTTTTATTTAATACCCATACTCCGCAACATACTAAGATATTGTTCACAATATCACATCAGCCTCGTTTTCATTGGGAATTATTAATTACACTAAGGATTATTAGATGGTAATATTATTACCATGCTTTTTGCATTATATTTCGAGTACATAAATCTATAATAAATTAATTAAATATTATTGTAATCACCCTTGATTGCGTAATAATAGTCCGTCCTGATTAATATTAAACATCGGTTGCGTTAATTGCTCTGCACACCTGTAATTAAAATTAGTTTCGTACTGATGGAAAACGTCAACACAAAACCGGGACGATCATCACGGATCCACTAATTAATAATTAATTAAATTTCGGGTGTAAAAATTACTGTCGAGTTTTAATTGGAAATTCCACTGTCGGTTACTAATTACTCGATCACTCGATAACTTTCCTGTGACAATTCAATTCTTCCCCCTTGGTATTTCATAAATTAAAAATCCAGTTTTAGATTTTAACCAATCAATAAAAGAGATATATAATCAATCCTTCATGTTCCAGACATTACTTTCGTTTACTTACAAACAATTCAATTTGTTAGAATGTAGTAAATTGTAATTAAAATAGTATGACTTTCTTCACAAATTATTTTTATTCACTGGATCTACATTTGTTAGAATGTAGCATATAATTGTTAAATTATATATTACTCCTATAGATTATTACATCAATTTATGATTTTAATTCTTAATTGAATTAATTATTCATACACCCTTGCCATCTGTATTAGGGTGGGCGTAGTAAGTAAATTTTAATACTCATGGGAGTTGTTAGCTTTCAGAAGAAATTGCCCCGGGCACACTTTTAAATAAAAGTACACGAGGGTTATGGAAACAGATAACGTTTACATATATTCAGTGAGGGATTCATATCCCCGGAAAATATATTCATCGCAAGACGTACACAACTTGAAAATTTCAATTTGGGATGAAACAGAACGCCCACAAAGTTTTTTTTTTACGGCGAACATTGTGTACACATGTATACAAATTCTGTACATTCTTAAGAGCGAATGATTTGCATAATTAATAATAATATTTGAAAATTGCTTTTTCACAGTGTAATAAATATTTTTTCTGTGTTGTTATACATAATGCGATTTTCAATTTTAATAACATGTTAAATATTATTATAACTTAATAATCATCTGTAAATAGCTTTTAAATTTTATACAGATATTGAATCGAGTAAATATAAAATAATTAACTTTTGTAAAAAGTTTATGTAGTCTGAGCAGCGGTGGTTTGAGTTAAACACTTTGTACAGTTTACCTTATGTAACCTGGTGTATGTTTTCCATAGCAACAGAGTTCTTTCTCCTCTGTGGCTTCTGTCGATTTATTTTCTACATTCCTCAAAAAAAACCAAAGGCCTTCTGTATTTCTAAACAAATCTGTTGATTCTCCTTGATATATTCATTCATCATTTCTAATGATTCAGCTCATGTATACTGGTTACTAAAATCGCTAGATTCTATCATTGATTTTTATTTTAGGAGCACATATCTATTTGCTTTTCTTATTGTTCTACAACAATTGTTTCGCCACACAGTGGTTTCGTCAGGTAGATGACAAATATGATGATGAAGCCACTGTGTGGCGAAATAATTGTTGTAGAATAATAAAACGATTTGGAACCTTACATTACATCAGTGTTTTATTAAGTGATAATATGCAGTTTTTCAACTGTCAACTGTCAATTTCTATTGCTGATTGTAAATAACAATTGCCAAAAACAGTTGATTCGTTCTATCAATTGCCAACTGTCATATATCCACTCTCAATTGTCATTTATGAACTGTCAACTGTCACTATTAATTATCAACTGCCGTTTTTTATTATGAATTGTAAATTGCAGCCCCCAAAAATACATAGTTGTTTCCTTCTTCCTTCTGACAACTGTCATATATTAACTGTTCGCTGTTATTTTTCAACTGCCAACTGCCATTTAACAACGGCCAATCTCGAAATTGTAAATTGCAACCGCCGAAAATAATTGTTCCGTTCCTACCGCCATCGACTATTAACTGTCATTTATTAACTGTCATTCTTCAAGTGCCATCTGTCATCTGTCAACTGCCAACTGTCATTTTTCTAGTGCCAACTGTCAATTTCGATTGTTGATTGTACATTACAATTGCTGAAAACAGCTGTTTCATTCCTATCACCATCGACTGTCAACTGTCATTTTTCAACTGCCAAATGATATTCATCAACTATCAATTATAATGTATGAAGTACCAACTGCCATTTGTCAACTAAAAATTTTGGTTGTCAATTATAAATTGCAACCATCAAAATTTCATTTCAAGTGCTAACGGTCAATTTTGATTGTACATTGCAACTGCTGAAAACAGTTGTTTTATTCCTATTACCATCGACTGTCAACTGTCATTTATCAACTGTCATTTTTGAACTGCTGACTGACATTCATCAATTGTCAACTGTCAACTGTAATGCATGAAGTGTCAACTATTATTTATCAAGCGCCAACTGCCGAAAATAATTGTTTCGTTCCTACCTTCATCCATTATAAACTGTCATTGATCGACTGCCAACTGTCATTTTTCAAATAACAACTGTTAACATTGACAGTTAACTGTCATTTATCAATTGTGAACTGTGATTTTTCAAGTGCTGAAACCATTTGTTTCATTTGTATTACTATCGACTGTCAACTGATATTTATCAATTGTCAGCTGTCATTTTTCAACTGTCAACTGACATTAAACTGTAAACTGTAATGCATGAAGTGTAAACTGTCACTTATGAAGTGCCTACTGAAAATTTCGGTTGTTAATTGTAAATTGCAACCTCCAAAAACAGTTGTTTCTTTCCTATCACCGTTAACTGTCAACTGACAATTTCGATTGTTGATTGTGAACTGCAATTGCCAAGAACAGTTGTTTCATTCCTACCACTATTAATTGTAAATTGCAACCTTCGAAAATAATTGTTTCGTTCCAAATGCCATCGACTATTAACTGTAATTTATCGACTGTCAACTGTCATTTTTCAAGTGTCAACTGTCAACATTGACAGTTAACTGTCATTTATTAACTGCCAACTGTCATTTTTCAAGTGTCAATGGTCAAGTTCGATTGTTGATTGTAAATTCCAACTGCTGAAAACGGTTTTTCCATTACCGTCAACTGTCACCTCTCATTAATCGTCTGTTTTCAAGTGTCAACTGGTAATTTCGATTGTGAATTGCAATTAGCGAAAACAGTTGTTCCATTCCTATTGCCAGCCACCATTAACTATCAATTATATCATTTATGAACTGTGAAGCGCCTTTTATCAACTGTTAAATGCCAATTTCGATTATTAATTGTAAATTGCAACCGCTGAAAATAATTGTTTCATTCCTACCACTATCGACTGTTAACTGTCCTTGGTTGACTGTCAACTGTTAATTTTCAAGTGTCAACTGTCAACATTAACTGTTAACTGTCATTTATCAACTGTCAACTGTCATTTTTCAAGTGCCAACGTTCAATTTCGATTGTTGATTGTAAATGGCAACGGCAGAAAACAGTTGTTTCACTCCATTACCATTACCATTACCATCGACTGTCAACTGTCATTTTTCAACGGTCAACTGACATTCATTAACTATCAACTGTAATGCATGAAGTGTCAACTGTCATTTATCAACTGTCAACTGAAAATTTCGGTTGTCAATTGTAAATTGCAATCCCCAAAAACAGTTGTTTCTTTCCTATCACCGTCAACTGTCAACTGTCATTAATCAACTTTCAATTGTCATTTTTTAAGGGTCAACTGACAATTTCGATTGTGAATTGCAATTGCCGAAAACAGTTGTTTCATTTCTATTACCATTCACTATTAACTGCCAACTTTTATTTATGAACTGTGAGCTGCCATTTATCAAATGTCAACTGCCAATTTCGATTGTTAATTGTAAATTGCAACCGCCAAAAATAACCGCCATCGACTGTCAACTGTCATTTTTCAACTGTCAACTGTCATTTATCAACTCTGAACTGTCAATTTCCAAGTGACAACTGTCAATTTCGATTGTTGATTTTACAGTTGTTTTACTCCTATTACTGTCAACTGGCATTTATTAACTGTCATTTTTCAACTGCTAACTGACAATAATCAACTGTTAACAGTAATGCATGAAGTGTCAACTGCTATTTATCAACTCAACTGTTAACTGAAAATTTCAGTTGTCAATTGCAATCCTCAAAAACAGTTGTTTCTTTCCCATCACCGTCAACTGTCAACTGTCAGCTTTTAAGTGACAACTGTTAACATTGACTATTAACTTTCATTTATCAATTGTCAACTGTCATTTTTCAAGTGCCAACTGTCAATTTTTATTGTTGATTGTGTATTGCAACTGCTGAAAACAGTTATTTCATTCCTATTACCATCGACTGTCAACTGTCATTTTTCAACGACCATCTGCCATTTATCATTTGTCAACTATCATTTATCAACTGTTAATTGGTAATTTTGGTTAATTGTAAATTGTAACTGACACTTATCAACTATTAACAACCATTTTTATTTTTAATTTTAAATTGCAACCTCCAAACATAGTTGTTTCCTTCTTATCACCATCGACTGAAAACTGTCATTTATCAACTGTCAATTGTCATTTATCATCTGTTAGCTATCATTCATATCAACTGCCAACAGTAATGCATGAAGTGTCAACGATCATTTATTATCTGTTAACAATAATGCATGAAGTGTCAACTGTCATTTAGCAACAGTCAACTAAAAATTTCGGTTGTCAATAGTAAATTGCAACCACCAAAAACAGTTGTGTCTTTCCTATCACCGACAACTATCAACTGTTATTAATCGACTGTCAACTGTCATTTTTCAAATGTCAACTGACAATTTCGATTGTTGATTGTGAATTGCAATTGCCGAACACGGTTGTTTCATTTCTATTACCATCCATTATTAACTCTCAATTATCAACTGTCATTTTTCAACTGCCAACTGTCATTTATCAACAGTCAACTATCATTTTTCAACTGTCAACTTCTTTCAAGTTCAATTGTTAATTGTAATTGCAACCCCCAAAAATATTTGTTTCATTCCTAATACAATCTATCCATCTGTCAGTTATCAACTGTCACTTTTTAACTGTCAACTGACATTCATCAACTGTTAACTATAATGAAGTGTCAGCTGTCATTTATTAAGTGTCAACTAAAAGTTTCGGTTGTCAATAGTAAATTACAACCACTGAAAGAAGTTGTTTCTTTCCTATCACCGAAAACTATCATTTGTTATTAATCAACTGTCAACTGTCATTTTTTTAAATGTCAACTGACAATTTAGATTGTTGATTGTGAATTGCAATTTCCAAAATCATTTGTTTTATTCGTATTACCATCCACTATTAACTGTAAATTATCAACTGTCAGCTATCATTTTTCAACTGTCAACTTCTTTCAATTCCAATTGTTAATTGCAATTGCAACCCCTTAAAACATGTGTTTTATTCCTATTACAATCCATTATAAACTGTTAATTATCAACTATCAACTGTCATATTTCAAGTGTCAACTGTCAATTCCGATTCTTGTTTGTAAATTGCAACTACCGAAAACAGTTGTTTTATTTCTATCACCATTGACTGTTAACTGTCATTTATCAATTTAAGCTGTCATTTGTCAACTACCAACTGTCATTCATCAACTGTCAACTGTAATTTATTAACTGTCAATTTTTAATTTCGATTGTTAATTGTAAATTGCAATCCTTAAAAATAGTTTGTTCATTAGTATTATAATCGATTATTAACTGTCACTTATCAACTGTCAACTGTCATAATTCAAGTTCCAACTGTCAATTTGTATTGTTGATTGTAATTTTCCTATATCCATCAAATGTTAACTGTAATTTATGAATTGCCAACTTCGGTTTAATAATTCTACGCAATAAGTGTAATACGTACTCGGGCTCAAGAACAATTCGCCCTCAAGTGGCGTTCAAAATTAAACATTAATCGATAGTCAGCCTCGATAACGATCTTAATTAATTAATTTTTAATTGTGCGGAGCCGGAGCGGCGAAACAGTTGTTAGGACAGGTAGTTTTCCTGTAATTTTTCAATTTTCCGTCCTGCGTCGTTTCAGGAATTGCTTCCTCATTAGACGCTTAATTCCCGATGCGGACGTAAGTGGTTTAAATGCTCCAATTAGAATACCGAAACCGCCGAACCGAAATCATTTCCTTTTAACGGAAAATACAGGTTTTACTTGTTGTTTACTGCAAACGTTTCTCTTAATAATGAATAACAATAAATCAATACTTCAAAATATTAAAATGGATTTTCGTGCACTTGCAAATTTCATTTAAATAACTGCAAAATAATATTTTGATATAGAATTTAAAAGTTTCTACGTCGGTTTTTTAATAAATATAAATTATTTAGAGTAACATTTAATTAATTTTTTGACATACTTGATTGTGTGTGATTATAATAAAGTGTATTTTATTAATTTACTTTCTTCAAAATAATGCACAGATATTTATGGAGGTAAAAGGAAAAACGGTTGTTTGTAGATGTCCAGGTAATACAGTTAGAGGAAGAAACAATTTGGGAGATGTAAATATTGAGTATAGAAATATTGCTGTGGGAAGTTAGAAGGTAGGGTTTTTGAGAATTGACTTTAATTCGCCATTTTGCAAACCACTGTTGCAGAGAGTCAAAAAGCTTTTGAATAGATTGTAAGTTTAAGGTATGTTGGGTGTATGGGAAATTAAGGCTTTGCCATTTGCAAATTGTAGGAGATATTTAGAAGGGTTAAAGTAAAGAGGATCAAGATTATAAATGTCGAGGCAGAAAATATTCTGGAGTAGTAGAGATAAAGGGGATCCTTGAGGTACACCTTGTAAAAGAGTAAGAGTTATTGATATTGACTTTGAGGGATCTAAAAAAAAAAGTGGATAGTACAAACAATATGGACATGAATTTTAAGCAGTTAATATTTGTTCAACAAACTTTGGTAGGACTTGTAAAGTCAATAAACTAAACTAAACTGAAAGCTTTTTGAATATCAAGCAACAGTATGGCTGATGGCTTTCCTTCAAGGTGTATTGCTTGGATGTTTTAGATATTGATATGGATGGTAAGTGTGAAGATAGTAGAAATAGATAGTAAAGCCAAATTTATAATAAATTAATTACACCATTATTTCTAAAATCCTGCAAAGCCAACAATAACGCTCCACCAGCGAAATTACCTCTATTAATATTATTCGAAACATCTCCAATTACTAAAACACATATGCCCGTATTAATTACATTTACCGCGAGAAGTCGGGAATAACTTGTTAGCAATTTGCAATAAATTCGAGCGTCCGCATTAGAACTTTATGCCGTTTTCAATTAAAATGATCACGCGCTTGGAAAATACCTGCCGTTGGCTGCCGGTGCTGCATTTAGCAGTAATAAACTCGCATGTGTATAGCTGCAACTTATTAACAGCGACAGGATGGAATCGTGGCGTTGGGAATTGTACGAGTTTTTTTTGTTATGTGCGGCTTTTCTCATATTTCTCTCGGGAAAAGCCGAACAAATCGAATCGGAAATAATGAAAATAAAAATATGCATCTCATATAAATTAATTTATTTTAATACGTAATACTATTGATTAAACAATTCTAAAGTGATTTTATTTCAAGTTAAATTCTCAAAATTCTCTTTTTTTAATGCGAAACGCATCTCTGTGTACGTAATCTAATTTCAGCAGTCTCTTATTCCTGCTCGCCTACTTCGAGTGACTTTGCCGCGTTCTTTAATAAACCCCATCTGAAATTAATTAATAATTAACGTAAGCTACCCATTAAATAAGTAATTACATTATTTTGCCACTTTTGCAAGAGGTAATTTATTAATTACGTGTGCAAATTGACATGATTAAACAAGCCGAGAACCACTTAAAAATCTTCACAACTTTGATGCCGGTAACTTTCTACAACTAAAAGAGGATATCCTAAATCTCTCACACACACAGAATATTTAATCTGCAGAATTATAATTTACTCTTCTTAATTCGCTAATATAGACTGCATATATAATTTTAAAATAGAAAAGTCAAGCGTTCTTGATAAAAGTTTTATTAATAAAATGTATTAAAATCCTTTAGTTAGTTGTAGAAAATTAAATAATAAATTTAAAAATACGAAAACATTTCGTGAATCTACAACAATGAGTCTTACTAAGACTACTAAACAAATTAATTTGAAACAACTACTTCTCTAGCTAATACTTCGACAGACATTGAATAATACAAATTAATTTGCGTGTTACAAATAGTACAACTATTAAAGCAACACTAATTTGAATGAAATTATTTCTGCTGAATAAACTAATAAATGATAAAATGTACTTTAGATTGTTTAAATGTAACTATAACATGAAAAATTATGAAAAATGAATTTTAAACTGATTTCATTAAATTAAATTAGCAAAAGCAATTAAAAAATCTAGCATTCAAGTTTATAATGATCTGCAGACACGTGTTTCGAACTTTCGCTCTCTTTTAATTGTTTCTTCTTCTACCTGTATTACCTGGGCATCTACAAACAACTGTTTTTCCTTTTACCTCCATAAATATCTGGGCATTATTTTGAAGAAAGTAAATTTATAAAATACACTTTATTATAATCACACACAATCAAGTATATCAAAAAATTAGTTAAATGTTACTCTAAATAATTTATATTTATTAAAAAAAACGACGTAGAAACTTTTAAATTCTATATCAAAATATTATTTTGCAATAAAATTTGCAAGTGCACGAAAATCCATTTTAATATTTCCCTTGGGACCAACCACATGTGTGCACCCGGCGCATGCACCAAATTTATTGTTATAGTTATAGTGCGGTATTATTTTTAACTAGCTACTGGCGGCTACTATATTTCTATGTATGGTATATACCCGTAATTTAATATTTTAATGACATTATGTTACTATATATACAATATTATATATATATATATATATATATATATATATAATTTTGAAGTATTGATTTATTGTTATTTATTATTAAGAGAAACGTTTGCAGTGAACAACAAGTAAAACCTGTATTTTCCGTTAAAAGGAAATGATTTCGGTTCGGCGGTTTCGGTATTCTAATTGGAGCATTTAAACCACTTACGTCCGCATCGGGAATTAAGCGTCTAATGAGGAAGCAATTCCTGAAACGACGTAGGACGGAAAATTGAAAAATTACAGGAAAACTAGCGGCCCTGATAACTGTTTCGCCGCTCCGGCTCCGCACAATTAAAAATTAATTAATTAAGATCGTTATCGAGGCTGACTATCGATTAAAGTTTAATTTTGAACGCCACTTGAGGGCGAATTGTTCTTGAGCTCGAGTACGTATTACACTTATTGCGTAGAATTATTAAACCGAAGTTGGCAATTCATAAATTACAGTTAACATTTGATAGTGATAGGAACGGGAAATCTGTTTTCGACAATTGCAATATAAAATAAACAAAAGAAAAAAAATTGTCAGTTGAAAAATAACAGCTGACTGTTCATAAATGATAGTTAACAGTCAATGGTGATACAAACGAAAGAACTAGGGACTGAAATTCATAAATAACAATCCAAATTCACAATTGTTAGCTAATAAATGACAGGTGGCAATGATAGTTGACTGTAGATAAATTACTGTTAACAGTTCAAAAATTACAGTTAACAGTTGAAAAGTGACAGTTGACAGTTGACAGTTAATACTCGATAATAGGAACGAAGGAACTGTTTTTGAGGGTTGCAATTCATAAATAACAATCGAAAGTGGTAACTGACAGTTGATAAATGACAGGTGACAGTTCATTAATGATAGTTGATAGATTAATTACAGTTGACAGTTAAAATATCACAATTGACAGTTCAAAATTATTGTGGTAGTAATAGAAATGAAACAACTGTTTTCATCAATTGCAATTCACAATCGAAATTGTTAGTTGAAACTTGAAAAATGACAGTTGAAAGTTAGTTAACTGTTGATAGTTGACGGTAATAGAAAACAAACAACAGTTTTGGGGGTCGCAATTTACAATTGACAACCGAAATTTTCATTTGGCAGTTGATAAATGACACTTCATGCAATACTGTTGACAGGTGATGTATGTCGGCAGTTGAAAAATGACAGCTGACAGTTGATAATTGACAGTTAATAGTGAATGGTAATAGAAATAAAACCACTGTTGTCAGCAATTGTAATATACAATCAACAATCGAAATTGATAGTTGAGAGTTGATAAATGGCAGTTAACAGACAATTCTGACAGTTGACACTTGAAAAATGACAGTTGATAGTCGATAAATGAGAGTTAAATTGGCAGTTGACAGTTGATAACTGGCAGCTTACAGTTTATAAATGACAGTTGGCAGTTGAAAAATGACAACTAACATTTGATAAATGACAGTTATCAGTCGATGATGATAAGAAGGAAACAACTATTTTTGAGGGTTGCAATTTACAATTAATAATCAAAAATGGCAATTGAGAGTTGATATATGACAGTTGGCAAGTGACAAAACGAATCAAAAATTTTCGGCAATTGTAATTTACAATAAACAATCGAAATTGACAGTTGACAGTTGAAAAATGACAGTTAAAAGTCAACGGTGGTAGGAACGAAATAGCCTTTTTTGGCAGTTGCAATTTACAATGAACTAAAATTGGCAGTTGGCAGTTGAGAAATGACAGTTGGCAGTTGATAATTGACAGTTAAAAGTGGATGGTAATACAAATGAAAAAGCTGTTTTCGGCAATTGCAATTCCCAATTAACAATCGAAATTGTCAATTGACAGTTGACGGTGCTAGGAAAGAAACAACTGTTTTCGGAGGTTGCAATTTACAATTGGCAACCGAAATTTTCAGTTGACAGTTGATAAATGACAGTAGACAGTTGATGAATGTCAGTTGGCAGTTGAAAATGACAGTTGATGAATTATACTTGACAGTCTATATTAATAGGAATGAAACAACTGTTTTCAGCAGTTGCAATTTTCAATCAACAAGCGAAATTGACCGTTGTCACTTAATAAATGACAGCTGACACTTGATAAATGACACTTAATAGTCAATGTTGACAGTTGTCACTTGAAAATGACAGTTGACAGTCGAAAAATGACAACTAAGAGTCGTTGGTGGTAGGAACGAAACAATTATTTTCGGTTGCAATTTAAAATCGAAATTGTCATTTGATAAATTGCAGCTCGCAGTTCATAAATAATAACTGACAGTTAATAGTGGATGGTAATGGGAATGAAACAAATGTTTTCGGCAATTGTTATTCACAATCGAAATTGTCAGTTCACAGTTCATAAATGATAGTTGAGATTTGATAAATGACAACTGGCAATTAACAGCACCAAGCAACTATTTTCGGCAATTGTAATTTACAATAAACAATGAAAATTGACAATTGATAAATGATAGTTGATAAATGACAGTTGACCGTTGAATAATGAGAGTGAACAGTTGATAATTGACAGTTAACAGTGGGTGGTAATAGGAATTTAACAACTCTTTTCGGCAAATGCAATTCACAATCAACAATTGTCATTTGACAGTTAAAAATTCACAGTTCACAGTTGATTAATTACAGTTGACAGTTAACGGTGAAAGGAAAGAAACAACTGCTTTCGGGGTTACAGCTTACAATTTACAACCAAAATTTTCAGTTGACAAATGATAGTTGACACTTCATGCATTACTTTTGACAGTTGATGAATGTCGGTAGTTGAAAAGTTGACAGCTGACAGTTGATAATTGTCAGTTAATAGTGGATGGTAATGGGAATAAAACCACTGTTTTGAGGAGTTGTAATGATAATAAAACAATCGAAAGTGACAGTGAGTACTTGAAAAATGACAGTTGAAAGACGATAATTGACAGTTAACAGTCGGTGGTGGTAGGAAATTGATAGTTGATAGTTAATAATTGCAATTTACAATTAATAAAAAAAATGGCAGTTAGTAGTTGATAAATTACAGCTGATAGGTCATAAATTACAGTTGAGAGTTAATAAGTGACAGTTGGCCATTGACAGAATGCCATTGTTTATATTTATTTATAGAAATTTCTTTGTGGTTTTTGTAGAATATTTTGTTCAACTTTTTCTATAGTTTTCTCAGATGATCCATACTTTTTTTATACATTGAGGTTTCTAGAATTTTTCACAAGATTTCATTTTAGATTTTTAAAACTTTTTTAGTGGATTCTAGAAGTGTTCTTTTTTATCTAATAAATAAATAGATATTTCCAGAATTTTTAGCAAAGATTTTATTCGAGAGTTTTAGATTTTTCAGAAAGTTCTTTCAAGATTTTGTTTAACTTTACAATTTATTAGGAATTTTTTTTTCTAAATTTCTAGATCTTACTTAGAGGCTTCTGGAAGTTTCAGGAATTTCTTCTCCATATTTTCAGTTTTTTGCATCTTCCTTTCCAAAGAATTTTGATCGAGGATTCTAGAATTTTACACAAGTTTTCCTTCTAGATTTCTAGAACTTTTTTGGAGGATTCTCAAAGTTTACAGTAATTTCTTCTTTATATTTCCAGAATTTTTAGCAATGGTCTTATTCGGGAGTTCTAGATTTTTTAGTTCGTTTCAATATTTATAGAATTTTCTTTGAGGTTGTTTCCAGTAATTTCTCTTCCAGATTTTAATATTTCCTTCAGGGCTAAAAAATCATTTCCAGAGCTTTAGACTTTTTTTGAGAGTTCAGAAATTTCCAGTAACTTTTATTCAGATTTGGAGGCAATAGACTTTTCTAGAAAATCTATTCCTAGAAATCTAGACTCTTTTCAGTCATTTCTCTAGATATCAAGATTGTTTTTTTTTCAAGCTGTCTTTTAAATTGCAAAGTTTTCAGAATGAATAAAAATTCTAGAAATGTATATTTTTGTAGAATTCCTTTTTAGAAAATTTGTTTTTAAAAATATAGACATTTTTGAGAGAATTTTTAGTAATTTCTTCTCCACATTTCAAGAATTTTTCAACTTGTCTTCTAAATCGCAAAGATTTTCTTTTAGAATTTTCTTCTAGAAATCTAGACTATTTTCTCGAGGGCTCAGGAAATTTCTAGCAATTTATTCTCTAGAGTTTAAGACTTTTTCTGAAGTCGTCTTTTAAATTGCAAAGATTTTCTATAAGGCATTAGGATTTTCTAGATTTTTTTTTCTAAAAGTCTAAGAGTTTAGAAAATGGCCAATAACTTAAATTATTTTTTTTTAACCTTTCTTATAAATTGTGAAGATTTTTTTCAGGTTCTAAATGTATTTTAAAGTCTTCTTTTCGAGAATTCAGGTAAATGAGCAATTGCTTCTCTAAAATTCAACATTTTGTTTTATCTAGAAGCTATAAACTTATTTAGAAATTTCTAAAGTTTTTCATGGAGGGTATAGATTTTTTTAGAAAATTTTCTCCTAGAAATCTTTTCTTATTTTAGAGAAAGTTTAAAATAATTTTCAGTATTGAATTGAATTGAATTGAATTGAAATTTATTGATCTATTACATTGTCAATTTACGATATTAGACAAGTCAATACAATACATAAATAAATAGACACCTAAGATAAAATGTAAATTAAACACAAAATGGAGTAATAAATAATACAAAATTAAAAAGAGAAACATCAATAAAATAAATTAGTACTATAAGAATTAAGTCGATTTAAAAATAAGTAATTTCTCTTCCCGATTTCAAGATATTTTTTCAACTGGTCTTCTAAATTTCTAGAAGGCTCTAGAATTTTTAGAAAATTTTCATTTAAAAAACTTCACTTTTTTTCCAAGGGTTCAGTAAATTTCCAGAAATGTCTCCTCCAGATTTCAAGGTTATCTTCTTATCTTCTAAATTACAAACATTTTTTGGAGGCTCTAGAACTTAAAAAAAAATGTTTGTAGAAATTTAGACTTTTCTTCAGGAAGTTCACGAAATTTTCAGTAATTTCTCTTTTTTAAGGTTCTAGATTTAGACTTTTCTTCAGGAAGTTCACGAAATTTTCAGTAATTTCTCTTTTTTAAGGTTCTAGATTTTTAGGATTTTATTCCTAAAAGCTAGATTCACTTATTCAAGAATTCAAGAAATTTCTACTAATTTCTTCTCTAGGTTTCAAGATTTTTTAATTCAACCAGCTTTCTAAATTCTAAAGATTTTATTGGAAACTAAAATAAAAAAATTTTTTTTTAGAAATATAGACATTTTCAAAAATTTAAAATTTCTAATAATTCCTTCTTTCACTAAATTGAAAAACTCAATATGTTTTAACCACAAACTATTATAAGTAAGTATGGATTACCACGTAGAAACGGTCTCAACCATTCTCTTTATCAAAAATTTTACTTTGTCAATTTTCTTTTATTCAAATTTTGTAATTAAAGTTATTGCAAACCCCGAGGCGATCAGTAATTAAAGTTAATATAATATATACCTTTTTTTATATTAATTATAGCGTAAAATACTCTCAAAATGTTCATGTATCCAGTATAAGTTGCTTCATTCTAAAAAAGTTTTATTAAAAAATTCTTATGCAGATTTGTAAAACTCGTCTCACTCTTTTGTCAAGTTTTGCAGAAATATCAAGCAGCTGTCATAATATGGTTTATGTCAGCTGCTATAAATTTTTGCAATTTAAGAATTTTAGCCTTAGTTTAGAAATAACTTATTGTTACAAAAGATGTAGAAATCTTGCAAAAACAATTTTTTATGTTGATTGAATTTTAAAACAGTTTTTATTTTATAACACTAAAATTTTCTCTCTCTTTCCTTATTTTGTTGAATTTTTCTTCAAATATTTTGTATTTCTCCTTCCATATAACTGAAATTTTAGGAAATACAAAATATTTTAAGAATAGTTTTAAAATAGAAATTGCTTCTAAATTCAATTAACATAAAAAATTGTTGGAAATGCTAAACATTTTCAATAAATGCGATAAATCTTTTGAAAGATATTAAAATTTCTAACAGTTTTCTTTTCAAATTTTATAATCTTTTTTAATGTTTTTTGTCATGTTTTAAGAAGTCATTGCTTATTCTACCTTATCAAAATTTTTCAATAATCCTTTCTGCATTTTATTTTCCTTTCATAGACTTTCTCCTCTTAATAAAAAGTATTATTAATCAATTTTTCTTACAAATTGTGAAATTTAGAAGAAAGCTTCCTGGAATAAAAACACTTAAATAAAACACTTACTAATGTTATTTACTACTAAAATTTATTGTAGTGTATATAAATATATTACAACACGACTTAACTTTCGACTTTTGAAGGCCATTATCAAGTCGCAACGGTCGCAACCATCATTATGAAACTTTCTTGAAATTTATCTTTAGTTTTCGAAAATATTTTGCTTAACTTTAACAAAATATTCTAGAATTTAATTTCTAGCATATTCTGTTTTATTTTTTAACCGTTTTCTAACATTTACTGCTCTATCTTATGAGAATTGGCCAGGACCTTTATTATATATTTTTAAAAGTGTTTTTCTTTAGCAACTACGTATAGTTTAACATATTTCCTTCATATATTTACGTGTAATTAGAAAATTTTAGAAATTTAGAATATATGATGTAAAACATTCTTTTAAAAATTCATTTTTCTAGAATGTTCCTTTAATTTGAAATAACTTTCTTCATATCATATACTTGTTTCTCATTAATCACTTGGTGAAACATTATGTTAATATATAGGTTTTATAATTAAAATCACTTGTTTTTTTCACATAAAAAAATGTTGGAACTGCTAAACATTTTCAATAATTGCGATAAATTTCTTGAAAGGTATTAAAATTTCGACTATTTTCTTTCTTTTTTGTTTCAATTTTAGAAAATGTGTTACTTATTTGGTTCATTTAATCGAAATGGTTTAAATTTTTCTTCCAGAGTTTTAGAGTTCTATATAATTTTATTTACAAATTCTTCTGTGGAGTTACTGAATTTAGTTAGAATTAATCTAGTGTAAATAATTAATATTTATTTGTAATTACACTAGTTCTAGGATACGTTTATTTTGTTAAATAACTTTATTTATTATTTCTGTATAATAGGTCTTTTCGTTAATAAAGTTTAAATACATAAATTACTTCTTATTTAAAAAAATTAAATCCATAATTTGTTTCAAATTACTAAAATTTCGTAGAAATATATCTTCAAAATAATTTAGTGAACACTCTTAGTAAATTGTTATTTAGACTATTTCATTTGAAAAAATTTCCTTTGAAAACTAATTCGTTTCATTTTGAAGGAAGAATAACATTTAATACATTGACGATCAAAGCTTCTACTACTATTTAGACCATATATTTTCTCAAGACTTCTAGAATTTTCTAATGTTTTAGGTTAATTAAGTTCTCATTAAAATTGGTAGTATATTCAGCATTTTCCTTTTGCTCCATTGTTCTAGAATTTGTGAACAATTTGACTTTTATACATCTCTAACTTTCCGACAACTTAATCAAACGTCTTTTTAAAAATTCTACTATTTTTCAACAATTTAATTAATAAATTGACAATATTCTCTCAAACTTTCTAGCAAATTATCTTACAGATTTAATGCTTTTCCTGCATTTCAAAAAAATTACAATACCTTAGGTTACAGTAACATTTCAGCAAAATTTTTCGCTATTTTCAAAAAATTAACTTCTGTATTTTTTTAGAATTTTTGAATAAACTTTCTCATTTTATAGTTTTCATTGAGCTTTCTACAATTCTTAAGTAATTTTTGTCTCGTTATGTAGAACTTATTCTTGAAAATTCACATGTTTTTTAAATAGTTTTCTGTAAAAATATCTAGAATTTTACTTCTTTTTTCAGTAATTCTCTTTCCATAGTGATTTTTAGTACATATTTTGAGGAAAGGATTTATTACATACTTCCAGAAATGTACAGTTGTCTCTCTTTTATTTTGTTTTTCGAGAAATTTCATCAATTTTCGTTTTATCCTATAAGGAGCAATTTCGGCAAAGCTCATTTAATTTTGTCGAAATTTTATAATAATTTTTCTTTCAGATTTCTAGTTACCCAGTATAAATTGCTTCATTCTGAGAAAAAAATTCATTTAAAAAAATTCCTATGCAGATATGTAAAGCTCATCTTACTCGTTTGTCAAGTTTTGAAAACATTTAAGCTGCTTTAGATTTTTATAATTTAAGAAATTTAGCCTTAGTTTCTAAATAAATTATTGCTACAAAAAAATGTAGAAACCATGGCAAAGCCGTTTCAACAACTTTTTATCTTAATTTAATTTTGAAGAACTTTGAAATTTTCTCTCTCTTTCCTCATTTTGTTGAATTTTTCTTGAAATATTTTGTATTTCTTCTTTGACGTTTCTGAAATTTTAGGAAATACAAAATATTTTAAGAATAGTTTTTAAAAAGAAACTGCTTCAACATTCAATTAACATAAAAAATTGTTCAAACTACTTAAAATGTTCAATAATTGCGATAAATTTCTTGAAAAGTATTAGAATTTTGAAATTTTCTTTCTCTTTCCTCATTTTGTTGAATTTTTCTTGAAATATTTTGTATTTGCTCTTACATATTTCTGAAATTTTAGCAATTACAAAATATTTCAAGAAAAATTTTAAAATAGACACTGCTTCAACATTCAATTGGCATAAAAAATTGTTGTTACTTTAAAAATTTTCACTTATTGCTATAAATTTCTTAAAAAATATAAAAATGTCGAGCATTTTTAGAATTTTTCTTACCGCTCTACCTTTACAAAATATTTTAATAATCCTTTCTGCATTTTATTTCAATTTCGCAAACCTTATCCTCTTAATCAAAAGTATTATTGATCAATTTTTCTTGCAAATTGTGAAACCTTGCTTCAATATTTCAAAAACTTCCTTGAATATAAACATTTACTAATGTTATTTGCCACTAAAATTTATTGTAATGCATATAAATATATTACAAGAACACGAATTAAGTTTCGACTTTTGAAGGTCAATAACTTCCTTGAAATTCATTTCTTATTTTTCAAAAATATTTTGCATAACCTTAAAAAAATTCTAGAATTTAATTTCTAGTATATTCTGTTTTATTTTTCAACCGTTTTCGAACACTTACTGCTTTATCTAATAAGAGAGTTTGTCAAGACCATTGTGATATACTTTTAAAAGTGTTTTTCGTTTGTAACTTCCTATTTTTTTTACATATTTTCTTCAAGTATACACACGTAATTAGAAAATTTTAGAAATATCTAACAGCTGATATAAAATATTATTTTAAAAACTTGTGTACTTTACCTTTTATATTTCTTAAATTTACATTATTTATATTGTTTAAAATAATCTAGAAATATTTCTGCCAGATTTTCAATTTCTCTTTTAAATTTTATTGATTTTTTTAGAGATTTTAGGATTCCATAAATTATTCTTACAAAGTGCGAATTCTTCTGTAAAGTTATGAGAATTTTTTAGCATTTTTTCTTAATTAAAAAAAATCAAATCCATTATCATAATTTCTTAGAAATACATGTTCCAAATAACTTGAAACTAGAAACAATTTGGTTCCATTTTTCAAAAAATTTCAAATACTTTTTATTATATTATTTCAAAATTTTGCTATAACTGTTTGTATATATTTGTAAGAATGAGAATTTTACACTTTTTTCTTAAGAATTTATAGAATTTTCTTGCATTATATCTGATTATCTTCTACTCAAAAATGTTAAGCAATTTCTCTCCTATAATTTTCCACTAATGTTGTAGAATTTGTTAATCAATTTCTCTTTCAGTTTTCTAAATTTTTACAGCATTTTTTTAACTATTATGTTCCCATTCAGATTTTTTCAAAAATAAAGTTGCTAAAAATTCCTTTAATGGTTCTAATATTTTCCAAACTTTCTTACAAACTTCTATAATCTTCAATTAATCCACCTCTAATTTTCTAGAACTGTTTACCATTTTATAATTTATCTTATGAGAATGTTTTCTTTCAAACTTTTTCAATAACAAAATTGCTAAAAATTCCTTCAATGGTTCTAATATTTTCCAGAATTTGTCACAGATTTTTATAATCTTCAATTAATCCACCTATAATTGTTTACCGTTTGCCAATTTACCTTATCAAAATTTGTTATACGATATAATTATTTTAAAACTCATAAATTTATTAGTATTTTTGTTTTGCTTTTTGATTGAATTTCCAATAATTATTCTTTCAACTTTTAACACTTTGACGATTGAAGCTTCGACTACTATTTTCCAAATATATTTTCTCAAGATTCCTAAAATTTTTAGTAATTTGGTTACATTGTGTTCTTTTTAAAATGACTAAATATTCAGCAATTTCTAAAATGTCGCTGCATTGTTCTAGAATTAATAAATTATTTGACTTTCAGACATGTAGAACTTTCCCATTAAACCTGTTTCATTGTAACAAACTTCTTTTAAAAATTTCTGGTATTTTCAATAATTTAACTTACAAATTGCCCAAAATTTTGGAAAATTTTCTAGCGACTTATCTTAGCTTATAGTAATATTTCAAAATTGTTTGTTATTTAAAAAGAAATGTTCCAGTTTTTTTGAATTTTCAGTAAACTTTTTATCTTTTTCAATTAGATTTCTAGAATTCTCAAGTAATTTTTGTCTCCTTAAGAATTTTAATTTATAGGCAGATATCTAGAATGTTTCCACATCTTTTTTTAGTAATTTTCTTTCCGAATCTATAAAATTTCATAGTGTTTTCTAGTACATATTGCATATTTATATAAATTTAAAGTTTTCTCTCTCTCTCTTATTTTGTTTTTTGAAAATTGTTTACCAATTTTCGTTTTATCTTATTATTATTATTATTATTATTATTTATTTACGGAAAACTCCTTTACATAATAAATTTACATTTGACATGTATATAGTAATATAAATTATTTATATAAATAAATATATAAAATACAAATTAACTGATGAATTACAATGAAATAATATGAACAAATCAAGATTAATTAATAACAGTACAAAACAAAACAAAAAAGCAATAATATAATTTACAAAATGTCCAAAACCCAATTTAAAATACACCAAAAGATCTGCATCAGGTCTCAATGTTACTCTTATTCATTAAATTAAAATGTAATTAAAAACTAAAAATGTTATAAATGAAGGTAATAAATTAATAAAATAATAAAAATAGAGTAAACTCATTTGTTGTATCACAGATATGAAAATATCACAGCCTGAGTATCACAAATGAAGTGTAAAATAAATAAGTAAATTCAATATAAACATAAATAAATAGATAAAATATAAATAAATAGATAAAATAAATAAAAACACATACAAATAAATAAATAAAATACATAACAAACATGAGTTACTTCAAATTAAACAAACAATGACAAAATATTGGAATAAAAATTATGTAATAAAATCTAGAACACTAATAATGATATAAAATTAAACTGAACGAATGACATTAAATAGTTCCACATGCAGAAGCCTTCTTTTAAAAATTTGATATGTTGGTGCAAATAGCATAAAATTAATGTTTGTGCTGATTCCGTTAGCGCTACGCATAAGACGATCGAGGGGATTAAACATTCCATAACGAGTGGGATGAAAATCGAGTCGAAATAATGGTTTGTGTCTAACTTGAGAGCAAAGCGGAATATACAAATTTAACTTCATTAATAATTCGCTACTGCTGATTTGCCCATTTATTAATTTATACAGGAACGACATGTCTAAAAACATTCTTCTTTCGGCCAATGATACTATATTTAGTTCATTCAACATACCACTATGGCTATAAATGTGACCTCTACCCAACCTACAAGACATAAGCTTTAAAAATCTCCCTTGCACCGCTTCCAGTTTTTGGCATAAAGTTATAGTATAAGGAGACCATATAAGAGAAGCATATTCTAAATGTGGTCGAACTAATGTCAAATATAATGATTTTATGGTAGTAGTTTTGAAGTCCGCCGAGAATCGATTAATAAAACCTAGAATTTTCAACGCTTTGTTACAAATATCTGAAATATGTTTAGAGAAGTTTAATTTAGACGTGAAAGTTACCCCTAAGTCTTTAATTTCAGATACTTGCATTAGGCTACAGTTATTAGTGTGATATTCAAAACCACTACCAGATCGTCGACAAAAAGAAATATGGAAGCATTTACTTATGTTCAGTTCTAATAGATTATGTTTACACCATAGTGATAATCCATTTAGGTCATTTTGGAGTTCAATTTGATCTAATCTAGAACTAATGTTTTTATATATCTTTAGATCATCGGCGTAAAGAAGAAAATTGCTGTTTTGAAGATATAATCCAATATCATTAATAAAAAGAATAAATAAAATTGGTCCACAATGGGAGCCTTGCGGCACACCAGATGATACCTGTATATAGTTCGAGGTAAATTTTCCTATGCGCACACGCTGAGTTCTATTACTAAAATAACTTTTAAGCCAGCGTACCACATTGTCACCGAAACCCATTGACTTGAGTTTATGCAACAATATACTATGTTGCACTCTGTCGAAAGCTTTAGAGAAGTCAGTGTAAATCACATCAGTCTGTAGACCATTCTCTAAGGCATCACACAGAAATGTTTGATACTGCAATAAATTTGTTATAGTCGACTTACCTTTTAGAAAACCATGTTGCTGGTTAACAATAGTATGCATACATGATCTCATAAGTTGCTCAGAAATTAAAAAGTCTAACTGTTTTGGTATGACAGACTGAATAGATACGCCTCTATAGTTTTGTATATTTCCCCTACAGCCATTTTGTGAATAGGAATAATAAAAGTATCCTTCCAACAATGAGGAAATATACCAGAGGTTAGTGAAGAAGAGAAAATAGTGTATATTGGTTTACTCAGCGTGTGCACACATCTCTTTAAAAAGTATGCAGGAATACCATCTGGGCCAGTGCAGCAAGACTCCGAAAGAGACGAAAAACAATTATAGACTTCGATAAGAGTAACATTAAGACCCATTAAATCAATAGTTTGATCACCCCGAAAACTAGAAATAAGTTGATGATGATCCTGATATGCAGCCGCAAAATGTGACGCAAACAAATCAACCTTTTTATCAGTTGTATCACTTTTAACATTGCCTAGATACATTTCTTTTGGAAAACCATTTGTTTTGCGGCATACATTTACATGATCCCAAAAATGTTTTGGGTCAATACTTATTTCGTTTTCGATTCGAGAGATATACTGCGTGTATAGAACATTATTCAAATCAGCACATTGTTGACGCTTTCTTCTAAATATATTGTAATCAGAAAAACTATCACTTCTTTTGTATTTAGCATGAGCAATTTTTTTTTATTTGATTAATTTGATCAATTTACCATTAAACCATTTTGGGTATTTGAACGATTTTAAATATTTACACGGAACAAATAAGTTAAACACAGAATACAAAACATTATTAAAATTACAAACGTTGTCATCTAGACATTTACCGGAAAAGACTTGATCCCAATCAGCACCTGCTAAATAATTATTAATGTCATTGTAGTTGGCTGCTTTAAAGTCATATATCCATTCCATACTTTCCCGAATGAATTCCAACGATGAAATAGGGACATTTAAACTGTATGGAATGTGATGAACACTTGAGTCACATAAAGGGTCACTAGCACGGTTAACACTTATTCCAGAAATGTTGGAAAACACCAAATCTAAAAATACGTTTCTGTCATTCGGGATCTGATTCGATTGGAGTAGGTGGTGGAAATTCAAAGCGTTTGCGAGAACATCTGCTGGATAACTATTGTATCGTTCACTCAATTCTCCAAAATTCTCTCCAAAACTCTCCCATATAGCATTTGGAAGATTGTAGTCTCCACAAAAGATATATTGGCACATAGGATTAGCGTTACAAATGTTTTCGAGATCATCAGCATGTGATTTGTAAACTGAAATATTCGATGCAGGAGGGATATATGTAGAGCCAACAATGAATTTGTCATTTATTTTTACAAATAAATGCTCTACATCATCGCAACTTGGAACGATACAACTCTTCAAGGTGTTACGTATAGCAATTAAAACACCACCACCTCTGGTTTTAGTGCTGTTACAATGATTTCTGTCAACTCTATAAATAACAAAATTTTCAAGCATAAATTCAGCGTTATTGACAGTCTCATCCAACCAAGTCTCGACAAGTACAATGACATCATAACTACATACATTCACATTCAACATAAACGATTTAATTTTCCCTTTCATGCCGCCAACGTTTTGGAAGTAGATATTTAGTTTTTTTTATTATGAGTCGACTTAACTAATGACGGATGACCGTTACTATATTTAATGGTAAGATCCGTTTCACCTTGTTTCTTCCGTTCTTCCAATTTGCTCCTCAATTGTTTTAAATGGTCCCGTTGCATTTGTGTCAAATCATTATTGAATCTTATATTACCGGTATCGATGACCCGAGTTACTTTTAACACATCAAGCGCTTCTTTATTAGTGAGAAAGGAGCAATTTCAGAAATTCTCATTTATATATAATTGACTTTCAATTTTACTTGATTCAACTCACTATAATTATTTTGTCACACTGTGGCTTCTTCATGTGAAGAATATACCTTAAAAGTTATATTTTACTTCCTAAATATTATGGTGGTTTTTATTGGTCTAAGTGGGGGGTAAGGGGAGCCTCTGCATTTGGAACCAGGATGGACATTCTTATAAGAGGCGAGTTTGAAAAATCCTGTTGATCGTTTATTACATTTTTTGTTTTATATTTATAAATTTCCAAATTTGAAAATAATGATTTTTTGCTTAGTGTAGTATTTTAAAATCAAAATTTTGAGTATGTTTATTTTCTAATAGATAGTTGAAGTACGTTGATGATATTTTCTTTTGTATGGATTTACAAATCGTCGATCAGTTCAATTCTCATTAAATTTTATGGGAATTTTATGACAATTTTTCTTTCAGATTTCCAGTTTTTCATGATGATTTTCTTCACTCTGAACAAGTTCTTATTAAAACTTTTATATTACTTCTTTATCAAGTATAGAAATTGTATTGTGTCACATAATTCAGATTTTTGCAGTTTACAAATTTTGGCCTTAGATTGGAGACTTTAAATTTTTATTAACAAAAAAGGACTCAAAAGCTTAAGTAATAATATATCAATTTAAACTACAAGCAGATTTATTAAAATCCTTTAATGGCAACCCTTCCATATCATAAAATATAATCCTACTATCTATTAATCAATGACAATAATCAGAAATTAGTTAATTATATGAAACCGATTAGAAATTGCAAATTTAATTTAATTTTTGCTCTCAATTTTTCTGCATATTTGTAACAATTATTTGATTGTTATCTCTCCTGCTTATTGCGACTGTCTTTATATATTAATAACATTAGTAAGTTTTTTAGGTAGTAGCTGTTTAAGTTGATAATTCGTTCTTCACTTTAATATAATTATTGTAAGTAATATATGGTGCATGCGCCGGGAATAATATAAGAATTTCATTTATTGACTCCAAATCAAAATTGCCTATAAATGCCATACATTATAACAATTTAAATGAGTGTGATAACAAATATTTTCTATTATGCATACATTTAGAACGACAGAATTGGATTAAAGCGATGACTCGTCTTAAAAGCAAAACGTTCGCATTTATGCAAACGTAGATAATTTATGCGGACGCCGGGCCCGTGATGTGTCAGTACTGTAATTTGTGGTCCACTTGTGGCTTGCTATACAATTGTACAACGAAACAGTTTGTGCTGAAACCGTCACTGGCAGGGATTAAAATGCGACCGGTTTCGCAGCGCCTGTGCCGCTGTCCGAATTAATTTCAGAATTTCGTGCCGCGTCTGGTGAAAACTGTAATTAACTCGCTAATATCCAATCAGTTTTCCATATTAAACGCGAATAAAAACGTCCGATTCACTGCGGTAGTTTCATCCGAACGATGTGCTCAAATGTATATATAGTGTGATAAAATTTAAAAAAAAGGAAAAATTAATTCCATGCTCTCCTCACAATTCATCAATTCATTTGTATGAATAATCAGGATATTACAGCTAGCCTGCAAAGATATATTTTTCGCTCACCTTAAATTCAAAGACCGCAGGTCTATAGCCCAGACGAACTAACACCATTTATCTGTTTCATATTGATTCTTATTATTGTGTATGTATTATGTTTATCCAAATAAAAATGTATGTATATATAATTCCATGTTATTTAGAGAAGTTTTTATGTTAGTAAATAATAATGTGATGAATTACTTACTGTGAGTTATTACGTTGATTGTAAAGCTGCATTATCTGTAATGAAAAATAATAATATTATAATTTTATGGTTACATAATACACAAAAAAAAAATAATTGTTCACATGTAATACTCATATAATCCAGACTTTAATTAACACCAACCGCAAATTCACTTTTACGCCGTACAACATCCTAAACAAGCCATAACCTCTGTCAAAATTAAACCATCAACATACATATTCACCCAAAAACCGGAATATTAACTGGTCCCATTAAGGTGAAATGAGATGACCCCATCGTAAAAAGACAGCCTCGTCCCCCTCGTAAAACGAACCCAAACGAATGTTGTATTAATTCCACCAGCGGCGAAATTAATTTCGATAACGTAATTTATGCGCAACGCGAATCATCGGGAATTGTTAATTTTCTCTTTTTTTTAATTCGGTTGTTGTTGTTGCCATTTTCCGGCGCTCATTAAGGAAGTTCCGACGCCGCCGCCGAGTTGTTTTCGGAGTTCGCCAACTTTTAATAATGTAATTCTACGAGGTAGAAAACAGTTTGGTTGCGCCACAGGTTTGTTAAAACTTGATGTGCTCTGCGGTCGCAATGGGAAAAAAAACGCGGGTGCTTCGAGTTCCCATTATTCCCGGCGTCCTGGGTTTACGAGTGAGGTATTAATGAAAACTTGAGTTTAATGGACAGCGGCGGAAGGTATTCAAAAAGTTTTAAAATTAAGTATTTATTTACTGGCTTTAATATATTACATTTTTCTTCTAGTTATAATTATAAATATCAGTACTTGCATTCTGACTCATGCGTAATGCATTGGTATCGCCGTTGAAGAACACACATCAGACTCTCGATATTAGATTGTAAAAGGTAGAAAATAAAAAATAGTGCTGAAAGACCACAGGTTCAGAGTCAATGGTAAAATAAGAAGAGGATATGTTTTTTTAATTAAATTTTAAAGCTAATTCCTCATGTGGTTATGTTTGTACAATTTTTTAAATCGTAGAATCCAATTTTCGTTTACTTCACTCCATAAATTCAAGCGTTGTCTTTCTGTTTACAGAGAGTGTACGTCGTTTGTTTTTGCTAAATTTTATAACTACAATTTTTATTAATAGATTCTGAAGATTTAAAACTAATTCCTAGTGTGGATATTTTTTTTACAATTTTTTTAAGTGGGGATTGTAATTTAGACTTTTATCATTTCTAAATTTTAAGCGTTGTAACTTTGTTTTCAGGAGGTGTATATCAATTGTTTTTGCTAAATTTTATAGCCACACTTTTTATTCATCGATCTTGAAGCTTTAAAACTAATTCCTTGTGTGGATATATTTTTGCAATTTTTTAAATGGTGTAATGCAATTTTCATTTATTTCACTTCAAAAATTCATGCGTTGAAATTTTGTTTGTTAGCGATGTGTGTCAATTGTTTTTGTAAACTCCTAAAGCTACATGTTTTGTTAATGGATTCTGAAACTTTGAGGCTAATTCCTAGTGTGTTTTTTTTTGTACAATTTTTTAAATCGTGGTTTGCAAATTTCATTTACTTCACTTCAAAAATTCAAGCGTTGTAATTTTGTTTACAGGTAGTGTACGTTATTTGTATTAGCTTAATTTTACAGATACGGATCTTGTTGATAGATTCTGAAGTTTTGAAGCTAAATCCTCTTGTGGATATTTTTTTACAATTTTTTAAATCGTGGATTGAAATTTGGTCTTTTACCACTTAAAAGTTTCAAGCGTTGTAACTTTGTTTTTAGGAGGTATATATCAATTATTTTTGGTAAATTTTATAACCAGGCTTTTTGTTAATAGATTATGAAATTTTAAAACAAATTCCTTGTGTGCATATTTTTCTGCATTTTTTTAAATGGCGGAATGCAATTTAATTTTCTTCACTTCAAAGGTTCAAGTGTTGTAATTTTGTTTAAAAGCGATGTATGTCAATTATTTTTATAATATCCTAAAGCCACATATTTTTTTAATAGATTTTGAAATTTTAAAGCTAATTCCTTGTGTGGTTATTTTTGTCCATTTTTTTAAATCGTAGAATGTAATTTTCGTTTACTTCACTCCATAAATTCAAGCGTTGTCTTTTTGTTTACAGATAGTGTACGTCATTTGTTTTTACTAAATTTTACAACTACTATTTTTGTTAATAGATTCTAAAGATTTAAATCTAATTCCTAGTGTGGATATTTTTTTACAATTTTTTAAAGTGCGGATTGTAATTTGAACTTTTATCATTTCTAAATATTAAGCGTTGTAACTTTGTATTCAGGAGGTGTATATCAATTGTTTTTGCTAAATTTTATAGCCACGCTTCTTATTCATCGATCTTGAAGTTTTAAAACTAATTCCTTGTGTGGATATATTTTTGGTGGAATGCAATTATCATTTATTTCACTTCAAAAATTCATGCGTTGGAATTTTGTTTGTAAGAGTTGTGTGTCAATTGTTTTTGTAAACTCCAGAAAGAGCTCTAAGATTTATCAATAATTCTACTTGAAGAATAACAATATTTAACATTTTATTTCTCAACTTGAGAAATTAATTTTAGCATTTTGTTTCTAAATTTACTAGAATTTTTCATTTTTTTTTCTTCCAAACGGGAAAAAGCATTTTAGAAAGTTCTAAAATTGTTCGCCAATTCTTCTTTCAGAAAGGAATACATTTTATTTCCCAAACAAAAATTCTTTCAAATGGCGAAAATTATCACAAGTAATACCATAAGTGATGGCAATTTACTCGAATAAATTTTGTTTTTGCATGATAGTTTGTTGCTTAGCGATTTTAATGAGAGCAACTGTCACGAAAAAATCACGAGCCGCCAGGCGAGTGATTTTTTCTATCAGTTGCTCGAATAAAAATCGCGAATAAGCAACAAACTTGAATGCGCTAAAAACAAAATTTATTCCGATTTAATTGTCATCACGAATGGTATTTGGAAAGACTATTCCACGACTTGAAACGAATATCGGTGAATGGTTCAATGTTTATATTAAAATTTTTATGATATATCTCCTACAGTATTTTGGTCGAAAAATTCGACATTGATTAAATAACACCTCCCTTATAATCATTTGCATTTACCTTCTTCATATTATACGCCCAGTCATCATAATCGCGGCAAGAGTTTCCATTAAAGTTTTGCTAACAACTGATAGTTTTTGTCGGCGCAGATTTCTTCAAATCGTTTCCAAACACACGATCTCGTTTAAGTTTGATTTTTTGGTGCAGAACTTGTCACCGTCGAATTTATTATGGATGATGAAGTGTTACCAAACCTTTTGATTTTATAACCTACTTGCAACTGACATACGTAGAAACAACGTTTTTCGCTTTTTTATCAAGGCTAATCCAATTCATTTGTCGGGAAATAGCTAACTTCAGGTTATTCAGGTGAATAAACAGCAACTTGGTGTTTATTCACTTATAAATTGACGTGATTGGCTAAAAAATATCACATGCCTCATTTTCATTGGCTACATGCAATAGGAGTGGAATAGTCATACAAATTATTCAAATAAATTTTGATGATGTTTTACTGATTAAAGGGTGGTATAGAGGCCACCCACCCACCCTACATATACAGATAACTTTCATTTACTGATCGTCTCGCGGTTTGGACTAAAATTTATTACAAAACTTTTTGAATAAAAAAGAAATTCACAAAGTAAAATGTTTGAGTGAGGAAACTAAGAAAATTTTTATGCATGATGGGTGAGCAAATTTAAATTAGATAATATTAGCTGTAGAAAGTTTTTACATTTATACTTAAATCTTGATTTTGTTTTATTTTTTATTACTTATTGTGTTTAGCAGTAAAATCATCAACAATTAGTAATTAAAGTTATCATGTATATGTAGGGTGGGTGGGTGACCTCTATCCCACCCTCTAATCAATGAAACATAATCGAGAATTTGAGTTAAAAGTTGTAAAATGCAAACAAACACAAAAAATTGGATTTTTAATTGATATATTCATACAAATATTTCAAATAATTTTTATGATGTTTTACTAACTGGATGGTGGGTTAGAGACCACCCACCCACCCTACATATACATATTAACTCTAATTACTAATCGCCTCACGTTTTTCAATAACTATAATTACATAATTTGAATAAAAGGAAATTGACAAAGTAAAATTTTTGAGAGTAAAAATTAATAAAAATTATATATATGAAACATGGAAAAGCTTTAAATCAAGCTTAATTAATATTAGTTATAGAAGTCTTTTATATTTAAACTTAAATTTGGATTATGGTTTATTTTTTATTACTTACAATGTTTTATTGTTTAGTAAGCAGCAAAATCATCAACGATTAGTATTTAAAGTTATCGTGTATATGTAGGGTGGGTGGGTGGCCTCTATCCCACCCTTCAATCAGTAAAACATAAGCAAGGGTTGTAATTTAAAGTTTCAAAATATAAATAAATACAAAATAATTGCAATTTTTAGAGAATTATTCATATAAATTTTTCAAATAATTTTGTTGATGTTTTACTGATTGGAGGATAGGATAGAGGCCACCCACGTCCCCTACATATACAGATAAATTTCATTTACTGATCGTCTCGCAGTTTGGAGTAAAATTAATTACAAAATTTTTTGAATAAAAAAGAAATTCACAAAGTAAAATATAACATATAAAAGAAGTCGAATGTTGATTACAGATGGCGGATACTAAATGACGCATGACAGATGACTGATATCGGATGATAGATGACAGATGACAGATTCCAGATAATAGATGGCAGATACTAAATGACAGATGGCAGATATCGGATGATAGATGACAGATGACAAATGAAAGATTACAGATAATAGATGGCAGATGACATATGATAGATAACAGATGACAGATGACAAATAGCAAATAGCAAATGGTAGGTAATAAAATACAAACGATAGATCACAAAAGACAAATGAGAGATGGCAGATGAAAGATGACAGAGAATACATGACATGTAATAAAAGCAAATGTTTACGTTAGTTTGCTCTCACAATATATTTATTTTGGCGATTTTGATTTATCTGAAGTATATTACATTTTCAAAAACAATTTTTTATCAGAATTTTGTTTAATTTCAATTTTCACTTGTTCTTATTTGTTGTGTTTTTCTATCTAAACTTGTTTAATTATCTTTATTTGATACTCCGCTAAATATTTTTATCATTAGTATCATATTAGTATATAAAACATCACATTACTTTCGAATTTTATTTATATTATAGAAATATATAAATTTAGATGAATAGAGAAATATACGAACGCACGAACAGGTGGACAGATGAACAGATTAATAGATGGATAGATGGACAGACGAACAGATGAAATCAGACCAACAGATAAAAATAGTTCAGAACTAATAAGCACGCAAACAAATGGACAGATGGACAGATGAACCGATAAAAATACATGAAAACAGATGAAAACGTATAAGTAAATGAGCATATGAACAGATGAAAACAGATGGAAAGATGAATAGATGAAAGTAAATGAGCAGAAGAACAGACGGACAGAAAAAACAGATAAGTAGATGAACATATGAACAATGGACAGATGGACAGATGGCCAGGTGGTCAGGTGTACAGATGGACAGATGAAAACAGATGAGCAGATGTACAACGGGCAGATGAACAGATGAGTAGTTAGTCAGATGGATAGATGAATAGATAAAAACAGATGAATAGATGAACAGACTAACAAATGAACAGATGAGTAGTTAGTCAGATGGATACATGAACAGGTGGACAAAATAATAGATGAAGAGATGGGCAAATGAAAACAGTTCAGAAGATGAACAGATAGACAGATGAAAATAGATAAGCAGATAAGCATATAAACAGATGGACAGATGAAAACAGATGAACAGATGAACACATGAAAGCAAATGAGCAGATAAACAGATGAAGAGATGGACAGAAAAAAACAGATCAAAACAGATAAGTAAATGAACAGATGGACATATAGACAGATAAAAACATATGAAAACCGACGAAAAGAGATAAAAACAGATAAGCAATGTGCACAGATGAACTAAAGAACAAATGGGCAGATGGTCAGATCAAAACAGATGAAAACAGATAAAAAGGAGAACAGAAGAATAGAAGAACAGAAGAACAGTTGAACCGATGAACAGTTGAACAGATAAACAGATAAATAGGCAAATTGATGAACAATTAAAAACCGATGAAAACAGATGAACCGATAAAAAAGATGAAACAAGATGAAGCCAGATGAAACCAGATGAAACAAGATGGAAACAGATAAAAACAGTTGAAAATAGATGAACAGATAATCAGAAGAACAAATTTCATAAAATACATTAGTTTGAGTGAGGAAATTCATAAAATTTTTATGCATGATGGGTGGGCAAATTTCAAATCTAAATTAGATAAGATTAGCTATAGATAGTCATTTATATTTAAACTTAAATCTTGATTTGGTTTTATTTTTTATTACATGTGTTTGATTGTTTTTAGCTGCAAAATCATCAACGATTAGCAATTATAGTAATCATGTATATGTAAGGTGGGTGGGTGGCCTCTATCCCACCCTCCAATCAGTAAAAAATAATCAAGGGTTTTAGTTAAAGTTGTAAAATGCAAACAAACACAAAATAATTGCATTTTATGATTGATGTATTCATACAAATATTTCAAACAACTTTTGATGATGTTTTACTGACTTTAGGGTGGGATTCAGGCCACCCACTGACTCTACATATACATATTAATTTAAATTACGAATTACCTCGCGGTTTGCAATAACTTTAATTACAAAATTCGAATAAAAGAAAATTGACAAAGTAAAAATTTTGAGTGTGTAAATTAATAAAAAACATATAGATGATACGTGGAAAATCTTTAAATACAGCTTAAATAAGATTAGCTATATAAAATTATTTTTATATAGAAACCTAAATTTGGATTTTGCTTTTTTTTATTACATACAAGGTTTTATTGTTTTGTAAGCAGCAAAATTATCAACGATTAGTATTTAAAGTTATCATGTATATGTAGGGTGGGTGGGTGGCCTCTATCCTATCCTTCAATCAGTAAAACATAAGCGTGGGTTGTAATTTGAAGTTGTAAAATATAAATAAATACAAAATAATTGCAATTTTTAGAGAATTATTCATATAAATTTTTCAAATAATTTTGGTGATGTTTTACTGATTGGAGGGTGGGATAGAGGCCACCTACCCACCCTACATATACAGATAAATTTCATTTACTGATCGTCTCGCAGTTTGGAGTAAAATTAATTACAAAACTTTTTGGATAAAAAAGAAATTTACAAAGTAAAGTTTTTGAGTGAGGAAATTAATACAATTTTTATGCATGATGGGTGGGCAGATTTCAAATCTAAATTAGATAAGATTAGTTATAGATAGTTATTTATATTTAAACTTAAAACTTGATTTTATTTTATTTTTTATTACATAATGTGTTTGATTGTTTTTAGCAGCAAAATCATCAACGATTAGCAATTAAAGTTATCATATATATGTAGGGTGGGTAGGTGGTCTCTATACCACCCTCCAATCAGTAAAATATTAGCGTGGGTTTTAGTTAATAAAAGTTGTAAAATGCAAACAAACACAAAATTATTGCATTTTTAATTGATATATTCATACAAATATTTCAAACAATTTTTGATGATGTTTTTCTGACTTTAGGGTGGGATTGAGGCCACCCACCCACCCTACATATACATATGAACTTTAATTGCAAAAGGCCTTGCGGTTTACAATAATTTTTATTACAAAATTCGTATAAAAGAAAATTGACAAAGTAAAATTTTAAATTAAATTAATAATAATAATAATAAACTTTATTGTCCGACAGGAAGAACCAAAATGGAACATCATCAAATACAGCAAACTTGAATAGATTAACTTAAATTAAATTAACATGGCTAATACTTACAGTTAAGACAGTAAGAAACTAATAAATTGTAAATTATAGCATTTTTGAACTAAGTAGTAATTTAAAGATAAGGAGAAAAACAATAAAAAAACACTACGCCTCATGTGCAAAACAGGGGCCTTGAGCAAAATGTTAATTGATGCAGTTTGTATAAGAAAAGTAAAGGTTGACATGATGCTATACGGGGAACATTAAAATTAATCAAAGACAATAACACCCCAGTTCTATAATATTGGTTATTAACTTAAATATTAATAATCTGCTACACTTATCTCTTCTCTCTGATAAGGAGGTACAATTTTGTGCTAACAATAAACTATTATAGCTCACAGTCTGATTAGGGTAGACACCGTTCGTTTTAAAGCTTAGAAATTTTGGAAACCACTTTTTTACTCGTTTGACGGCCCAAGAATTGCTGGCCTAATACGGATACTATATAAGTGCAGCATACTCTAAACGACTGCGAATCAATGCAAAATATAAAACCCTTATAAGGTTAGTATCATTAAAATACTTAGAGGTACGCATTAAGCATCCTTAAAGCAGAAGAATTTAAGTTATTAATGTGATCTAAGAATTTGAGGCGCGAGTCAAACAAAACTCCGAGATCTTTTATCCGTATGTCACGTCGAAGCACCACGCTATGGATCATGTAATCATAAGTAATATCATAAGAAGCTTGCGTGTATAGGTGACAGCAACACATTTATTAATATTTAAAGAGAGTTTATTAGTGCTAAGCCACGTTACGATTTTAGTTAAATTTTGTTGCAAATCGATGTAGTCTAATGAACTATTTATGTTTTTATATAATTTAAGGTCATCAGCGTATGCTAATATCTGGCTTGATATGGATGTAATTAGGTCATCTATAAATAATTTAAACAGTAATGGACCCAAATTGGATCCCTGTGGTATACCTGAAGATGATACAAACTTGTGAGATTTAAATCTGTTAAAGTACACATAATTGGTCCGATTGTCCAGATACGATATTAAAAATATTACAAAATTCTCTCTCAGTCCAAATGCAGAAAGCTTCGCTAGAAATATTCTATGGTCGATAGTATCAAAGGCACGGAAGAAGTCTGTGTATATAACGTCTACTTGACTGCGATTACCAAGAGCTTTACTAATATCCTGAGTTATTATTGCCAGGTTCGTTGTCGCTGACCGACCTGCAAAGAATCCATGTTGCTGCTGTGCAATATAATTCTTATTGTGATTATAGATTATTTGATAATAAAATAAAATAATTTTTGCGAAATTGGAGAGGATAGCAATGGGTCTATAATTTTCAATTTTACTAGAGTGTCCTCGTTTAAAAATTGGACTAATTACCGCCAGCTTCTAAGCATCAGAAAAAGTCATTGTGTCTACAGAAAGATTGTATATAATCGACAATGGTTTGGCAAGTACGAATCTACAGTCTTTTATAACAAACATCATGATTCGATCATCTCCACATAGGTTTGAGGATTTTATGCGATTGATGCTTTTGATAACATCCGACTCCTGAATGGTTGACATAACTAGGGATTTTATTTATTTATTTATTTATCTTTGGTCTCCTTTCTTGAATAATACATTTTAAACGTAATAATAAAAATAAAAACATACATTAAATTTTGGGCAAAAGGAGCACAGGCGGAGTTCACAATAAAATATGGTCTTCCACTCAAACCCTTTCTTTACCATGATGTTAAGGGAGTTTGTATCCTCTTCGACATTTGGAATCTTCGATTTTTACTTTAGTTTCGAGTATTTTTTCCCTTTTTCGGAGAGAATTTTCTGGCTGTTAATTAACGTTATCTTGTAATGATGAATAAGAAGCATTTTCATCATGCAGCTGCCCAGGGAATCTAGATGTACCATTCCTCTGATGGATGTACTTCCACAAGTCTCTAGGATTCGTTTTGATGTTAGTTTCAAGACCTTGAATGTGCTTCTTTCGCCCAAAATTGTATGTATGTTTTTTGTAATTTATTTGTTTTGAAATGTATTTTTAAGAAAGATGTACAAAGAATTAATAAACATAAACATAAACATAAAGTTTGTACGCATCAGCAATTTGAATTTTTGTTAGTCGACTAAGTCTTTTAAATTCGTTACGAAAAAAAGTTGAACCTGAATGCTTCTATTTATGGTGAAAGTGGTTTTTTAACTTAATGTTACGTTTAATTTCAACGGAGAACCAAGGAGGATACTGTGAGCTATTAGAGTGTTTTGCTAATGGCAACGGATTTATAAAAATGTTATATAGTTTATCATAAAATGGAGACAAAAAGCAAAAGACAGAAACGAAAGAAGATAAAATAAAGCATAAAAATAGAAGCCAGAAGAAAGTAGGCAATAAAAACAAGAGTTTAGGGTTTATCAAAATAGAACAAAGTTATTTCATTGTAGAACAATACTTCAAAAATAATTCTGGGGGGGGCTCAATTCATAAAAAAATATGTTGGAAATGATGATTTAACTTCGTCAACTATGAAGAGATAAATTGAAATAAACTGGATGCTAAACTAAATACTGGTTATCCAAATAACGACGTTAAAATATTTGAGAGAGTTTTACTGAGAGTCCAAGAATAGGCCTTCTAAACAAAAGATGAGCATGCAGAGAAAAGAGATTTTAATGAATATATCAAATATCAACAAGTAAATGCAGAGTATTTGAATAAAATCATTTTCATTTATGAAGCATATCAGGATGAAATATAAATATAAATCGGATGTTTTGAATCGAATTATTTTATAAATCATCAAATTTAAAGAAAGAATAAATAAGCCCTGGTATTGTATTCTTTCACGTAATAATGCAATTAATATAGCATTTCATAGATACAAGAATTATCTGGTGTAGAAAGCTACTGTTTTTTTTAATTAATCGGAACAAACGCAAACAAAATACTTCGTCACAATGTTTTCCTCCATTTATTTCGAACGTATATAATGCAATAGGAATAGTCGGCGTTCCATTATCCTTCGGAGTGAATGGCTTCGGCCCTCTGGACAAAGTAAACCGGGAAATCTAATGAACCCTTTATGTTAACGTCCAGCTCCGACCTAAGGCAATCGGTGCGGAACACCGTACAATCCTCGGCGGGGCCCCCGCGGAACGCAATTTCGTGTATCCTTCCCAATTAAAATTGCACCCCCGTACCCTCGTCCTTTTCGTTTATTTTTCCGTCCGTCCAATTTTGCCTACCTATAGTTGCAAACAATCACGTCAGGAACGAGCAATTAGGTGTCGATCGATCCGCATCCTCGATGTATTATTCATGGCGCCTCCACCATTTCGGAATTTGTTATACGGCGGAAAACACGCCACGTTTTCCATTAATACCGTTTCCACGTGTATTACGAAATTTCCATCGACGAAACGTGAATTGAAACACGGGTAAAAGTCTAGACGGCGCTAAGCGTATTCATCAATTTTTATCAGTTTTCATTTGATGGAAAATAACTTTATAATTAACAGAACAATTAATTTAGTTTTATTATTACATATAAACTAGTTAAAAAACTTTATTCACACAGTTTATTTGAAATACCGAACGCATTTAAACTCATACTCAATTAATTTACTATGTAATCTAGTTATTCAGTCATTGAATAAAATATTTACTACAATCACTAAATAATATAATAAGGAATTTTATTTCGTTCATCATTATTTACTATATCTATGTAATATAATTCAAGTGTTGCTGGTAATTTATAATTCTAGTTATCTAATACATTATTACGTTACTTAATATCCTTACATTAAAAATTAATATTCTCGAGCGCCGTCCCTATTTATCAAAGTGAAAGATGATACGGGAAGACCGTTGCGTTACCTGTTGATATTAAAATATCATCGGTATTAATCTAAATAGAGTTTCAGCGCATGTGTACATGAAAATAAAACAGCTAGGACCCTTATTAGCAGGAACGTGACGTCACATCGTAATTACCTGAACGCTCGCTCACTAATTAATACGTGCGAAAATGGAAGCCGCAATCTGAATTTAATACAAAGTCCCGAATGTACCGTTTTGATTACGAATGCAAATTTTATTATTAACGCGTATGTTTTTTTACAATTAAATTCAATACGTATGTTGTTCCTGTTTCGCGTGTGTTTTAATTAATTGAATACATGTAAATTGAAATTTTTAAAACAGTGAATTTTTTTTTACATTAAAAAGCTTTTAACGAAAATTAAAATTCTTGCAGTTTATTTGATTGAAATAATTACATTAAAGCTAGTGTTGTCTTGATTAATTTCTTACTTTACTCGTAGTGAAAATTTTGAAGATTACCTTGATAGGTTTTGTTTCACTGTTTTTATTTCCTCTTCGACTAGTCATCCTCAAGGAGGTATGTAAAAAACATAAGTTATTACGTATAAATTCAGATGATAAGACATTATAATATAAAACGTGCATAATAGTAACCAAATCAACAAAATTCACCACCCGAATATTAATAGACAACCAACCCGCAAAACACGTAACAATAATTACGAGAACAAACCAAAACACCCGGCACCGATATTTAGATCATGATCGCGCCAACTTTTAATTGGCCCCACAGTAACAATAACAGCCCACCGGGCCTCCCCGCCGCCCATCGCAACTTCCACCCCATTTAAGCCGGGAATATAGTGGGGGCTTAATTCGTACATAATGCGGATTTGAGGGTGTATCGATCCGTTGACCCGCGGATCGTTAATCGACCTTTAATGGCACACGGACGTTTATTAAAATTTCGTTTATTATTTTTTCTTTTTTCGGCCACCGGTGGATCTTTACCACCACAATTATTTATACATTAAAGCTACCGCTTTTAGGAAATAACGCACGGAAACAAACTTCTGTCCTACTTTTATCCTTCATATTTATAAACTCAAATTTCAAGTTCAATTATCCTACATATCACTTCCTATATTATATTATTACGTTTTCAGCAATACCTCTAACCTAAATTTAAAAAAATGTTTTCTGTATCAAGGGAATAACAATTTAAAATATTAATTATTAATCGATTGTGATTATCAATTTTATTCTCAATTTTCAATACATATTGCTTTCTAGCTTGCGTAATTAAATATTAAATATAAACGTTGTCATAATTACCGCTTTGGCTATGTAATTGCGCTCCTCAGAAATACGACATATTAATTAGTTTAATTTTTAACCTACGTACACTGAAAATTAACGATGAATAAAAATAGTAACTACTATTTTGTACCTTTATTATAATATGTCTAGGTCGTATAATTTATTAACTATCAAGTAATATTAATTTAAAGCATATATTTATTTAAAATGTAATAAATATACTGTTTGCAATAATGCGGTGTGGTAATTAATTGTACAATTTTTCCCTTTTGAATTTAAGTATTTGCAATGAGGTAAGGGATTCATTATGTACAATTAATTATAGCGAATCGCTATTTAAAGTGTGAATCAACAACCCTCATAAGGCTGAACCGAATATCTCCCCCTAATGTGTGCACATGTAATGAGTTCACACGCTTTAATACAACATGACACTAATTACTTATTCCTGCTAAGTCTGAAGCACTTTGTATTCATTGAAAGCTACAGGTATATTAATTGCTTGTTTTAAAGATGTTTCGCCTTAAATATATTACATCTGCGTCTTTTATATAGAAAAGGATAGTGATGTAGTCAAGAAGAGGTCGACTCATCATTTTTTAAATGTGTACAGGCTAGACTGTTACTATTAAAGGTTTTAAATTATTGTTAATTAATTTACTGCATTAAATTGTATCTCTTCTACCACCAAGATCTTCTTTAAGTCAAGATTGCTTTGAAAACTTCTTTGGTTGAATTTGCCAACAATCAAGACCAAATCAACATCTTGGTGCTAATTAATTCATCAATTCTTATCAAAGTTTATTAGTTAATAATTTGGTTACAGTTTACTCAATTAGAGGCGACTATGGGGATGCGAGTTGTTCAAATTTAAATTCTAGAGTAGAACAGTTTATTTCATAATAATCTGATGAAAATAAAATTGTAGACTGCCCCGAATACTCGGTTAAAGCAATAAAAAGCTTTAATCCTGTTGACAGAACACTTTAAGATATCTAAGTGGAATTATTACATAAAAATTTGGGCGATTATTACAATTATCCGACATGTAAGAAATTCATACTTTTTCAAAATTCAAGGGAGCGTTAATTAATAGCATACAATTTGTATATAAAAAGAATTCAGTAACAGCCTTCCTGCAAAATTAAAATACTGCACACGAGCTTTTATAGAAGGACTGATGTATTGCTACAATATTTTTAAAGAATTATTTCTCAGATTTTGTTTCTGTTAGTATTAAAGTGTTTTTCATTTTAAGTTATTTGATTTTATATTTTTTCTAGCAAGAGAGAGAAAAAGTGAGAAAGAAGAAGAGCAAAGAGCCAGAGTGAACGAAGGAGAGCAAGTGAGAGCTAAAAAGGAGCTAGAGAGAGTAAAAGTGAGCAAGTGAAAACGAAAAGAGAAAGAGCGAGCAAAAAAAAAACAAATGGAGAGCGAAATCGAGCAAGAGAAAACAAGCGAGAGGAAAAGAAAGCAAGGGACACTGAAAGTGAGCAACAGATAGCGAAAGAGAGCAAATGTGAGCCAGAGAAAGTGAAAGAGAGCAAGGGCGAGTAAGAAAGTGAAAGCGAACAAGAAAGAGCAAGTGAGAGCAAAAGTAAGCAACGGAAACGAAAAGAGATCAAGATATAAGATAGGTGAGCATTAGAGAGCGAAAGAGAGTAATTTTAAAGTATTGTCTTCGTTCTGTGCTGTTAATTGTAATAATTTTACATGAAAATTTATATTTACAATGAATAATTAATTACAATGTTTGTTAAAAACTAAAATGTATCTAAAGCTGTGAAAGAGGTGATAAAAGGGAAACTAGAAATATATGTCGAAGTGGAGGATGCCTTAGAATTGAAAAAAGGAATAATATTAGCCAAGATGAGGGACTTCATGAATAAGGTTAAGGTGATGAAAAATACAAACAAGCTTAGAGGTACGGAGGTTTATATTGACAATGACTCTACGGTGAAAGAAATAAATCTGCAAATGGAATTGAGAAAAGTGGCCAGGGAAGAGAGAAGAAGAGGAAAGTTAGTGAAAGTCGGATATGGTAGATTGGAAATCGATAATAAATGTTTATTATGGAATGAGGTGAAGAAACAATATAAAGAGATAATTGCAAAAAAGTAATAAGAAAAAAGTATGGGGAAGGCGAGGGGTTTAAAAGTGAGGTTCTGGAACGTGGCGGGAATAAAATCAAAATGCAGGGCGGAGAAGTGGCAGAAGGATTTTGAAGAGTGGGTAAAAGGAAAGGATATAGTAGGGGTAGTGGAAACGTGGCTGACAGAAGAGGAGTTGAAGGGAGTGAGGGAAAAGTTACCAGCGGGGTTTAAATGGGAAATGAGAGGGGCAACTAAGGAGGCAATTACATATAGGAAGGATAAAGTGTCAGCAGGGAAGGACACATCTGAGAATTGGGACAGTGTACGTAATTAACAACTGGGAAGAAGTGAGACAAGAAATTGAGGATGAGGCGAGCAGGGGAAATAAATGTATAGTGGGTGGGGACTTCAATGCAAGGATTGGAGAGAGGTGTGGGGGAGTAAATAATCAAGGCGAATTGATATGGAGAAGGTCGCAAGACAAACATATTAATAATGAAGGAAGAATCTTGAGAGACTGGATTTTGGAAGAAGGGTGGGAAGTATTAAATGGATGCACTGATGAAGATTGGGAGGGGAAAAGAACGTACCTGGGGCAACAAGGATCAGTTATGGATTATCTAATAATAAAAGGCATAGAAAAAATAGAAATAAAAAAAATGGAGGTAGAGGAGGTGCTGGGATCAGACCATTGGCCAATAACTGCTGAGATATGGATCAAAGGGGTTTGTGCGTAAATGTGAAGAAAACAAAATGGATGAAGTTTAGGAATAGAGGAAGAGAAGGAAGAGTGGAAGAGTGGAAGAGTTGAAATGGAAAGGAGAAGTAATTCAGAGAGTGAAAGAATTTAAATATCTGGGCACGTCAAATACTTGCAACAGAAAGCAAGGAAGGCATGGTGCATAGCAAAAAAGAGGTGTAAACTGAGGGATGCGTGCGTGAAGCTGATATTGATGTATGGTGTGGAAGCATGGGGAAGAAAGAGTGTTGAATGTATTAAGAGAGAGCAAACGACGTTCTTGAAGCAGCTACTAGGAGTGGAAAGATCAACTCCTAGATATATTCTGCTTTAGGAATCAAATAGGCATAGTAGGCATGTAGGGAAATGGTGCCTAGGTATGAGATGAATGTGAGTACGTGGAATAGTGAGAGGTTCGCAAGAGAGGTATGGAGAACTTGTGTCGTGGTAAGAGAGTGTAAATGGAGATTAGAAAGAAAAAAGATGTATGAAAGACCAGGAGTGGCAGAAACGGTAATGAATGATTGGTTGAAACAGGGGTTCATGCAACAACAGTTCTGATTTACCATTTTTGAAGGTTAATTCGTTAGGTAAAGTTAAAATAACTCAACAAAATTCTGTTTATATGTATAAAACTGTTAATGGATATTTTTCAGGGTACTATTATATTAATTTAAATTAAATCATTCTTCTTCATATGTCAAGACCGATCTCGATTGTTAACTATGAGTTTGGTCGTCATATTGATTATCATCTTATTAATCACTGCACGAAAAAATTGGGCTAATAGTTTCCGAAACCATTGACGAAGATTCTTTAGCCATGATGTTGTACGACGTCCATTATTGTATCCTGGATTATTAAATGAAGCAGTTCGTAATTTTCTTGGTACCTCATTACGTGTCCAAAATGCTCTAGTTTATCTATCGAAATCTCCAGATCTTCTTGAAGACAGCTTAATTTATGACTCTTTGTATCCAGCTGATCTTCAGAAATCATCTATATATCAACATTTTGAAGGCGTTTAATTTTTTAAATCATTATCAAAATAAAATTGTTGTGATTTAATTCCTGGTAACCAAAATGTTAAATAATAAAAATATATAAGTCCTTTACGTTGTAGAATATTAACTAATAAATATTAAACTTAGTTTAGAAATGTTTATTGTTTATTCTATCGATTACACGTGGATGAATTTATAAATCACTCGCACCGTTTGTTTTAGATAAATTCAATGTCCTGTTTTCCGTTTCGTGTTTGTGCACGTTTAAAGCATTTGCACAAAAGTCACGCATCCGGAAGGCGGCGCGAGGGGATGACGGCGAGGGGGCTGGCGGGGATCAATCAGAAATCCCAGAGCAGAGCAACAAACACTAACGACCGTCGCGCCAGCATTCAAGGGATGCACACAAACAAAACAAGAGACGCGGAGACCAAAGAGATACCACTAGCACGCCTTCCGTCCGCGTCCCGACGCCGGATCATTGTTCGTAATCTAACAAATCCATGTTCTCAACCGAGAACTAAGGTTATGTATTTGTGGATACACTAATAATAAATAACGATGTTGTAATATCTAAGAAGGTCGATTTATACTTATTTATATTAAACTATAAGGAATAATATTAACAATAGTGACTGTTGTATCCTCTATTCAACCTAATAATGCTTAAATATATATTACAAGTATCCACTATCAATTAATATTGTCAGTGAATAGCTATATACTATATCTTTAGAAGTTAATTTATAGATATATATTTGATTATTTGAATAATACTATTATTCAATGAATTATTGATATATATTAATGTTGACTCAGTAATTACCATCAGTAATGCAGAAAATAAAAAATCGAAAACCTTTCCACAAATTGGATGCAATAAATAACCACTCACCTACCACCCCCTTCCCTCTTTCTCTCTTTCTGTACTTCTTCCTTTCGACATAAAAGGGAAGTTTAACCTTCGTTTTATTTACGAGATTATGCGCTTTCGTGAATTTTCCTGAAGCATAATAAGCTCGCATCGAGCCCTCCTTTAAAAAAAAGGAACCCCCACTCGAACATAATGAAGGTTTAGCAAAGATGAAAGGGTGTTTCGGTTAGAAATGTATTACCAACATACAATTATTAATACGCCTTTTGTGCGCGGGAGGAAAAATACAAATTATCAATGGAAAGCGATTCACGTTCGAACGAGAAACTCGCACATCACACAATCGATACCCTTCGAGCCTCTTGAATACAACCACTTCTCTACTCGTATAATCGAGTTAATAGTTAGTGACAGAATGTCGAGGTTAATAAGCGGTAATTAATACTACTTGTGAATTTTTAATTTACGTTTCCCGTTCGGATATTTCTTCGTGTCAGTTGCAGTTGGTAAGAGATCAGAGTGATAGACGTTGTTACAATGGAAACGGAAGCCCTCTTGTTCGGATGATTATTCATGCCATCCAATTTTTGCTTCTTCAGCGACGGATGCTTATTGACTGTCAGGACGAACAAAGGATGTAAGGGTCGAGGTGACGACTGTAATCAACGAAACACTAGATCAATCTACTTCAGAATAACCTTCCCATTCTAATAGATGAGAGGATACGATCAATTTACTCGAGACGGAATTGGATCATAATTAATTAACGGATCAAGATGTTTCCAAGAAGAATTTGTCGAATGTGATTATTTCCATGTACAAAATTTATTTAAAAAAAAAAACGTTCCATTAATAAAATTTTATATTTGGAAGTCCTCGAATACATCAACCGTTCCACAGTCGATTCCGATATAAATCACAATTTGGCGACGGAAGGGAAAAGCTTTCCGCACGCAAATGACTTTTATTCGGTCGTAAACAAAAAAAAACGTTCGAAATAAATTGCCCCAAAGTAAGGCTTCCTATTTACGGACCCACTAAAATGTTTTCCGTTTCGAGGGATGATTGATCGAAAACGAAAAATTTATAATGCACAATTACAATATTTAACACAATTTATTTACACGCAGAAGCTTTTAACCTTTAAAAAATAGTTTTATTATAATGGACGGTTTATAGTGCATCCACTTTAGATTTAGAGTGCCTGGTTATAAAATCTTATAATAAACTAACGCTAGATATTGACCTACTAAAGGAAATAATAGTATTCATTAATAAAACAATTTTTAAACTGATATAAATAGATAATTTATAATTTCACCTTTTAGATTTTGAGTAATTTTTGTTTACCATAACCATTGTGCGCCTTTGAAATATTCCGTCCATTAATAACTTCTGTTTTCGTGGATTTAAATTCACGACTTAATCATAAAATATATTGTTTTTCGAAAGTACAATAAAAGGCGCGCCGTGAATTAAATTAAATTCTTTGTGTGAGGACGCTATCGATTTTAATAAATTAAATTACATTTGTTCGATTGCTTATATCTTTTGTCGGGGCCAGAATTAAAGGATTTAATTAAAAATCAAAGCTTTGAATGAAACGGGCTACCTTTTTCAATTAGTATTAATTAAGCGAAATTACGTTATAAATTTGATTCTTGCGGGTATCGTTAAATGTGTGTTACGTTTTTTGCACAAAGGGATTTTAATTAGAATATATTATTTAGTATTCAATTCTAAAATCAACGTGAATATGTCTATATTTCGGGATAATAATAATAAAAATTTATATCTAAATGACTTGCTAAAAATATAGAATAAAATTTACAGTAACTTTGGTTAATAAGAGATATCAAAATGTAAAAATGGTGATGTGGCCATCATAGTACTATATTTTACACGAAAACTATAAGATTTACGCAAAAAAGCTATTCTTAATGATTTGTTCATCATTAAATTCTCTATAATTATTTGTAATGCAAGTTTCATGTAACTATGACAGTTTATTAGCAATTGGCAATAAATGTCAAAATTTTCAATTTTAATTTTTTTTTCTCAAAAGTTAAGAATTTTATGAAAAATATGTTCTAATAAAACTTATTCAGTTTTTTATTATCTTTAACTTTTGTTTGAACCATTTTTTTTTAATTTTGCATATTAAATGAATGTTTACCAAAAGCTTTTCAGTTCCAGTTTTTAACGATAAAACCTTAAGTTTGAAGTTTCATCTCAAACAGATTATTCGTGTTTGAGATACAGCGCACACCGACACACAGACGCACAGACACAATTTTTTTTTCAGAAATTAGTGTTTTGGGTTCAGGGGACCCCAAAATGGATATTTCCGAAAAAAAAAACAATACTCCCCCTATATATACTACGTATATAGGGAAAGTAAAAATAAGAGAGAAAGCTAGAAAAAATATTTGAGTACGCAAAAAACGAAGACTATGAAGAATACAAAGAGATAAGAAAAGAAGTAAAAATAGAGGTACAGTCCAAACAAGATTCATGGAAGGAATTTGGTATGAAGATGAGCGAAAACTACCGTAATAATCAGAAATTATTCTACCGAACATTAAAACAATTAAAACATAGGAAAGAACACAGTCTGAAAAAAATACTGCTGGCGCAGTGGTAAATGTATTGTACTGCGCAAGCAGTATTTTCTGGATGATGCTTGCGCAGTACATTACATGTAAAAACATTCACCACTGCGCAAGCAGTATTTTATGGATGATTCCCTACTGAATAATCCTCTGATAAAATTTTATAATCATGTTGATGATAAAACTGCTTACAAAGTACTGCTTGCGCGATTATGAATATCTAATACTCAAATGCCCTATTGATGTAAATCATACAGAAAATACTGCTTGCGCAGTGGTGAATGTGTTTGCATGTAAAATACTGTACAAGAAAAAATATCTGAGTACGAACAAAAACTAAGACTATGAAGAATACAAAGAGAGAAGAAAAGAAGCAAAAATAGAGGCACAGATGTCCAAACAAGATTCATGGAAGGAATTTGGTATGAAGATGAACGAAAACTATCGGAATAATCAGAAATTATTCTACCGAACATTAAAACAATTAAAACATAAGAAAGAACACAGTCTGAAGAATATAAAAGATGTACGGATAGATAGCGACAAATGAGGACTAAATAGTGCAAAAATGGAAACAATTCTTTGAAGAACTCACAGGTACAGAAACATAAACAAAAATGGTGATGTGACCATCATAGTACTTTCCCTATATTTTACTCGAAAACTATAAGGATATCGCAAAAAAACTATTCATAATAATTTGTTCACTTTTAAATTCTCTACTATTATTTATCATACATATTTCAAGTAAACATTAGGAAAAATGTCAAAATTTTCAATTTTTATATTTTTTAAGAATTCTACGAAAAATATATTTTAATAAAAAAAATTTCATATTAAAAAAAATATCGGAAAAAAAAACAAAAAAGACCTTGAGTAAACATCCACTTCCGGTTTATGAATGTTTACTAAAAACTTGTCAGTTCCAGTTTTGAACGATGAAACCTTAAGTCTAAAGTTTCAACTCTATAGGATGTTTCGTTTTTTTTTTGTAATTTAAAATGAGGGTTAGTCCGGTCATTTATGCTATTTTTTAGTATTAAATCAGTTTTTGAGCTTTGTAAACATTAAATTTTCGATACATAGAATTTTCTTATCTTATCAAATCACATAAAAGTTTAATTTAGCGGTTTCTGGATGAAAATACCTTTTTATCAATGTGTTAGGTTGAATTTTCGAAACATTTAATTTTCTAGATATTGTTTTTTCTAAATATAAAATTTTCCATGTATTGAATCTTCTAAACATTGAATTTAGAAGTTTTTGTGTTTTAATATATTACATTAAATGTATCAAACATCATATTTAGAAATTTTTGTATGTACATTTATTATATATCGTATTTTCTATATATTAAATTTTTAAACATCCAATTTAGTTTCTTTTATGGGTAAATATTTTTATCAATTAACTAATTTTCTAAATAGAGAATTTTCTAAACTAAATGTTAAATTTTCGAATGAATACATCCAATTTTTTGAGTATTGAATTATCTAAATACAGAATTCTCTGTACATCAAATTTCCTACACATAAACATTTATAAGTATTTAATTTTCTAAGCAAAGAATTCTCTATCCATTGAATTTTCTGAACAATTCCTTTTATGTATTGATTTTTTTTAACAGAAACTGGTCCGTACATCGAATTTACTAAACATAGATGTTTATGAAATGTTTTTTAAACAAAGAATTTTTGATACATTCAATTTTCTATATGCCAAAGTTTCTAAACATACATTTTTTTTAGTATTGAATTATCTAGACAGAGAATTTTCTTTACGTTTCTTTATAAATATAAACTTTGTATTGAATTTTGTAAACATTGAATTCTTATACATCGAAAGCATTCAAATTTTTAGTATTAATTTTTTTTCAACAAAGGAGTTTCTATACATCAAATTTTCTAAACACAAAGTTTTATGAATATTAAATTTTCTCTACATCAAATTTTCTAAATATAAGGTTTTATAAGTTTTTTTATAAGACCAGAAAATGTTTATGAATGATGTATAGAAGATTCTATTTAGAATAACCAACTAAATAGAATTTTCTAAAACGCAGGTTTTTTTATAATGCATTTTCTGAACAAAAAAGTATAGAGTTAGAATTTGTTTATTTCCAAGCAGAATATTTACATTCATGGGTTAGTCATAAGTAATAATTATAAAATATATAATTTTCTGAATACTTAATTTTCCAAACATAGAATTTTCTGCATAGCGAAATTTATAAATATACATTTTTTGAGCATTAAATTTCTAAATAGAGAATTTTCTAAACATCGAATTTTCTAAACAATTTTCGTTATAATTGTTGAATTTTTTAAACAAAAATTTTTCTGTCCATTGAATTTTCTAATCAAAATTTTTATATATAAATAATTTTCTGTACATCAAATTTTCTAAACATACACTTCTTTAACCATTGAATATTCTAAACGAATAATTTTCTAAACATCGAAATGCCTAAAAAATAATTATCTGTACATCTAATTTTCTAAACATAAATATATTTGAGTATTTTAAGTGATTCATTATTATATGTACTTTTTATATTACCCTGTTATTGGATGTACTCTGCTGGGTAATAAACTATTATTATTATTATTGATTTTTCTAAACGACGAATTTTCTAAACAAAGAATTTTTTATACATCGAATTTTCTAAACATATATTTTTTGGGTATTGAATTTTCTAAACAAAGGATTTTCTATAGATCGAATTTTCTAAGCAAGGAATTTTCTAAATATAAATATTTTTTTAGTATTGAATTTTCCAAACAAAGAATTTTCAATACATCGCATTTTCTAAACAAAGAATTTTATATTCATCGAATTTTTTAACAATAAAAGTTCTAAACATCAAATTTTCTGAACATACACTTTTTTTGAGTATTGAATTTTCTAAACAAAGAATTTTCTATACATCGACTTTTCTAAACATAATTTTTTTGAGTAATGAATTTTCTAAACAAAGAATTTTCATTTTCAATACATCTAATTATCCAAACAAAGAATTTTCTATACACAATTTTTTATTCATCGAGTATTCTAAACAAAATGTTTTCTATATATACAAAACATAAAATCGAGTTTTCTAAACAAAGAATTTTACCTACATCATATTTTCTAAACAAAAATTTTATAAGTATTGAATTTTCGAAACAAAACAAAAATTATATATCGAATTTTCTAAATAAAGAATTTTCTGTACATCGAATTTTCTAAACAAGGAATTTCCTATACATCGAATGTTCTAAACATATTTTTTTTGAGTATTGAATTTTCTAAACAAAGACTTTTCTATACATCGAATTTTCTAAACAGAGAATTTTCTCTACATCGTATTTTCTAAACATAAAATTTTGTAAGTATTGAATTTTCTAAACAAAGAAATTTCTATACATCGAATTTTCTAAATAAAGAATTTTCTGTACATCGAATTTTCTAAACAAAAAAATTTCTATACATCGAATTTTCTAAATAAAGAATTTTCTGTACATCGAATTTTCTAAACATAGAATTTTTTATACATCGAATTTTCTAAACAAAGAGTTTTCTGTTCATCGATTTGTCTAAACAAAAAATTTTTCTTACATTTTCTTTATAATGTTTTATACATCGAAATTTCTAATAATAATTTTCTATACGTTGAATTTTCAAAACCTAAAATTTTATAAGAATTAAATTGAGGTTTACGAGCTATTCCTAATAATTTGTTCACTTTCGAATTCTCTACAATTATTTCATATAACTCCTGTAGTTTAGCAATAGGAAAAAAATGTCAACATTTTTAATTTTTAAATTTTGTCTCGCACGTTTTTGAAAAAATGTTCAAATAAAACTTATTCAGTTTCTCGTTCCCTGTAACTTCTGTTTGAAATGTTTAGTAAAAATTTTCATATTTAAGAAAATATTGGAAAAAACAAAAAACGGCCTCAAGTAAACATCCACTTTCGGTTTTTGAATGTTTACCAAAAGCTTTTCAGTTCCAGTTTTTAATGATAAAACCTCAAGTTTAAAGTTTCATTTCAATCGGATCATTCGTTTTTGAGATACAGCGCCCACAGACATTTTCATGCACGAAAACAATACTTCCCCTATATATAATATATAGGGAAAGTAAAAAGAAAACCAGAAGGAGAGGGCAACTACATAGACAGCGATGTAGAAGAAAAGTTGAAGAAATTACCGAAGAAGAGGCAAAAGAAGCTATCAAAAAACTGAAGAATGGAAAAGCACCAGGCAAAGATGAACTATGACGCTTGCGCAGTATATTAAAACAGTATTTTATTACTTTCCCTATACACGTAGTATATAGGGGGAGTATTGTTTTCGTGATTTTTTTTTGAAAATTTTTTTTTGCGGAAATATCCGTTTTGGGGTCCCCTGAACCCAAAAAACTAATTTCTGGAAAAAAAAATTCTGTGTCTGTGTGTGTGTGTGTGTGTGTGTGTGTGTGTCTGTCTGTCTGTCTGTCGGTGGGCGCTGTATCTCAAAAACGAATGATCCAATTGAGATGAAACTTTAAACTTAAGGTTTTATCGTTAAAAACTGGAGCTGAAAAGCTTTTGGTAGAAATTCATAAACCGGAAGTGGATGTTTACTCGAGGCGTTTTTTTGTTTTTTACCAATATTTTTCTAAATATACAAAATATTATGAAACTTCTCAAACAAAAGTTAAAGGGCGTAAAAAACTGAACAACTTTTATTAGAACATGTTTTTTATAAAATTCTTAACTTTCGAAAAAAAAATTAAAAATTGAAAATTTTGGCATTTTTTGGCAATTGCTAATAAACTATTGAAGCTACATGAAATTTATATAACAAATAGTTGTAGAGAATTCAAGACTGAACAAATTATAAAGAATAGTTTTTTTGCCTAAACCTCATAGTTTTCGAGTAAAATATAGGGAAAGTACTATGATGGCCACATCACCATTTTAGGTAGTTTTATTGCCAATATGATTGTAAAATTTTATTCCAAGCCTATCCAGTTAGGAGGATTTCCTGGATAGCATAGTATTGTGTGGATGTCCAACTTAAAAACAAGAACTTGAAGCTTTAGAGAAGCCCTCAACAATAAATATAAACGATCATCGGCATTGTAGAATAAACTGTAGTTGCTAAAAAAGAGGTTTGGTGAGACTTTGGTTGCCTAGATACTTGCTGATTTAAAAACTTAGCTACAAGTCGTTCTGGTAGCGATTCTGAATTTTTAATTACATGAGAAGATAAAATAAGTCAATAATAATGTTTTATCTAATTGTATACAATACTTCTTGAGCAGTTGTGGGTGTTTGTGGACGAGGAAACTTAAATTATCTACAAAATACTGCTTGCGCAGTGGTGAATACTCCTCAAACATCATGTGAATGTAAATCATCCAGAAAATACTGCTTGCGCGGTGGTGAATGTTTCTAAATGTAATGTACTGCGCAAGCAGTATTTTCTGAATGACTCTTGTGCAGTATATTACATCAGTATCTTATAGGTAGTTTTATTGCCAATATGATTGTAAAATTTTATTCCAAGCTTATTCAGTTAGAAGGATTTCCTGGATAGCATAGTATTGTGTGGATGTCCAACTTAAAAACAAGAACTGGAAGCTTTAGAGAAGCTCTTAACAATAAATATAAACGATCATCGGCATTGTAGAATAAACTGTAGTTGCTAAAAAAGAGGTTTGGTGAGACTTTGGTTGCCTAGATACTTGCTGATTTAAAAACTTATCTACAAGTCGTCCTTATGGCGAGTCTGCATTTTTAAATTCCTTGAGATAAGATAAGTCAATAATATTGTTTTATTTAATTATATACAATACTGCTTGGGCAGTTATGGGTGTTTGTGGATGACAAAATTATCTACAAAATACTACTTGCGCAGTGATGAATACTCCTCAAACATCATATGAATGTGAATCGTCCAGAAAATGCTGCTTGCGCAGTGGTGAATATTCCTCAAACATCATCCAGAAAATACTGCTGGCGCAGTGGTAAATGTATTGTACTGCGCAAGCAGTATTTTCTGGATGATGCTTGCGCAGTACATTACATGTAAAAATATTCACCACTGCGCAAGCAGTATTTTATGGATGATTCCCTACTGAATAATCCTCTGATAAAATTTTATAATCATGTTGATGATAAAACTGCTTACAAAGTAATATAAAAGTCTTGAAACTTAGAGAAGAAATTAGTGGAAATTTCTTGTATTCTTGAAAAAGTATGTCTAGATTCTAGAAAAAAAATTCTAAAAAATCTAGGGCCTCAAGAAAAATCTAGATTTCTACAAACAAATTTTCTAAAAAGTTTTATAGCCTTCAAGAAAATCTTTGCAACTTATAATATAAGAAGATAACCTTGAAATCTGGAGGAGAAATTTCCTCAACCCTTGGGAAAAAGTCTAGATTTCTTCTAAATGAAAATTTTATAAAAAATTCTAGAGCTTCCTAGAAATTTACAAGACCAGTTGGAAAAAAGGAAATCTTGGAGAAAAAAATACTAGAAATTTCCCGAGTCTAAGTTTTTAAAAACAAATTTTCTAAAAAAGTCTTCATTTAAATCTTCGCATTTTACTGGAAATTTCCTAATTTTTACACATCAAATTCAAATTGATACAATAAAAATAAAAAAAATCGTTATTATTATTTTTTTACTATTTTAGCTATAATTCTTTAAATAATAATGAAATTACAAATAAATTACCAGCAACGAAAAGAAGTAAAAATGCTAAAAATTAGACATTCGATTTTCAATTGTTTTTCAGAATTTTTAGAATAACTTTTTACAGCACGGATGGATTTAAAAAATTCTTTCACGAAATGATTTCTAACATCAAATACAAGTTCATGGACAAAAAATCAAAAATTTTATTTTCAATTGTTTTTCAGAATTTTTACAATTACTATTTACAGGATGGACGGATTGTAAAAAATTTTTTACGAAACGACTGCTGACATCCAATTCAAATTGATAGAATAAAAATCAAAAATTTATTATTCAATTGTCTTTTTATATTTTAGCTATAATGCTTGGAATAGTTATGAAGTTACGAAATTTCTTTTACCAATAAATCACCAGCAACGAAGAGTAGTAAAGTAAAAATGCAAAAAGAAAATAAACATTCGATTTTCAATTGTTTTTCAGTATTTTTAAAATAACGTTTCATAGCAAGGACGGTTTAAAAAAAATCTTTTACGAAATGATTCCTAACATCAAATACAAGTTGACGGACTAAAAATCTTGAAATTATTTTTCGCAATTTAGATAAGAAATTCCTAAAATTTCGATATAACGATACAAGAAATTTTGTAAATTACAAAAACATTCTAAAAAACAACTCTCGAAAAATTGCTTTGCTATATCAAAAACAAATTGCTCAAAAATACTAGAATTTACAGACATTTTTGAGAAAAAAAAAACTAACAAAATAAGGAAATAAATCTAAATAACGGAAGATACTAAAATTTTTGAAAATATATTTATGGCAAATTCTAAAATAATTAATGAAATGCTACAACCTAAATATACAACAAATAATAACATTTAAGAAAAAAAATAGTAGACTCCTTGGAGAAATTTCTAGAACTCTACAAAAGAAATTGTTGGAAATTTCTAGAAACCTTTAAAAAATCTACATTTCTAGAAAAAAAATCTTGAAAATTCTAAAAACTTTGCAATTCAAAAGATAGCTCGAAAAAAACAATCTTGATATCTGGAGGAGAGATGACTAAAAAGAGTCTAGATTTCTAGAAAAATGTATAGCGTCCAAATCTGAAATGAGTTATTGGAAATTTCTGAACTCTCGAAAAAAAGTGTAAACTTCTGGAAAAGATTTGCAATTTATAAAACAATATTAAAAATATTACTGAAAACGGCCTCAAAGAAAATTTTAAAAATACTGAAACGAATTTTCTAAAAAATCTAGAACTCCCGAATGCTAAAAATTCTGGAAATATGAAAAAGAAATAACTGTTAACTTCTATAATCCTCCAAATAAGTTCTAGAAATCTACAAGGAAAACTTGTGAAAAATTCTAGAATCCTTGATCAAAAAAAAAATTCTTTGGAAAGGAAGATGCAAAAAAGAAATTCCTGAAACGTTAACAAGCCTCTAAATAAGTTATAGAAAATTAGAAGAAAATTTTAAAATTGCTAAAAATTCTGGAAATATCTATTTATTTATTAGATAAGAAAAAGAAATTCAAAAATTTTTTATAAACCTAAAATGAAATAAATGAAAAAGTATGGATCATCTGAGAAAATTATAGAAAATTTTCTAATAGAAAAAGTTGAACAAACTCTTGCATTGAAACCACGAAGAAATTTTTATAAATAAATATAAATAATGACTTTTTGAAACTCTCGAATAAAATCTTTGCTAAACCTGTAAAAATTTCTAGAATTCTCGATGAAAATTCCTTGGAAAGGAAGTTGCAATAAAAACTAAAAGTGTGGAGGAGACATTACTGAAATTTCAAGAATCTTTAAAGAAAAATCTAAAAAAAATTCTGAAATATTCTAAAGTTATATATTTTTCTCACAAATTAAGAACTTTACGAAAAACATGTCTTTGTAAAACTTGTCCAGTTTCTTATTCCCTTTAACTTTTGTTTGAAAAGTTATGTAATATTTTTTAAATTTAGATTTAAAATATTGATAAAAAACAAAAGAAACGCCTCGAATAAGTATCCACATTTATGAATGTTCTCATTCACGAAAACAATATTTTCCAAATGGTGATTTTTCTCGAAATCTATGAGGTTTACGTAAAAAGGCTATTCTTAGTAATTTGTTCACTTTTTGAATTCTCTACAATTATTTGTTATATAAATTTCTTGTAGCTCTAACAGTTTAATAGCAATTGGCAAAAAATATCAAAATTTTCAATTTTTATTTTTTTTCTCGAAAGTTAAGAATTATATGAAAAATATGTTTTTACAAAACCTGTTCAGTTTTTTATTCCTATCAACTTTTGTTTGAAAAGTTTTGTAATATTTTTCAAATTAAAAGAAATATCGGAAAAAACAAAAAGTGGCTTCGAGTAAACATCCACTTCCGGTTTATAAATGTTTACCAAAAGCTTTTCAGTTCCAGTTTTTAACGATAAAATCCTATGTTTAAAGTTTCATTATTTTTGAGATCCAGCGCCCACAGGCATTTTCACGCACGAAAACAATACTTCCCCTATATATACTATATAGGGAAAGTAAAAATTATATTGTTAAATATTCCTACTTTCATTTTTGCTGGTTTGTATACAAAAAGCAATATAATTAATTACACAAGGTTAGCTAACGAGCGAGTGTTCTATTTCGGTAGGTTAAATAATCCGTGGGCTCTTTATTTGATTACGTCCATAAATCAGGGAAATCGGGCGTCGTGCTCGTGATTTTTTCCCTATAATTTATGGAAAAAGTTTTAAATTTCTGCGGGTGACAACTGCGGCCGCCCGCTGACAAATTGTCCACCGCGCTTCTCGCAACAAAAACCGGACTCGAGGAATATGCGGACACCGACATAATGTAGGATTTCGTTTTGCCTTTTTTTCCCAGTTAGTTCCTCGCGACGGAATTAATGGAACACTCCCCCTTGAAAACTTTCCCCTTTTGTGTGGTTTCATGTCGCCGTGCTCTGGTTTTGTTCATTTAATTGGGTTACCCATGAATAAAAGAATAATTGTAATGATTTAAGCTTATTACGTTGTAAATTTTATTACAGTATACCCTCAAACAAATTTATATTTCTTTGCCTTCCTGCCAGAATGTTAAGAATGTCAATTAGTAGTCACTTTAGTTTTTAAAGTTATCAAGTGGGTGGGTGGCCTCTATCCCACCTTCCAATTAGTAAAACATAAACGAGGGTTTTAATTACAAAAATGGTGACGTGGCCATTATAGTATTTTCCTTATATTTACAAGACATTCAAAATTATTAAATGGGTGTACCTCAAGGTTCAGTTTTTGCAAAGTTTCTATACTTGAATTTTCTAATGGTAATAGCTGCATACACACACTATTTCCATCAAACTACGTTAATTAAATACTTCACTGTATGCGTATTTTAGTAATAAAATTGAAATACAACTAGAAACCAGTTGGTTTCAATTGATTCGCACTTGCTTTTCCCCTTGCTATTTAGAAACGAAATTAATTTTACGATTGAACTTAGGCAAACAGAGGCGCATTAGCGTTGTCGACGTGAAACCCGATATACAGTCAGAGCTGAAACCAATTCCGGAGCAGTCAATAATTAAATTAGCCTCCATTAAAACGACGGAACAATCAAGCACTGGCACTCCACCGTCATTGACACCGCAGAGTTTCGGTGTTTCTAAGCGTGTGTATGTGTGTGCAGGCGTGCTCCTGACACCCGTAATAATATATTGTTGTTTAATTCAATTGGGGTTTATTAACAATTGTATGAATTGAGATTTATGTTACGGATTCGTGCCAATTTGAATATTATCTAATAACGGGGTGACACCAATTGTGCGCGTCTGCACTTGAAACCGGACCGAATCCGTTGCGGAATGAATCCGATTTCGGGATTGTGTTTTTCGGGATAAAAGGGAGCGACCATAAATCTCCCATTGAACGTGCGCAGGGGTTATAAATCGCGCCCTGTTTTGCTTCTGTCAACCGAAGGGCCGGACAATTAATAAATTCGTTTGTGTTCGAAATCCGACTGTTTGTTGAAGATACCCAAGCCGATTTCAATTAGCCACCTTCTAGAAGATTAATATTAGGGTACGAATAATCACCGGTGATAAATCTATGAAATTAATGCAAAAAAAATAATTAAAAAGAAGGAAACTTATCATCATCGACATAAAATTTGTGTGTGTGCTCTGGTCAATGATTTGATCACCCTTGGCAAACTCAATCCAGATCCAGAAAATTTGTGAAATTTTAAACCAAGAAAATTCTCACTTAACCCGTGGTGAAACATTTTCATATTAATTAGAGATTAATTACCAAGTGTTTCATTTACCTTATATAAAATAAAGAATATTTGTGTATCCCATAAAAACTATATAGTTAACATCTCTAGAAGTGAAAACAACATTAAACTAAATCAACTTCAACATACACAATTTTCCATCTAAATATAGAATGTAATCTGACTGTAACGCTACACAAATTGTTCCAGCCATGACTTGCCTCATGAATATTTAAACAATAAACTTATTAACCGTGAATGCACCCCGGTGGTAATTTTATGTGGGTGTTATTATTACCTTTTTTTTTAATATAGTAAGCGACCCCGATGTGTATCGACCAGCTCGAACGACATTGAAATTTAAATATTTCAGAGTGTTTACTATGAATTTATAATTCGTTCACTTGCTAATCGATATATGCTTAACCTTTCGTCTTTCACAATCTAACCATTTTATAGGAGTGCGTCTGTTTATTGCCCATATATTTAAAAATCCCTCCTCAGCATAAATTTTATGTTAACTCTAAAACAGTGTTGTATTTTAAAAACCCAATATAATACTTCTAAAATAAGATTTTGTAACGTACGTACAAATTATTATTTCATGGTACTGTCTCAATGGATTCATGAATTGTAAGTAAAGATATATTCTGATAAACGTCATTTTAGGTTTACTAAAATATTATTGTGTAATTCTAGTTAGACAGTTCTCACAAAATACATATTTATGTGGAAAAGTTTCCGAACAAACTTGCACGAATATCTGCGTAAAATATTATACGCGGACTACATCCGTCCGCTCCTAGGATGACAAACTAAGTTGTACATTTGAACAATTATGTTTAATTTAAGTTAAAGTTTAAGCACAAACACCGCACGTTGCCTATTGTGAGCGAAAGTCTAGTTGACACCAGCGTTTGTATTTAAAGTTTGTTATTAACACACCTACCTGTACCGAAATACCAATGTTAATTTATACGTTATATAAACAAAATTATATGGCTCTGTACAAAAATGTAAGCATTTATTAACTCATATTTACGATTTTAATAACGTGAAAGTGTGTAAACATGTTATTAAAGCATACTTAATTTGATTTTATAAAATTAAAATGAAATCGATTAAATTATTTTTTGAAACCAAACATAAACATAAGTATGTTTAAAAAACTAGCTAATGTGACCAATGATTAAAAGCCTGTCTGTTGGTGCAACCCCTACCGCGACCAGGGAAGAGTGACTGAACTGGCTGAAGCGCTTCTCCATAGTTTTCGGTTAGACGGGTTGCAAGGCTGTTGTCGACGTGGATTTCAACATCAAGCCAAAACACTGGGGCGAAACCAGATCAGACACTCGTTTACTACCGCTGTTGGACATCATAGCGAATATAGAACTAAAGGTGGCCAACGAGGGAGACGTACTGACGTTTACCCACGACAGTTCGTCTTCAATAATTGACCTCATGTTGGTCGATGCGGCACTCTTTCCAAGGATCGTTGTGTGGAGGGTCGTCAAGGCCATGTCTAAGTAACCACAGAATTATAGAGTTCAAGGTCTCTAGCGGGGCCATCATTCAGGCTCCCCCTCCCCCCGACGCAGACCCAGTATGGAAACTAGACCCAAAGGACTGGAAGACCTTCCATGCTTCTATGACCACCTTCGCGCCGATCAACAAGAATCCAAACGCTTAAGCCAAGAAGCTCTCCACACGGTTACACGCTGCTTATGTGGAGGCCATCCCCATCAAGCGAAGTGGGATCGCGTTGAAAGTGTACTGGTGGATGGAAGAGGTGGTGGAAGCCCGACGCAAGGCAGGCGAATAGGGCACGAAAAGACCTCAGAAGGTGTCATAGCAAGGAATAAGACGACATGGAGAACCTGAAGATCGCAGCATCTAGCGCCAGAGCTCAGCACAAGGTAGCCATTATTAAGAGTAAACGCAAAATGGAAACACACAGTAGTTTCCTCGACAAGGCGGAATATGCTTGTGCAATATTTTCTGGGCGACTGCGGACTGCATGTGATCGAGCAATCCCGAGGAGGAAGAAGAGAGGCGCCAGGGCGGTGTACTGGTGGTCGCCGAGGGTCGCGAAGCATAGGGATTAGCCAATGCAGCGAAGATAGATCTGTCCAAATGCAGAAAGAAGGAAAGGGTTATGCAGATATTGAAGTCGGTCAGCGCTGTGGCTAAAAGAAAACTGCGCATTGAGTTCGGGTGCAGTAAAGAGGGGAGATGGATGAAAGGAAGTGGACGCTCCGGTTACTGGAGTGATGGAACGTATCAAGGCCGAGTTCTTCCCACAGGGAGGGACCTCAGAAGAGGAGGTGGCCGGTGTTGTTTACTGCGGAAGGAGTAGGTAGCGAGGGTAGCCAGGGCTATTCCACAGCGCAAGGACCAGGGGGAATCCCCAACAAAGCCATCAGGGAAGTTGTAGGAGAAGAACCAGGCGGTTTCACTGAGTGCCTCAATAAATTCCTGAGTGTGTTCCCGGGCATATATAGGAAATCAGAAGAAGAGCATGGGCGTTGAGATTAGTATGTCTGCTGAATAGTGAAGCAAATTTGTTGGAAATACTGCTGTATTAAAGAAAACCTAGAGGACACAGGGGGACTGTTAGACTAGCAATACGGTTTCCAGAAGAGCAGATCCATAGTGGATGATCTGAAAAGAGTGAGGAGACTGGCAACGGAGGCGAGCAGCGGCCCACTCGACGTCAGAGTCGCACACAACAGCATATCTTGGTCGGTGATCATGGAAGTGCTGGAAAGAAAAGGATATCGGGGTATTTAAACAGGATATTAGACAGTTTACCAGACGAGAGGGAAACTGCTAATGGAAGAGGAGTGCAGATTTCCACTGGCGGGGGTTGGTTTGTGGGCCGCTCTTTTGGAACATTGCCTGTCAGAGCCGGCCGAGGTGGAAATAATTGACTTTGCTCTCTTAGCCATAGCCAGAAGGCTGCAGATCCTGGAGACCAGCTTGTCTGGGCAGAAGGCCTGGGAGTAGTGATAGAGGCGAACCCAAACTACAGGAAGTTCTGAAGGCGGCGTCTCGAGCAGTTAGGGCGGTAAAGACGGTTTTTAGGATAATGTTGCATTCCGTAGCGCCAGGTAGATTTCCGGGAGCTGCCTGAACATCAGGGTGGAGAATAAGTCTGTTTATTCGTTGAGGAGATTAACGTCGGGATTTCTGGTGCGTTTATAAATTTCGGCCGCTTCTAAAAGGTTTAGCCTCGAACCTTTGGTACAGCTGTGCAAAATTTTCACCTTGCTTACCTACGAGATTTGATGTTTGCTTTCTGAAATATGGTTGGCGAATGAGCTGTGGTTCTGCTACAGTCTGGAAATGTTCAGAATATCGTTTCTCCAAGCTGCGTCCAGTTTTGCAATAGTGTATACGTACTATTGCATTCGGAACACTGCATCTCATATACACCCGATTTTTTTATGTGGTCAATTTCGTCTTTTGGATTAAACAAAATGTTCGATAGCTTTGCAGATGGCCTAAAGGCAATTTGTTGATTTTGTTTGCGGAGAATGTTTGTTATTAATTGTGGTAAAAACATATTAAGTGTTTCAATATTTGTTTAAATATAGATTACCACATAATAACGGTCACAACAATCAAGTTAATTTCAAATTGACATTTTGGCAAAGGAAAGAGCTCAAGTGTACCGGAACATCATGAGCCACCCGCTGTTCCCCGAGAGGGGAAGGATACGCTGACGGAGTGGCAGCGAAGATGGGAAACAGCACCACGGGGCAAATAGACGGCCACAACCATCACAAATGTGACACCTAGGCTCCAGAGACGTTGGGGGGAGGTGGCATACGAGCTAGCCGAAATATTATCAGGCCACGGGTGCTTCAAAGAATATTTATTTAGAATGAAAAAAGGAACGGATGAACAGATGCCGCTACTGTGGCTCCGTCAATATAGTGGAGTACACTGTATTTAGGTGCGTTCGCTGGGGACGCATCAGGGGGGAGGCGGAAGCGCAGATTGGCTGCAAGTTGGAACCAGAAAACTCATGGAATCCCTGGACAGCTGGAGAATCCTATACCAGTTCGCCACCAGACTGATCCGGGAAAAGGAAGAACGTGAGATGGAGATGGAGGAGCATGAAAAAGGCACGTAGGTAGAGGGTGAAGTTAACGACGGGCGAGCTATGCCGCAAGGTGGTCTACCGTCGGATAACTATTATGGAGACGGATCCCCAGCAGTATACCAACTGAGCCCTTCCCTCAAAAGAATATGTTGGTGAATAGACCCAGCCCGGGCTGATGTCGTGAACCCTTAAGTGGGATTAAGTCTCTTAAAAAAAACTTTACTTTGCGCAGCACCAGCGTGGGTAAGCTACCTGAAATCGAAAAGGAATGTAGAGTGCATGCAGAGAGCACTTAGGTCAGGCTTGCTACGGGTGTTCCGGGGATATCGGACGGTTTTGACAGAGGCGGGTGAGGTGATGTCGCTGTCGGTACCCCCGGACATTTCGAGTAAGATCAGGGAGTGGATATGAGCAAGATTAGAGTTGGGGCGGAAAAGGAGAGGACAAAGGCGGAAGGAAGAGAACGTCAAATAGTGGACTGGCAGTGGAGGTGCAGCGAGGATAATAAAGGAATAGTAACGCGCCGAATGATCCCTGACATCAAGCCGTGGGTAGACCGCAAACACGGCCAGATGGAACACTTTCTGGCACAGATCTTTGCAAAGCATGAATGTTTCTAAACCTACCCCATAAGGATCGGAAAGGCGGTCACGGAGCAATGCCCGTACTACGAACGTCAAAGTGGAGCACACCCTTTGATTGTATCAAGTGTAGGGCGAATAGGGAAGTCCTCATAGGTGCACTGGGGAGAAGCTTCCCTAACCATTTCAATACCAGATTATTTTTAATTGGCAAACAAATTATCCCACGACACATTCTTCACTTATATGGTTCAAATAGGGTTGACAATTTTTTTCAGAATTTTCACACACCCTCTACGAGTTTATTCTAAGTTGCTTCAAAGCAAGCTTGGTGTTGAATGACAACTTTATGTTGTGCAGCCGAAAGAATTTGTTTCAAACAAATAAGTAGCTTTATAACTAAAATATTTTGTACTCAGGTAGAAATAAACTTAAACTTTACAATAACATGTTTATTTAAAAAAATACCAACAAATATTTGAAGTCAGTTTAGATAATAGCAATAACACCATTATCATTCGAAAAGTAAATAATAATACAAAAATAAAATCATGTGCTCATTGTTCTTACTTCTGATGATATGATAGAAAGCAAATTCTTTGCGGAGTTAAACACAAATAAGTGTTGCGCTTTATGCAGGGCATTTGTGTAGTACGCAGGCAATTTTTGCACCTATTTTTTTGTCCCTAAACTCACCAAAGTATCCAATTTGGTCGATTTGAATAGGTCAAGGGGGGCTGGAAAAAGACGTTGTCTGGATCTTTACAACAGCTCACCTTGTCACTTCCTAAAGGGCGTCCGCTCTCCCTCACAGGAGTCTTATTGGCCAGAGTATAGCTTTAAGCTACTTGTGCAGTAAACTGACATAATGACAGCTGCACTCTTCCTTTTCGCTGACTCTGATGCCTCCTGTAGAGGTGCCCCCATTGACTTTGGAGATACTGATACACCAGTATACAATCCAGGAGTATCGTCTACCCGATAGAGTTCAATAAGCATATCGGCGAGGCCTACACCCCCCATTTACTGGTTGTATTCGACAGCAATGGCTGGTCTTTTGACCGGAACGTTTTGATTTGGTTTCCTGTCATACCTCTAGCAGGAGCCGACTGGTTCTAAGCCTTGATAAATAAAAATCAAATTGATTGGCTTGCTTTCAAACCACCGTACGACGAAGAGTGGTCCGTCGCTCAACTGATTTTTGTCCATAGGCCCTCTTTCTTTCAATTTTAAATATTCTGCTGATTTTAGAGGGCACCCTATTCGATAATTTCAAATTGTACCCAAGCACCAAATCTGTCTTTCGCATAGAGTTAAAGCTAGACCTTCGAAAGTGTCATTAAATTATTTCTCAATCCGACATATTTGGCTCAAACACAATATCATTCATATAATCTTCATTCCATCGAAAAACATAGTGCTTGATTATAATTATAGTTAAAACTAACGACACTTGAATATGTAGCTCGTATCCTGAAACTAATGTTTACCAAGGTTGCTTTCAAGCAACTTAATGTCGTTCTCAATACCGAAACTTCTATTTCACAAATCGATGTTACTTACAAATTTTTACTTCTTCAATATTGTTATAAAGAGCAAATACATTTTTGTGTAGTCTAAATTTAAAAATAAAATGGCATAAAACTCTTATAAAAATAGACACTTGACGGACTACTCACAGTTATCCATAACGCATCGAGGAATCTAAAAAACGTATTTGCAACTATTATGACGTCAATATTATCAGCGAGAGCAGTGTTACCACTAAAGAAGAGTATAACTTTTAGAGATTATAAAGAGGAAGCGGCAACATTGCCTAACTAACGCTTAGTTCAAATTAAATATTAAGTTGTTCTTCGAAGCAACCATGGTACTGAAAGGGCTAACACTAATCCTACTCATGCTGGAGAGCGAGAATAGCTTATTATTTCCGAATATACGGCTGCAACATGGCCAGCCAGGCGGAGGGCTGGTAGACACGCCAGCCAGAGTATCAACATACTAGGGCAAGAGATAAAGGTCGCCACTAGCCTTAAATAATATAGATGGCCCATCAGAAGGTAAGAGAATACTTCTGATGGGTGTGCAACGGTCCAAGATGCTCTACGTGGCCCCGGCGTGGGCTACTTCCCTTCGACCTCGAGTTACTCGCAGTTCTCATTCCCGACATGGAATTCGCGTACAATGACCATTGCCCACTCGTATGAATTTCATACACGTGGGCAATGATTATGCTCATTATACAATATACTATTTAATCACTATCCGATTTTTAATTAAAAATAAAATTGTAGCAATGTTACTGTTAGTGTTAACAAAATTTCAAAAGTATAACTCTTGAGAATGATTTATTAGTTGGAGGGTGGGATAGTGGCCACCCACCCACCCTACATATGTGCTCGAATTTAAATCAATATCACTTGTTAGGTTCGCAAAAACCAACATTACTGTTCATGTTTAACTTATTTGAAAACCCAAATCACAGATTTAGTTTATACTTAAATGTATATGTAGGGGGGATGGGTGTCTACTATCCCACCCTTCAATTACTTTATTAAAAACGGTTTTTGTTATAAAAAATGTTCCAACAACTCGGATCTAAATAACAAATCACAATTATTTGTGTAAATCATTTCATTTCCAATAAAATGATTTTATTATTACTGCTGAAAATATTGAACCTTTAAAGCAGTATTTCTGGTGTATATTTAATGGGTGGGTGCCCACTATCACACCCTTTAAACACTATAACACAAACTACAATTTCTAGTTAAGAAATTATATAAAAGAAGACGTAATTAATAAACTGAATTCGTTGTTATAAGTAAACATTTATTTCCAAAAACAATTCGAGGATAATTTGTAATTGAAGGGTGTTTTGGAGTCCACTTACTCACCCTACATATATATATATATATATATATATATATATATACAGGGTGACTGACGAAAAACCTTTGGTGCTGTATCTCGCTTATTTTTTATCCAATTTTAATCAATAAGACATCAAATTAAACCATTTTTAAAAGACTTTAATAGGATCTGAACTGTTATTTTTTCTCGTACCCAGTTTTTGACAAAATACGATCAACATTTTTTTTTTTAATTGCACTGTATATATATTTTTATTGATTCGCAAGGAGATTTTTTTTCTGAATATAAAATTGTAGACAAATTTATCCATACATCAAACTTAAGTCGAGAATTAAAAAAATAAATAAAAAGTCAAGTATCCATTGTAAACAATATACAAACCCTATTTTAAATGTCAAAAGTGACAGTGACAGCCATTGATGCAATACTGCAACGATTTTTAATTAGTTCATAATTAAAATGTTGCAATATTTCAAACACTGTACTAGAATTTTGTGCTTCTACAGAAATCGTTTTTCAGTTTTTGAAATCTTGCAACATTTTTATTATGAAATTATTAAAAATCATTGCAGTATTGTACCAATAACTGACACTGTCACTTTTGACATTTGGAATAGGCTCTGTATATTGTTTACTATGGGTATTTGATTATTAATTTTTTTTTTTGAATCCTCAAATTCTCGACTTTGGTTTGATGAATGGATAAAATCGTTTACAAATTTAGATTCAGAAAAAAATCTCCTTGCGGATCAGTACAAAATATATATACAGTGCAATTTGAAAAAAAGTTGATCGTCTTTTGTCAAAAACTGGATGCAAGAAAATATATCAGTACAGTTCATATTAAAATCTTTTAAAAATCATATAATATGATGTTTTATTTATTCAAATCAGATCAAAAATAAGCGAGATACAGCACCAAAGGTTTTTCATCAGTCACCTTGTATAAGTACCAACTGCCATTTGTCAACTGAAAATTTCGGTTGTCAATTATTAATTGCAACCCTCAAAATTTCATTTCAAGTGCTAACGATCAATTTTGATTGTACATTGCAACTGCTGAAAACAGTTGTTTTATTCCTATTACCAACGACTGTCAACTGTAATTTATCAACTGTCATTTTTTAACTGCCGACTGACATTCATCAATTGTCAACTGTCAACTGTAATGCATGAAGTGTCAACTATCATTTATCAAGCGCCAACTGCCGAAAATAATTGTTTCATTCCTACCTTCATCGACTATAAACTGTCATTGATCGACTGTCAGCTGTCATTTTTCAAATAACAACTGTTAACATTGACAGTTAACTGTCATTTATCAATTGTGAATTGTCATTTTTCAAGTGCCAACTGATAATTACAATTGTTTATTGTAAATTGCAACTGCTGACACCAGTTGTTTCATTTGTATTACTATCGACTGTCAACTGACATTTATCAATTGTCAGCTGTCATTTTTCAACTGTCAACTGACATTAATCAACTGTAAACTGGAATGCATGAAGTGTCAACTGTCACTTATCAAGTGCCTACTGAAAATTTCGGTTGTTAATTGTAAATTGCAACCTCCAAAAACAGTTGTTTCTTTCCTATCACCGTTAACTGTCAACTGACAATTTCGATTGTTGATTGTGAACTGCAATTGCCGAAAACAGTTGTTTCATTCGTACCACTATTCATTGTAAATTGCAACCTTCGAAAATAATTGTTTCGTTCCAAATGTCATCGACTATTAACTGTAATTTATTAACTGTCAACTGTCATTTTGCAAGTGCCAACTGTCAACATTGACAATTAGCTGTGATTTATTAACTGCCAACTGTCATTTTTCAAGTGCCAATGGTCAATTTCGATTGTTGATTGTAAATTGCAACTGCTGAAAACGGTTTTTCCATTACCGTCAACTGTCACCTGTCATTAATCGACTGTTTTCAAGTGTCAACTGGTAATTTCGATTGTGAATTGCAATTAGCGAAAACAGTTGTTTCGTTCCTATTGCCAGCCACCATTAACTGTCAATTATATCACTAATAAATAGAAAAAACACGAAAATATTTTCGTAAAATCTACAACAAATGAGTCTTATTAAGACTACAAGAAACAAATAACTTTTGAAACAACTACTTCTCTAGCTAATACTTCGACAGACATTCAATGTCTGTAGAGAAGTAGTTGTATCAAAAGTGATTTGTTCTTGTAGTCTTAATAAGACTCATTTGTTGTAGATTTTACGAAAATATTTTCGTGTTTTTTCTATTTATTAGTGAATTTTCTACAACGTAAAGGACTTATATATTTTATTGTCAATTATATTATTTATGAACTGTGAAGCGCCTTTTATCAACTGTTAAATGCCAATATCGATTGTTAATTGTAAATTGCAACCGCTGAAAATAATTGTTTCATTCCTACCACTATCGACTGTTAACTGTCCTTGGTTGACTGTCAACTGTTAATTTTCAAGTGTCAACTGTCAACATTAACTGTTAACTGTGATCTATCAACTGTCAACTGTCATTTTTCAAGTGTCAACGGTCAATTTCGATTGTTGATTGTAAGGCAACTGCAGAAAACAGTTGTTTCACTCCATTACCATTACCATTACCATCGACTGTCAACTGTCATTTTTCAACGGAAACTGACATTCATTAACTATCAACTGTAATGCATGAAGTGTCAACTGTCATTAATCAACTGTCAACTGAAAATTTCGGTTGTCAATTGTAAATTGCAAACCCTAAAAACAGTTGTTTCTGTCCTATCACCGCCAACTGTCAACTGTCATTAATCAACTTTCAACTGTCATTTTTTAAGGGTCAACTGACAATTTCGATTGTGAATTGCAATTTCCGAAAACAATTGTTTCATTCCTATTACCATTCACTATTAACTCCCAACTGTTATTTATGAACTGTGAGCTGCCATTTATCAAATGTCAACTGCCAATTTCGATTGTTAATTGTAAATTACAACCGCCATCGACTGTCAACTGTTATTTTTCAACTGTCAACTGTTATCATTGACTGTTAACTGTCATTTATCAACTCTGAACTGTAATTTTCCAAGTGCCAACTGTCAATTTCGATTGTTGATTTTACAGTTGTTTTACTCCTATTACTGTCAACTGTCATTTATTAACTGTCATTTTTCAACTGCTAACTGACAATAATCAACTGTTAACAGTAATGCATGAAGTGTCAACTGTCATTTATCAACTGAACTGTTAACTGAAAGTTTCGGTTGTCAATTGCAATCCTCAAAAACAGTTGTTTATCTCCCATCACCGTCAACTGTCAACTATCAGCTTTGAAGTGACAACTGCCAACATTGACTATTAACTTTCATTTATCAATTGACAACTGTCATTTTTGAAGTAACAACTGTCAATTTACAAAAGAGTTATTTCATTCCTATTACCATCGACTGTCAACTGTCATTTTTCAACCACCAACTGCCATTTATCATCTGTCAACTATCATTTATCAACTGTCAATTGGCAACTTTGGTTAATTGTAAATTGTAACTGCCACTTATCAACTATTTTTGATTATTAATTATAAATTACAACCCCCAAACATAGTTGTTTCCTTCTTTACATCATCGACTGATAACTGTCATTTATCAACTGTCAAATGTCATTTATCATCTGTTAACTAACATTCATCAACTGCCAACAGTAATGCATGAAGTGTCAACTATCATTTATCATCTGTCAACAGTAATGCATGAAGTGTCAACTGTCATTTATCAACAGTCAACTGCAAATTTCGGTTGTCAATCGTAATTTGCAACCCTCAAAAACAGTTGTTTCTTTCCTATCACCGACAACTATCAACTGTTATTAATCGACTGTCAACTGTCATTTTTCAAATGTCAACTGACAATTTAGATTATTTACTGCTACAAGAAGGCTTGTGCTTCTTCCAAAGGATGGAAAATCGCTCCTCACTCCAGTATCAAAGTATCAACTAATGCAACGCCTCATACAATCATTGAAGTATTTCATGCGTGAATTTTTTTAAATCTCAGATTGATTTTCTGTATTAATTATTAGTTATTAATGTAATCTTAATTTATCCTTAAAGCGTAGATTGATTTACAAATGCATAAGATATACTATGATAAAACTTCTTTAATTGGACTTATTTTTTGTTGCAGACTTTATTTACAAAGGATAATTAATATTATGATTCTAATTTGATATTCAATTTATTTTACCATTATAATTCAACTAAATAAGTTAAAAATGGATTAGAAAAAGGTGATTTACTTTGGAATAACTGATTATTTCACAGAAACGTATACATTATTGAACTTATGATCTTTTTTATGTGCATTCATTAGTATTTCTAGAGCGAAACTGCAACTTTCTGCGTACAATTACTTTAAGCATTAATCACGGTATTAATATTGATTGGCATTGTAATTCCACCCTTATTATAGACCATATTATTGCATATCATGTGTCCTAATAGCTCAATAAATTCAGCACTCGCTATTGATCCACTGCATGGTGTAAATTTCTCTCCCCGTACAAAGTACTATTATAAATTATCGCATTCACCTAGATTGCATTCAATTGTTCGTGCACCCACATACACACACACACCCACCCCTTCATAAACACATACGTGTACAGTATAAAGCACACGTTTCTGGTGATGTTAAGATAAGGGCCACGGAAATATTATTTGCTACCCACTCGAGAAATTGCTTTTTTGCCGAAACGAACACACGTATTAAGGGGAGAGGGCCGTGTTTGCTTAGCCCTCCATCTCGGTGGAATCTATTTACCTACAAGAATACGAGAGGTGGTGCGTGAGACAGGAGCGTCGTCCCCTGGAAATGAAAATTCGCCCCGAACTTCCAACGCCCATGGCTGTTATGTTGTTACAATCTCGTCCCGTTGGATGAACAAAAGCCTTTGTTGTTCCTCTCGCCGGGCCTCTATCAGAATGTATTTTTAATTAAACTCTTAGCCCGGCTGCAACGTGCGTGATTATTAAATACTGGTCTGCATTCTAGAAACTTCATAAAATAATTAGTGTATAAAAGTAATATTAAAAATGAATAATAGGTAGTTGATTAAAAATGCACTTGGTATTAAAATATAAAATAAAGTGAATTCTTAATTATCCACCTATTATTAAAATAATGTTTCACCAAGAGTTTAATTAGAAACAAATACAACACTAAAAGTTTTTTTATGAATATTTGGAGGATATATTTTCAATAATAGGTAGGAAAATATTTTACCATATATCTTATAAACATATACAAAGCTAATTCCTATTATTTTTAATGTATAGTTTTACTGAGAGTAAAAATTCCATCAAATTTTTTGAATCATGATGTCTTATTTAAAAATTATTATGATAATTACTTTTGCCTGCATTGTGTAAGTAGTGGTTTAGAGTGGGTAAGAAAATTAAAAAATCTCAGTGGAAAGAGAAACTAGAAAGAGGTCCTTTCAGTTTTATGGTTATCGGCCGACTGATAAAGATCGTTTCATTAGAACTCCAAGATTAACGCAACTCCGAAGCCGTTTTTTTATGCCTTCCGCGTCCTCCTCGGCAAAGGCGAATCAATCTCTTTATCCTCGCGAGCTGTAAAGAAACTGGGTCGTTCTTTTAATCAAATTATCCGCAAAAAAACAGCCGGAATATAAATTCGGCGATCACCGCCGGTGGAGTAAATCGAGCCGAAGGCGGATTTACTGCATGACAAAGTGTAAGGGTAGTGTATCTAGGAAGATGCAGTTGATCAATACAGTACACTCTGATAAGAGAGTGTTACCATATGGAATTTTATTTGATTCTATTTAAAGAAATAGAATCAAACATAGAAAATAACTGGTTCGTCCTTAAGTTAAGTAAGTGATTTTCTCTAAATCTAAACACTATTTAATAATTGTTTGGACCCAGCTTACTTTTACCTAAATAATTACTTCTACCAAGTAATGAAGAAACTCAATATATTTAAAATTTAAGCGAACTACGATATCATCCATCGTATTGTTGCTCTACCACAATTATAAAAAAAATAATGCAAGTTCACATTGGATAAATAATTAAATATCAAATATCAAATATATTATTAATTTATTCCTTACTTCACTTGTTCTCTAAACTAAATAAACTGAGGATTTCTTTTTATTTTTAAAACATTTCACAACAACTCAAAATATCAATAGTGATTAATTAACTAATACCTTTCAGGTTAATCCATTCAGGGCAATTCGTCTTGTGAATTATTAAACATGACAAAAATGTAGGTAAATCTGTTTCGAAAAGGAATTTAATTACTATGAAATTTTAATCATTGCGTGTAATTGAGAATTAGGACTCCGACCCGGTTAATTTAATGATGCCCAGCTGCTTGGGGTCGCAGGGTGAAAATTTCATTACACCTCTGATGACGTTTTAAATTATTGTTTGCTGCTGAATTAACCCAGTTTGAAATAGGCTATACATGATTTTTACTTAATTAAACGACTCTTTTACAATACTATATATTCGAACAGGTCTTTACTTTTATTTCCTTATACTAATTTTGGATGTTATGCTTCTTACTAGTTTGATTACAGTTTATTTTATGTAAAAAATTATTATTAAAAATATGTTTTAATATATTAACTGAATGCATTTCAACTGTAATTGTTTAGTTTATTACGGGAAAATTTTCTGTCTTAAAATTTTTATATTCTTCCTGTCGTTTTGAAACCGTCATAAAGATTACGTTTAAAATGCGTTCTTATCTCGCTCGGGGTTAAAGGTGATGACAAATGACATTCGTTAAAGTCTGCTGTGGCGCGAAGAAAACTGTTTATTACGGTCGTATCTTAGTCTGGATGATGAAAATAAAGTTCTCACTTGAAATATCCTTTAAGTGTTTATTACTGCAATAGGTAAATGTAAATTTTAAAGTAAATTTAAATTTTCTACTATAGGTAAACCTTATGGTTTTAATAACAATCGCTTAAGATTATATTTATGTAGGAAATTTAAAATATTAAATATATGAAAAATAAATGACAAATTAGGTAATTGCTCGTATTTATTATTCTAAGGTTTGTAGTTGTTAACCAAACATTCATTTATAGTGTAGAATACCTGGAAAATAAACTATGCTTTTTTTGAGGGTTTCATGTCTAGAAATTTGATGGATTCTGGTAGTAGATTGAAAAAATCAGTGGGCCATAATAATTTGGTCCGTTTCGTAATCTTTGGTAGACAAATATGACTTTTCCTCTTTTTCTCATACTCGTGTTTGTCTGCATGTGTGCAATACGATTCTATGGTTTTTTGAACATAAACCAGACGTCGTAGAATATATAAAGAAGGCAATGTCAAACTACCCAGTTCAATGAAAGTTGCTTTGTAGTAAAATTAATACTCTTAACTCTTAAAATAATTGTTTCTTTATAACGCAGTCCCGTAATAAAGGATACTGTATGTAAGATGTGTTTGATATAACGCAAAATCAGCAGTACGCAGTGCAGGTATATGCAGTTTTAATGTTACTTGACGCAAAATGAATATTAAGGCGACACATCTTCTTTACAGCTAAAGCATCCTCATGGCCCTGCCAGGATGATTTACAATCGAGACATACTTAGAAAATTAATTGTTATTCCGTTAGAAATATCTGATCTATTTCGATTTAAAGAGGGCTTGTTAGATTTAAACCAAGTGTCTATATTGCTTTTGCATTTTGTGTGCTGATAGTTTACTATCAAGAAATCCGTTGCTTTGTTCACGAATGTTGTATTATCAGCGAATTGGAAGAGCTAAGGCCACCATAGTACTCTCTCTATATTTTTCTTTCAAAATATGAGGTTTACGCAAATAGAATATTCTCAACAATTTGCTCAATTTGGATTCTTTGCCATTACTTGTTATATAAATTTTATGTTTATGAATGTTTACCAAAAGCATTTCAGTTAAAGTTTTCAATGACAAAACCTTAAGTTTAAAGTTTCATCTCAAAAGGATCATTCGTTTCTGAACTACACACACATTTTAAGGCGAAACTTTAAACTTAAGGTTTTATCGTTAAAAACTAGAACTGAAAAGCTTTTGTTAAGCATTCATAAACCGTAAGTAGATGTTTACTCGTTTTTTCTGGATATTTTTCTAAATTAAAAATTTTACTTAAAAGTTATAAATATAAATAAACATACAAATACATTCATATTATTAAATACATATTTACATTTGAAAAACTAATTAATATTATAAAATGCTTTCGACAGTAGGTATTGCTTAATGCATCATTTAAACTGTTTGGACACTATAAGTTAAACAGTTAAAAACTTTTATGCAGTAGTATCTTGTTATTGGATGTTATTATTTTTCCTCATGTCGCATTATTTTGGTAGTAAAATTCAATGGTTTTACGAATATACTTACATTAGACATTCTAGGATATAAACACAGGGTGCTATTAGGATCTTCAGAGATTTGAAAGCTCCTCAACAGTTTTCTCTATATGCCAAGCCTGCTACTATACGGACAACTCTTCGTTGCATTCTAAATTCGTCATGCATGAACATCAAGTGCTTCCATAAAAAGATACCGTATATTAGATGTGTGTGACAGAAAAAAAACTATGAGTTTAAAACCACATCCTTTGACACTGCTCTATCCACGTTTCTTAGAACATATGAATTTTTAACAAGCCATAAGCTCTTTGCCGTGTTGAACCCATGTTAGTAGGTCATCAATGTAAATTCCGAAAAAATTTGCTGAGCTAATTTCCGCTGGTAGATTACACTTTAAAGATAAGACCATTTTCACTGTCTTTTCACTATTTAGCTTAAGTCGGTTTTCATTGAACCAATTTGTTGGAGTTTGTTTACCAATATATAATTTAATAGACGCATTGTGGAGAGTTTTACCACTAGCTACTAGCGTTATGTCGTCAGCATACAGAACTGGTAACAAGCAACGTATTCTTGATGGAAGATCATTTATGTAGTAGATATAGGCTCTGAACTCCAACCATTTACTTTTACAAGTTGCTTTCTACTTGTTAAATAAGATACAAGCAATCGATTTGCTTCAGATGAAATGTAAAAGTAAAGCTTCTGAGAAGTATTTGATAAGAAACGCAATCAAATGCTTTATTTAAATCTAATAAATTACATGTTACAATATCATTACTTTTAAAGGCATTTAGGGTTAAATTAATATACTTATTCAATGCCGTTATTGTTGACATACTTTGTCTAAACCCATATAGCATTCTGTTCGATTCAAGATATGTAGATACTTGTTCTGTCACAATAGCCTCGAGAATTTTATATAATTATAAGTGAGATGCATATAGGTCTATAATTATTTAAATCGTTTGAGTCTCCTTTCTTAAATATTAGTATGCATTTGCCGATTTTCAGAGTTATCAGGAAAAATATCTTCTCGAAGGCATCTGTTTATCAAACTTTTAATTGGATTGATAAGAATATCTATCAGCATTTTGACTGCTTTTATATTTAGACCATATACGTCATGTACATTTTGGTTTTAATTTTATAATATTTCTAACCTTGCCACAAGATACTTCTACTAATTTGAAATATTGTGTGTTATTCCTGATGTTCAATGCCCCAACCGTTAATGAAATTGAGTCATTGTTACCTTTTGGCAAAGTGTCTATTACAGTTTTTTCTACGGACGAGAAGAAGTTGTTAAAATCATCTGCGGTAGTAGTTGTATCTTTACTGATTGTCTCTTTCATTGGGCGCTTCGAATTGACTAATGCCTAACAGCCGTACTAATAGTCGCGAATTAATTCTCGAACTGAAAAATCCTGAATTATTTGTCGTATTTATTAGTCGGGTATTTACGGGTAGTTTCGGCGACTTCGAAGAATTATCCTCCATACGGGAACTTTTTAGTGACATTTAATTATTACTGGTTTTACGTTGGCACTATACGGGAACTTTTTAGTGACATTTAATTATTACTGGTTTTACGTTGGCAGAATCGTCATGTTCTGTCAGTTGAAGAGCGCCATTTATTAAATTAGGAATATAGTAAGTACAATTAATACTTATTTTTAATGGAAATGGTACATAATAATGGTCATTCATTTTACAGAAATGGATAAAGGTAAAATTATAATAACAATATATTAACTATAATGAATTATAAAAATATCTGTTGACAAGTAAGAAATTGACAGTTCGCGAATAATCTCGAAATAATCTTGCGTCGCGCAGAATTATTGAATTGACGTTTATCTTTAAAAATAATCCGAGGTAAAGGAATAATCCTTATACTCGAATTAATTCGCGACTATTAGTACGGCTGTAAGTGGATTTATTGGGATTCGTAGCTGTTTGGATCTACCGATCGTTAGATGCTGTCACTTCTTTTTTAATTTCCAGTCTTAGTTTTTGTCTCAGATGTTTATAATAATGTATTGATTCAGATGTTTTTAATTTAATAGATACCTCTCGATCAAGCTTCATTGAACACAATAAAATTTTTATTTATAATGTAATCCCATGATTCATTTATGTCCAGATAATTTATGAAGGACATATCACAATTTGACATTAAGTTATACAAAACAGATTTAGCCCTGTTGTGTAATAGGTCTTATAATTTTAGATTTGACTTGATTATGTGCAGTGTATGAAAATTCTACCTTCAATCCACAATTAACAGATAATCCAACATCTACTATTTTTGTTTTCCCAATAAGATTTACGTTAATTGAAAATATACTATCCATGCAAATATTACGTCTAGTAGTTCGAGAATATAATTTACGTAAACCATAGTTTTCAAATAAATAACACAGATCGTTTGCAATTTTTTCATTGCTTCCAAACTGGACGTTAAAATCACCACAAATATATACACAATGGTGATTAAGATTGAGTTTTTCTAGCATATCTGTAATTGTTTCGAGAAAAGCTATAAAATCACCTCTTAGTAGTTTGTATATGGATATTATTATTTGATTTGACTTCTTTAATATGATGCCAGAAGGTTCACATAATAATTCTGTTGATATTTTATTTAAAAGTTACATATTAGTGACACCAACATTGCCTTTCACCATGGCTATTGCGTCACCCTGCTCAAGAGTTACTCAAAACTTATTTAGCCTAAGAGATTCTGCATGAGATAAGCCATAGAAAGACATTAATATTTATATTTAAAAATTGATATTGTTTTATTTTCTATTACATAAAGAGTTTGTGTGTTTTTCGCAGAAAATCATCAAAGATTAGTAATTTATATTATTGTGTATATATAGGGTGGGTGGGTGGTCTCTATCCTACCCTCCAATCAGTAAAACATAGCGAGGGTTTTAGTTAGAAGTTGTAAAATGTAAACAAACACAAAATAATAGCATTTTTAATTGATATATTCATACAAATATTTCTAAAAATTTTTGATGATGTTTTACTGAGTGGAGGGTGTAATAGAGGCCACCCACCCACCCTACATATACATGCAAATAATAATCACTGATCTCCTCGCGGTTTTCAATAACTTTAGTTACAAAATTTGAATAAAACAAAATTGACAAAGCCAATTTTTTGAGTATGTAAATTAATAAAAATTATATACATGATACGTGGATGGATTTTAAATCAAACTTAAATAATATTAGCAATAGTAGGTCATTTATTTTTAAACTTAAATTTGGATTATGCTTTAGTTTTTATTATAGACAAAGTTTTATTGCTTTGTAAACAGCAAACACATCAACGATTAGTTTTTAAAGTTATCATGTATATGTAGGGTGGGTGGGTGGCCTCTATCCCACCATTCAATCAGTAAAACATAAGCGAGGGTTTTAATTAAAATTTGTAAAATATAAATAAACACAAAATAATTGCAATTTTTAGAGATTTATTCATACAAATTTTTAAAATTATGTTTGATGTTTTACTGATTGGAGGGTATGATAGAGTATACCCACCCACCCTTTATATACATATAAATTTCGACTTTTGAATAAATAAGAAATTCACACGTAAAATTTTTGAGTGAGTAAAGCTCATTCATATTTAAACTTAAATTTGGATTATGTTTTACTTTTTTACCATACAAGATTTTATTGTTTTGCAGCAAAATCATCAACGATTAGTATTTAAAGTTATCTTGTATATGTAGGGTGGGTGGCCTCTATCCCACCCTGCAAACAGTAAATCAAAAGCGAGGGTTTTAAAATGTAAAAAAGTACATGGTGATGTGGCCATCATAATTTCCTTACATTTTTCTAGTAGACTATGAGGTTTACGAAAAAAGGTTATTCTTAATAATTTGCTCCATTTTGGATTCTCTACAATTACTTGTTATATAAATTTTATGTTACTCCTATAGTTTATTAGAAGTAAGTACAAAATATAAAAATTTTTCATTCAAAATGTCTTTCTCGTAAGTTAAGAACTTTACGAAAAACATGTTCAGTTTCTCATTTCCTTAAACTTTTGTTTGAATAGTTTTGTAATATTTTTCATATTTATAAAATTATCGAAAAAAAAATAACAAAAAACGGCCAAGACTAAACATCCACTACCAGATTTTGAATGTTTATGAAAAGCTTTTCAGTTATAATAATTAGAAAATATTAGTCAATTTTTTCCAACGTAAAGAAACTTTTCAGTTCTAGTTTTGATAATAAAAACTTAAGTTTAAAGTTTCATCTCAATCAGATCCTTCGTTTTTGAGATACAGCACCCACAGACATTTTACATGCACGAAAACAATACTTCCTCTATATATACTATGCAGGGAAAGTAAAATAAGGGACCAAGTATGGATACCTGTGCCACACCATATTTTAAGAACATCTGGCCAAAGGATTTTAACATTTACAACTACGATTTGCTGTCTTTGGCAAAGATATGTGATAATTAAACGGCAGATATTTGGAAGAAAGTGAAGAAAATAAAGTTTCCACAAAGGAATGATTGCATACGCCTTACTATGGTCGAGAAATTATGACGTAATATGCATACCAAGTTCGAAACCGTATATGATGTCTTCGGCAGCAAATACAAGTTTCACGTAAATGACAACTAACTTATTTTGATGTTAGCAAGTGAATTTTTATCCAAAAAATAAAGACAAGAAATTTTGCTTTCCCATGTCTACAACGTGCGCACCCTAGGCGAAAACAACTAATAAATTTACTTTATAATTCGTAAAGTTCTTATTTTTTAAATAAAATGTTATAATTTATTCGCGTAAACATACCGCCATCAATTGAATACAATTCACTTCACTATTAATTTCAAATACTCGATTGGTAGAAGACATAGTTTCACTACAGGTCGCACAATAGTTGTACTGATTCTAATGGTAGCACGCCTTGCTATCTCATATGGACTAAAGTGTAGCGATTGTATACGTCCTAATTGCCACTGTATCCTCCTTGATTATTACGAACTGTACTTCTCTGTCACCTATTGTCTTCAATTTCCCTCGCTTATTTAGCTCCGAACGATATTCACTCCATCGTTTCGCTTCTTTTAGATTAATTGCCACCTGCTTAACCTACGGTCATGTGTTTCTTGGATGTCATAATATCTCCGATTAGAAAATGAGCAGGATTTAAAACATTGCAGCCATTAGGGACGTTAGTAAGCGGGCATAGTGGTATTAAATTGAATACGGCTTCAATTTTTATCAGTAAGGTGTATAATTCTTCTGCGGTTAGTAAAACCCTCCTAGCTACTCTGTGACGATGACCCTTAACACATCCCATAATCCTCCAAAATGAGGAACTTTGGGCAGGATAAACGTCCATTTAATTTGTTGTTGGATTTTTTTCCTCTCATGAGGTGGTGTTGCTTAGCTAAGCGTCCTTGCACTACGGTCTCGGTGCTCCTGTTGTGCGCCTCTGGATGTTTAACTCCATGTGTACTCCTGTGTTTTCTATGAAGTCCAGGAGTTTCTGCCAGGGGATACTCTTTAGTTGTTCTACAGGAAGCATAGGCTTTCCGAATTTCACCATGCGTTCTTCTTCGTATGCTAAGTACAGAAGGTGTTGGGGAATCTTCTCTTCTTCCAAACACCCATGGTATAGGGGGCTTTTCTCAATGCCCATCCTATGTTTCTAATTATTCAGGTCACAGTGCCCAGTGACTAGTTCTGTGATTTTTTTTTAGTTTTAGTCTACTCATCTAGGAAGAGTCTCATATGCTTCATTCCGATTTGGTTATGCCATGCCTTTTTGTGTTCCTCAACTAGTTTGCGTCGGATTATTTCCTTTCCGGTTTCATGGGGTATACCGAAAGCGGGTTCAGGCCTACGAATTCACCCTTTGCCCCTTGTTTGGCTAACAAGTCGGCCCTCAAGTGTCCAATAATTCTTTGGTCCTTGGATATCCATACTAGCTGTGTTTTTCTTGTAGACGCCAGTGCGTCCAGTCTGTTTATGCAGGTCATCACCAGCCTGAACTGCACTCTCGGCGAAGAGTGCTTAAAATAGTAACTGGTCCTTTGTTAAGTCCCATCTCCATTACGTGATGAGCACACCAGTCAATGGCGGCTATTTCGGCCTAGAAAATGAAAGCATGTTTCTCCAGAGCAATCGCGAATTGTTTGCTCCGGTTGCACCCTCCCTAGATGCCAGCTCCGGTTCCCTGAGTATTTTCGGCCCCGTCTGTGTACCAGATGGTTCCTGTTGTTGGTTTAATCGAAGGATAAGGTCTCAGCATTCTCTGGTTTCCACAAGAATTATCCTAATTCTCGCAGATGGTTACAAGCACCAATAAAATTTATCGCATTATTACTGATGATCTCTGACCCACACCCTCGATAACCAATGAAGCGTAAAAACGTAGCAATAAAACTTTCAGTGGACAAATTCGAGACGAGCTCTATGTAAACCGGTTTATTGGAACAGTAAACAAAAATGCATATATACGCTTTAACAGTTTTTATTTTGCTTCGTCTAAAACCATCCTTGATAATAAATGTTCCCGTGAAATCATCTCCAGTGCAAAGTTCTGGGCGAGTCGGCTGCGCTCGAGCTGATGGTAATACGCCCATGAGGGGAGCCTGAAGGCGTGGCTTTGCACGAATACACTTAACACAAGATTTCACTATTTTACGAATGACTTGTCTTCCATGGATTGGCCAAAATTTTAGACGTAGCGCACGCTGGCTTCTGATATGTAGATTAGACTGATGTACACTCATAGCGATAAGTTTGGTAATTTCGTAATTAACTGGCAACACAATGGGAGATCGAAGATTTACTGACAAGTCGCTCTTTACAAGACATCATCCTCCCCCAACGCATCCGTAGCGTAATGGAAAATAAATCACTTTGCAGTTGGGGGCCAACCATTAGAAAGTCGTAAATGCGGATTGGATTTATTCATCTGTCAACTTCAGATATTCTTCCATGAATGCACGATATACAGTATAGGTGTCAGACGATTTGGTAAGCCGGAGTTCGAGAGTAATAAATCTTTGTTTCACAGATTCACTTGAGTCTCCCAGTCTGCATGAATCCTCTTTGAACGGAAGCACCACTTCAAATCTACGTGTTTAGTGTTGTTTTGACAGTGTTCCATACATCGCTCGCCAGAAGTGCGAGAGGTTCATGTATAACTCTCTACGTTATTATACTTTTGCACTATTTGACTCAGTCCCACGAGCGACACAATGGTGTTGTCCTGTGATTTACGAGGGTTCTTCAATAAGTAATGCCCCATATTTTTTTTTCTCCACAATGAGCAAAAACTGAAAATTGTACTTCTAGGTACTTCAAGTTCAGTGTTGCTCCTCCCAGTGGACGACGTTTCAAATCATTCAACACATGGCAGAGCTGTAACGAATTTTCAAAATGGCGTCTGTAAGTGTTTCACGTTACAAACAGCGAGCAGTGATTGAGTTCTTGATTGCAGAGAAAGAAACTGTGGGAAATATCCATAAACTTTTGTGTGCAGTGCATGGAGATTATGCTGTCGAGAAGTGGGCAAAGAGAGTTAAGGCGTCAGAAAGTTCAACAACTCAACTCCAAGATCTGCCACGTGTCCTGTCAGTCCAATCCAGACATGGTGATGAGGCGCATGGATGTCATTATTCGTATGGACCGCCGCATTACAGTGCAATAATTGGCCTCATAGCTGTCAGTCAGCAGTGGAAGTGTGTGTGCAATGATCGAGACTCTCAGATATTCAAAAGTTTGCGCAAAAGGGGCCCCAAGAAGTCTCACAGCAGAAAACAGGATGCGGATGCAAAGAACAACCATGTCATCTGATTTGTTGGCGAGGTTTCTGTCCCGGATTGTGACGGGTGATCAAAACTGGGTGCACCACTTTGAGCCGGAAACCTAAAGACAGTCAATGGAATGGCACAATCCTCAGACACCAAGAACAAAAAAATTCAACTCCCTCTGCTGGAAAAGTTATGGTTACTATTTTTTTGGGACAGTGAAAATGACATTCTTGTTAATGTGATACCAAAAGAGATAACTATTAATTCCGAAGCATACTTGAAGACCTTGGAGAAACTCAAGAAACGTTTCCAGCGTGTTAGGCATGACAATAATCCAGCTGAAATCTTGATCCTGCACGATAAGTCTCAAAACCCGAGAACACCTCACCAAATTGTGTTGGACAACATTGCCCCATCCACCATGCAGCTCAGATCTGGCACCGTTAGACTTCCATCTCTTCGTAACTCTTAAAGACGATTTGCGTGGCGCACAGGTCAAGAGTTGGTACCGGTAGCGAATACAGGTACTTGTTTCACGCTGGCGTAAGGCTGTACAAGTTGATGGAGACTATGTTGAAAAATAGTACGTGTAGAAGTAACAAGTAGCTATATTGTCACCAAAATTTAACGGGAAGAAATACAAGAAGATTCGAATTGAATCAAAAGCCAAGGAATTCCATCCTCTCGATAACTAAAGCACTGATAGACATCTTGAATCTAAACACATTTACATTTTTTTACATTTATAAATCGTGTGATTTGCATTATATAGACTACATTTTTGATCCACGGTAATTTGCTCAATTTTGAATTCGTTACATTTAGCTCCTTTAGTTGATTAGCAATAAGCAAAAACATTTTTAAATTAAGAATTTTACATAAAAAAATATTTCAATAAAACTTTTCCAGTTTTACATTTGTTTGGATAAATCTATTAAATTTTGCAATAACGTTATATCTATTTATGTTTTACAACTTTTAATTAAAACCCTCGCTTATGTTTTATTGATTAGAGGGTGGGTTAGAGACCACCCACCCACCCTACATATACATATTAACTTTAATTACTGATCGTCTCACGGTTTTCAATAACTTTAATTACAAAATTGGTTTAAAAGAAAATTGACAAAGTAAAATTTTTGATAAAGACAATAGTTGCGACCGTTACTACGTAAGATAACCTTGAAATCTGAAGGAGAAACTTCTGGAAATTTCCTGGGCCCTTGGAAAAACAGTCTAAATTTCTAAATTTTCTAAAAGATCTTGAGCCTTAGAAGACCAGTTGAAAAAATAACTTAAAATCGGGAAGAGAAATTACTGAAAATTCCTTAAACTTTCTCGAAAATAAGAAAAGATTCCTAGGGGAAAATTTTAGACCCTCCAAGAAAAATTCCACAATTTTGAACTATCTAAATAATTTTATAGCCTCTAGTTGAAACAAAATGTTGAATTCTAAAGAAGCAATTTACCTGAATTCTCGAAAAGCAGGGAATTAAAAAACATTTAGAGTCTGAAAGAAAATCTTCGCAATTTATAAGAAAAGTTGAAAAAAAATTAATTTGGGGAAGCAGTTATTGGCCATTTTCTAAACTCTAAACTTTTAGAAAAAAAATTCTAGAAAATCCTAATCCTTGCAATTTAAAGACGACTTCAAAAAAAATCTTGAACACTGAAGAATAAATTTCTAGAAATTTCCTAAACCCTCGAGAAAATAATTTAGATTTCTAGAGGAAAATTCTAAAAATTCAAGAGCCTCAAAAAAACTCTTTGCGATTTAGAAGACAAGTTGAAAAAAAACTTGAAATGTGGAGAAGAAATTACTACAAATTTCTTGAACTCTTGAAAAAAGTCTAGATTTTTAAAAACAAATTTTCTAAAAAAAACCTTCATTTAAATCAAGTTGAAAAAAAAACTTGAAATGGGGAGAAGAAATTACTACAAATTTCCTGAACTCTTGAAAAACGTCTAGATTTTTAAAAACAAATTTTCTAAGAAAGCCTTCATTTAAATCTTCGCAATTTACTGGAAATTTCCCGAATTCTAAAAAAACTGCATTTCTAAAAAAAAAAATCTAAAAACTTCGCAATTTAAAAGACAGCTTAAAAAACAATCTATATATCTGGAGGAGAAATAACTGAAAAGAGTCTAGATTTCTAGGAACAGATTTTCTAGAAAAAAGTATAGCCTCGAAATCTGAATAAAAGTTATTTGAAATTTCTGAACTCTAGATAAAAAGTCTAAAGTTCTGGAAAATATTTTTTTTTAAATTTTTTAGCACTGAAGGAAATCTTTGCAATTTATAAGGCAATATTAAAATCTGAAAGAGAAATTACTGGAAACAGCCCCAAATAAAATTCTATAAATATTAAAACAAAGTAAAAAATCTAGAACTCCCGAATAAGACCTTTTCTAATAATTCTGCAAATATGAAGAAAAAATTACTGTTAACTTCTTCAAAAAAGCTTTAGAAATCTACAAGGAAAACTTGTGAAAGGTTTTAGAATCCTCGATCAAAATTCTTTGGAAAGGAAGATGAAAAAACTGAAAATATGGAGGAGGAATTCCTGTAACTTCTAGAAAAAAATATCCTAATAAATTTCAAAGTTAAACAAAATCTTGGGAGAACTTTCTGAATAATCAAGAACTCGCGAATAAAATCTTTGCTAAAAATTCTGGAAATATATATTTATTTATTAGATAAGAAAAAGAAATTAATATACCTCAAAAAAAGTTTTATAAATCTAAAATGAAATCTTGTGAAAAATTCTAGAAACCTCAATCTGAAAAAAAAACTAAGACTGTAGATCATCTGAGAAAATGATAGGAATTTAGAAGAACATTTTCTAATAGAAATAATTGAAGAAAATCTTGTATAGAAACGAAGAAGTAATTTCTATAAACAAATATAAATAATTATTTTCTGAAAACTTTTGAAACTCTTGAATAAAATCTTTGCTAAATATTTCTAGACTTCTCGATGAAAACTATTTGGAAAGAAGGTTGCAATAAAAAATAAAAGTATGGAGGAGAAATTACTGAAATTTAAAGATAAGTCTAAAACATTTTCTGAAAAACTGTAACGTTAATTTTTTTCTCACAAATTAAGAACTTTACGAAAAACATGTCTTAATAAAACTTGTTCAGTTTCTCTTTAACCTTTGTTTGAAAAAGCCTCGAATAAACATCCACTTCCGGTTTATGAATGTTTGCCCAAATCTTTTCAGTTCTAGTATTTAATGATAAAACCTTAAATTTAAAGTTTCATCATTCGTTTTTGAGATACAGCGCCCACAGACATTTTTCTGCACGAAAACAATACTTTCTCTGTATATTCTATATAGGGAAAGTAAAAAGATGGAAAGAAGAAGGACGAAAAGAAAGAAATATGAAGCCAGGCGAAATACCTTTCTCTTACTTCTTGAAGGTTAGGATCCGCTTTAGACGATCGAATTCTTCCGCCAACAATTCCACACAAACATATAACCGTACGGCGACTGGCAAATTGAATAATACATGGTACTCTTAATCTGTGAACAACACCAGCAACTTAAATTAAAATTTCACTAAATATGGGCATCATAGTACTTTCCCTATATTTGACTCAAAAACTATGAGGTTTACGTAAAAAATTATTTTAAATAATTTGTTCATTTTTAAATTCTCTACAATTATTTGATATATAATTTTTATGTAACTCCTATAGTTTATTCGCAATTTGCAAAATTTTCAATTTTTAATTTTTTTCTCGAAAAAAATATTTTTATAAAACTTGTTCAGTTTCTCATTCTCTCTAACTTTTATTTAAAAAGTTTTGTAATATTTTTCATATTTAGAAAGTTATACCGATGACAATTGTTTTTGTACATATAATCCAATCGATAATTCGTAAATGTAGATAACACAATAAAAACAAATTTTAGTCAGAAATATTTTAAAAATTTTACTTGAACATCATATAATCACAACATAACTTGTTGCCATTTTGAAGGTAATTTCATTAAGCTTCTCTCATAGAAGCCTTCTTCTCTATTGGCAAAAAATTGAGACAGTCGATTTTCGCAAACCTTTTTTGAAGCGAATTTTTCACCAGCAAAATTGTTCGCCATGGACAGAAACAGATGGTAATCACTTGGTGGCAGGTCCGGACTATAAGGTAGATGCATAAGAATCTCCTAACCTAGCTCCCGGAATTATGAAGTTAGGGATGTGATTATATTCCTCGATGCAAAAAAACGTGGGACCATGCGTTATTTATCGTTAATTGAATATGTATGAAAAAAATATCACTTAAATACGTGAATCTTTCTTTGGAAATAATTGGGGTTTTTCTTATATAAGTTGCAGGGAGTCAATAAGTTGCTGAAGGGATTGCAAAGCTTTAGGTACAGAGAGTGTATGGGAAATTAGGGCTGTATCATCGGCAAATTGAAGGAGATTTTAGAAGGATTCAAGTGAAGAGGATCAGGGTTGTAGGCGTCGAAGCAGAAAATGTTGTAGAGTAGTGGAGATAAAGGGGATCCTTGGAGAACCTTGTACAGGAGTAAAATGAGTACGAGTTGTTGATTTGTTGTTGATTTTGACTTTAACTGATCTGTTTGAAAGGAATTGCTTGATACTGAAAATAATATGGATAAGAATTTTGAGGAGGTAATATTTGTTCAATAGACCTTGATACCAGACAGAGTAGAAGGCTTTTTGAATAGCCAGTAGTAATATGGCTGATGACTTTCCTTGTTTGGATGTTGAAGCTAACGATGGTAAGTGGGATGGTAGTGGCTCGTTTTAGAAGGAAGCCAAATTGGTAGTTCGGGATACAATCATGTTTGTAGGATAGTATTTTATTTTTGAGAAGTGATTCGTAAAGTTTTCTTAAGACGGGAAGTGTCGTAATAACTGAATATCATATTTTGAGATACAGATTATTCCTAGTTTCCATTCGGAAGAAAAATATTGGTGTTGGTAAATGAAATTAAAGATATTAAGGATATGGACTTGTATGTGGGTATTGTCTTTTATTTTAGTGAATTTGAATAAATTTATGAAAGTATTTAAACTCTTTTAAAGGGGTTGAATGCTAAACTTTTGCGGTTTCAACTGACATACGAATGTATATGGAAATGAAACACCAGATAGAGGGTCAAATGGAATTTAAATTTTATTTGCATAGATATAGCCTCCATTTGTATTCAACCTATTTTTCTGCCTTTAGTAGCATTGATAATACAGATTACTATCTTACAAAAGGGCTTAAACATATGTTTAGCAGTTACAGGAAATTAAATTTACAAACTTTATCTATTTTTAAGTCTACATGTTCAATAATAATAAAAAACAATATTAAAAGGTGTTTTATTAGCAATAAACTTGTTTGACAACCATATTTGTTATGATGAACGAAATAAAATTTCTTACTTCACTTATTGTAATATGTGAAGTAAGGAATTTTATTTCGTTCATCATAATATAGAACACTTCACATTACTCAACCCGAAATTTAGTGAATCATATTTGTCTTTAATATGGAAATATAGTTGTAATAGATAAACATTATTAAGCTAGATTTCCTATCTCCTGTATCATCATTGTAATTATTAAAATTCGTAAAACAATTTAAAAACGATTAGATAACGTCTTAATTATTTCATTCGTGGATTGATAATCATCAGCTAAATTGTATGGAAACAATAGTCACTAAGTTAATAATAAAATGTGTGATATAAACAAACTTTAATTTGTATTATTTAAAGTTTTAATGGTACATACAATCATATGAATAAAATAAAAAATTGTCAAAATTAGTAGCATCATAAAAAAATAAACGTTTCATTCTATGTGGCAATAAAAGTGCCTCCCCACTTTTTTTTTACATTGCGAGTGTAGCATAAATCACGAAACGTTGTCGGCTACGTTTATTAAAAAGAAAAAAAAACATTGATTGCGTAACGCCGGGAGTGCGCCCAAATTGAAATATTTACATAATGGGATTAGAACATTTTATTATTCGAGGAGTGCGAAAAACTGCGTGCTCTATTTGCGTCGTTGATGAAACGCAAACACGAATCCGCTAATGGAATTTTGTTGTAAATGCAGTAAAAGGGGCATTATGAAATTTTTTTTTTTTAGATCAGAACGAAATCCAATTAGTCGCGGCGCCTCCACCAAAATTGACGTGATTTTCTCCGGATTAGTTATGCAGATTTGGACGGGAAACATTGTTGCGGCAATGATGATAATCAGAAAATGTCTCTTGTTAGGGAAAAAGTAATTTTATTTTTTTTATATAGGATAATTTGATTGTAAATAAAGTTTTTTCTTTTGGTTTCTGTAAAATCAGCCGCCAAGTTATGTTCTAAATTAAGTAAGAGCGACTCAAATAAATTATTCAAACAGGGTTTATTAATACAAATTCGCCGGTGAACCGTCGAGATTGAATTAATCCTCGGAGGAAGTGAGGGTCTTGCTGAATTTATAACAGCTAACCGTGATTATTAAGTTTTGCGTTTTGTAGGGAATTGTCGCCGGCATAGTTGATGCGGTGAAATTGGTTGCCCCGGGATGGCCTATAAATTGTGTGAATTGTTCACTCTCTCATTGAATGGTATAAGTCAATATGAAGTTAGGAATGGAAATTTCTTGTAGTGGTAACAATATGAAAATGCGTTATTTAATTACTTTACACTACAAAACATAAAATAGGTAAAAGGGATGATTATCAATATTTAGTTTATAATTCTTGGATGTTATTGGCGTTTATTTGGTGGTACATTTTGATTAATATTAAATGAAACACTTTTCACTATGTTTCACCACAATAGTTATTTATTGATTGTGACTATAGTTTTTCTATCATCCAATCTTTTATGTATTTTCGTAACCTACTGGCGCCAGGTATTATATGGCCCAAGTTTTAAAAATCCATAAGTTTAACTACCACCACCCCAACTATTCACCATTCTCCGCCAGTTTTCCAGGGGTATAAAAGTCGCCGGCACTTATATAAATTAGACCGGAGAACTTCGGACATCGATTCCGGGTTAAACTAGTGAAAACTTTGACCCGGCCCCGACCCTGATGAATGGTGCTCCTTTCAAGGATAAATTCGAATGTTTTCAATTGGAATTTATTGACTCTGCCGTCTAAAATCAACTTCGTTTCGCAATTAAGGCCGCGCACGGTCGTCCCATGTAAATGTGGATTTGAATTATTTGGCACAACATGAAAGGGTGTGTATTAGATTATTTAGTTATGTCAGTGGATGGTCTTGAATGCAGCCTGCATTTTTTATCAATACCAGCGATTCGTATGCAACGGAACGTTGCATATTTCATACGCGCTTCAATATTGCATATGAAGTACGGCAACCTTCAATGCGGGGGAAACTTAGTGCAAGAAGGGTTGGAACGATGTATCAATGTTTAATGAGTGCATAATCTTAGTAATTTATAAACTGTTTTATATGACCTTTGCAAGACTGTAATAATCTAGTTGATTGAATCAATTCAATCTTTTATGTGCACGTACCTCGAAAATACCAATGAAAAAAAATGTTTTTCTTTAAAATAAAATTTCCACTTTTAAAAAAAAACTTCTATTTAGGTTTAATAATTTAAAAAACACTCCTTATTTTATTTATCAACAACTTAATTAAAAACCACATACAGAATTATATTATTAATAATTATAGGATGTATTAGACTTAAAGAAAAATAAATTCAGCAATACAACATGCGACCTTTTGAAATATAAACCATTCTAAATATAGCTGAATGTTTTCCTTCACACCTAATTACTTATTAATGGAAGACAAATGCACCAGTTCACACGCCCATGTTGTTGTCATCTTATAAATTTATATTCGAGTTTATTTAAGTAGTAACAATTACTAATTAATAAACCAAATAAGCCCTCAATTCAAATTTGGTGGTTAATATAAGCAAATAAGCTAATTAGTTACTTATCATTAAATTTAATACTATGTACAGCAATTCCACTATATAAATATAACACGCATTTTCTATTCTATTGCTAATGTAGGTAGCTTCATCACGTAATTCATGTAATAATTAATATATTTCATTCATTTACTTACATAAGCGAATTTTAAAATTTCTCCACTGTGATATTATAAAAAGTTTTAAAAAGCTTTCGCCGGATGTAAAAATAATTTTCACTTAAAAATGTAAGTCGCTGCTTAATTTAATTAGTGTATATGTTAATCTGAAATCAAAAGGACCCCGCTTACGACGCAACCGTGTTACAAACCTTATTGTGCTTAATTAAAAAGTACAAAGCGCTTTTGTCCAGATTAACGCAACACACGCATAATTAAATAACGTTAATTAGTTTCTTGTATTTAATTCTTTTTATAAAACCGTATTCGGCTGAACATATCTCTTTTAACAATTCAATAATTAATTTTTCATACGGAAACGAATTATATAATAAAAATATTCTTAATTAATTACTATGCTTATTGCTTCGTTTTGCTTTAGAAGATGATGTTAAAAGGATCTAAAAATATTAATCGCAGTGGGATGCGATAAATCCCCGGCAGTTGTTTTAGTTTGTAGGTGATAAAGGAAGTTTAGTCTATGGAATGATTAATGGGCGGATCGTGTTTGTGATTTTATGAATTCGACGACTTTAATGTGTTTCGGAATAATTGCGGATAATTTATGATCTTACCCTGCGTTTTTTTTCACACCGGGCTTCCTTAAATCGCGCTAAAATATTAAATTGATGTTGGTGTTAACGCTTAAACGAAATACTTCAGAGATTCTGCGGCAATTATTTGTTATTATGTTCAATATATCATACTATATCATCCCATATTTAGTTTTTCTAAATTTACAATCCTCTAGATAATCTAATCTTAAAAGGATAAAATATATAATCATTTATGTCCAAACCTCCTTCAGAATAAATCAGTCGGTTGAATTATGAAACATAACTTTGGAGCGGAGGATGAAATCCATGATTCATAACATCGGTCTGTATGATAGTTTCGATACGAAATCAATAACCTAGAAATTTATTTCTTTTTTTTTGTGAATGAATTTATTTATCAGTCTAACCTGTTGAATAATTCAACTCAATTAGTTTCAATAACGAGAAATTATAATTTTAGAAGAGAAAAAAAATAGATTTTTTCTATTATCACTACAACTTTCAAGCACGGCGAACGAACAGATTTGTTTAAGCCGGAATATAAGACGATTAAAGTACAGATCATGAGACAGTAGTGATGGATATACAGACGACTTCCTCCTCTACGATACAACCACGAGGCTGAAGACAATCAAAACCAGGAGAGGATGAGTCTCTCGGGGCGGCAAAGAATTATGAGATCAAGCGCCCTCAAAGGAGAGAGTTCACTTTGCACCGGGGACTACAATGTAGCCAAACAAGGAGACGAAGCATCTGCAAATGTAGTGACAGATAACAGCAAGACGACGCCCACGTCATGATAGACATAAACCCAAATGCTGAGTTGTAATTGACACAATTGCCCATCCGCACAGTCGTGGCGGATTGCTCATGAACTTAGCTTGGAAGCGGAGGACTTACTAATGCAAGTCATGTATTACCAGGACACCGATTTCGTCATCCTGTCGAAACAGCACAGTGGTGTTGCGACGATCCTGGGTTATAGTCGCGCCCAGTCGAGCAGCGGTTTGGATGTGCAGCAGAACCTTCATCAAGGAAACTCCACGTGTACCAAAAATCAAATTTTTCTGTACCAGAATAGCGGGTATCGACTTGTTCAGCGTTTATGTTCCATTAAGCACCATTCAGTATGAATTCAAAGACCTGCTGAACGACCTGACCGAGAACACGAGAAGTCGATGTCCCAAAACCATCACAGGTGATTTTAATGCGATCAAACTGTTGATTACTACGATTATATACCGTTCAGCTTCAAACCCTCTCTTCTTATTTGCTCACACCATCACGATTCCTACTGTCAATGGAGTACAATCCACCAACCTAGCTCCAAAATTAGCGGGAACCCCTGACAAGTTTTACCCTTTTCCCTTCTTCTCTTCTGATTAATCCTTCTGATCTCCCATTACTTTCACCGCGTATTCGTTTACTGCCGCCCAAATTTTATTGTATGTGCTCTATCCCAAGACTATCGGTCATCCAGCCCCAAGTGTTTTGGCTGCATTTTTGATATGTTGTCTGCTTTTCTTCTGCCCTTCGTGTTGCAGTACCACAAGTTCGGTCGTCTCATCGTCTCCGTCGCATTCGCACTATCCATCTCCATCTCTCAATGTGAACCTCTTGTTTTAATATGCCAGACTACCGCATCCAGTCAAGCCAAGTCAACTTTAGGAGAAAAATTAGTTGGGGGTTTATTGTTGCACAGTTTCAAAGTTATGCACTACGCATTACAGCAGTGATTAATATATGGCCTACTTTTTCATACTATGCAACAAGCCAAGTCCTGGACTTAACCTGTCCTTTGCACTAAAAAGTTGATTTGCAAACGTTTGGCAGTACGCTTATTCTGTAAAAATTATGACTGTGCTTTTACAAGTTGTGTGTACCTAACTTTGTTAAAAAAACAATTACGTTTCCCACTATGTCATCTAGTTCAGAAGAAAATGTATTTTAGTCTAGTGGCGATGAGTTTTTACAGGAAATTATAAACATAACCTCGATACTGAAACTCAAGAAGATGATTTGTCCGAGGAAGGTTTTGCGGAGTTTGTAACTAATGAGAATTCAGAGCATTCTGTACTTTTGGAAGAAGCTGGCACTTCTGCTGGTTCAACAAAACTGGCACAATAAGGTAAAAAGCGCCTCATACGTAAGTCATCCAGGAAAAGAAACATTTGCAAGCACAAGCGAACCAGAGGCGAAAGTTATATAAATACGGCTGGAAAATTAACATAAGAGAAAGTTCTTGGAGATAGCTGCAACTGTAAAATGCAGTGCTTTGATAAAACTGGTGCGATTTTCAGAGATTTTTATGCAATATCAACAAAAGCTTGATTGCTTGCAGCAACACATACACTTTAGACAGGAAACTCCTCTGGAAGACAAAAGAGGCAAACACAATAATAGACCAAACTGCCTGAACATATTGAAGAAAGGATTCGCCAACACATTTTGGGTTTTCCAAAATATAAGTCACAGTATAGCAGGAAGTATATTATGCACCATTATTCTTTCCCTACAATTAAATATTGCAACAATGCATCAACTATATATTGAGAAACATGAACCAGAGCAGTATCAACTGCATCTTCAAAAAAAACCATGCAATCCCGTGGTAAAATGGTTCTTTGTTAAAAATCCTTCAAGAAAAAATACTAAGTTTGCGATATCGAAATATAGAATAATGTGTTACGAACAACAATAAACTATAACAGTACTACAATGCATTGAAAGTGTATCATTTCCAGTATTTTAAGATTTTAGTATCCTGGAAAGGAGGGTTTTGGAGCCACTAACATTTCCAAGTAGAGAGGAAATGCTATACACAACTACGACTATTAAAAAAAAAGAAATTTGAACATGTTATGAATTTAGGCCGTAAAAACTGATATGTGATTCTATAATGACATCGAGAGGTACTACAGAGCTTTTCAATCGAAGGAGCATCAATCGTCTGTGTCTGAATACAGCGATGGCGACTGAACCACAACACTAAAATATGCAACTAAAATATTTTCTAAAAAACTTTGTATATCCATGTTAAATTTATGCTGTTCTGATAAATTAAATGTTCTTATAGATTTCCATTTTGTGTGACTTTTTAAATTTTTGTTATTAAAGATCTGCACAAGAATTAATATTTCTAAAACTATAAATTCAAAATTAACTAAAATTAATATATACGTTATGTGTGGCTGTGTCTATAATTTGCTATATTCAAAGTTATTTATTAATTGTTATACAAAGTTTTAAACGTTCTTATCATTTCCTGTAAATTTTATAATAGTGGACTTGTCTGTTTCTTGCATTGGACCTTTAAGTTGCACTTTGCTGCTATTTCTGGTCTTCCCTTTCCTTTCTTTATCTTTTGACGGTAGCCCTAGACTTGCCTACTTCCTCCAGCGTCTCTACGATTTCTGTGCCTGCTCTAGCTACTGCATCTGCTCTTCGATTACCTCCTGCGCCGTTGTATCCTTTGACCTACCATAAATAGACTTCTTGCCCTGTTGTTTTGGCTACTAATATTTCGTCGTACACTTCTCTAGCCACTGCATTCCTGTGTATTATAGCGTTGATCTCTTTCTTACCATCTAGCTTCCTCTACTGCTGCATCGATTGCGATTATTTCGCCCTGTGTTTTTGTGGCATGGTCAAATAATCTACAAGTATAGTCTTCTACCTAAGTTCTGTTCTCCTTCTGGACTACATATGCGTAGCTCGCTTTGTATTCATTGGACAGCCCGTTTGAGTTGATTTTTATACTCGTCCTTCCCTTTGTCCCTTCGTCCCTTATTTTTTACTACACCTGGCCTCTCTTATCCTTGTGATGCCCGTGATAACTTGGAGCGCCGCTGTGTGGACCATTCTGTACGTCCTTGCCATTGTCAGTAGGAGGGATCTTTGGGCTGCCTCCAGATATTTATAAGCTCTTAAGCCCTTCGTCCTTTCGCTTCACATTTCTACCCAGTACAATAACATAGGCCATATTTCCTACTGATATATTGTCTTCAGCATTTCGGGCGATGTGCCCAAAGCCACTGTTAACAGCTGCTTTGCCTCGGATCTTTCTGGAATGTTCAATTCAGTTTATTGCGTCGTCTACCGTCACACTTGATATGACCCATGATTTCCACTACATACCTCTCTCGTGTATTTATTTGCGGTTTTCTCGCTACTCTTCTCCAAGTTTTTTCTTTTCTTCGTAATACCCTATCCTCGCTCGTTCTGACTGTCGTTTGCATTCATGCCATGTTTCTTTTCAGATATCCTATACTTTACTTAATGATGTCGCCGATATAACAGGAACCTGTTCATCCTCATAAGCTTGGCTATACTGTCCGCCACTGATCTGTTCCATACTTCGGAAATAGTATCTGTCCTGCTCAGGATCCTTGAGGACATCCTCTCACCTTCTTGCTTGCCTATCCGATGTATACCATTCTGTCTCTAAGGAAGTCCATCGCCATTTCCGCTAGCTGTGGCGTACACCCTGCTCTCTCCAATTCCTCCCTTATTATCTAGTGAATTATTGTGTTGAAAGCATTTAACACATTTAACGTTATAACTCCCCATACTTTTTCTCTGCTTTCTCGTTTCTTATTTGTATGACCAATAATGCGAACCGAATATCATTCCCATGTACCGGTGATCACGAAGGCATAATTACGTTAGGCCTGCAGCAGGCTCGAAGACTCAAAGGCCATAGGCCCGGATTCGTTACTCTAAAATACCGACCAGACGTCTTCCTTTTAAAGTATAACATTTCTCGCAAAAGGAATCTTTCCCAGTCGGTGAGAAAAGCAAAAGGTGGTCCTTCTCATCATCATACCGTCAACATATCGCCTTATTAATAATTTACCTTAAGAACACATTACGTAATGTGTTTGAGAGTCATGTGCAACCGGTTGCAATATTTCAACGAAGAATCTCGAAGCCTATCGCCAAACGGTAAACTATGCCATTCCGTATTGATTTCGGAGAACAAAGATTATTATCAATGCGGTCAACGTCGTTGTGAGAATCTCACGTTATTTCATCGCTGGTAGACAATGGAAGCATGGTACCAATCAGTACGCCACTATCATCAACCAAGGTGTAAGGGATGAGTCTGTTGGAAAGATTCACCTGCAGCTAACTCGCTATAAAACCGAAGCACAAACAGGAAAGTTAGGAAGACCATCACTCTGAAAGTCGACGGATGCGAGATCTTCTCGATTTTATCGAGAAATCAAGTGTACCAAATGTTGTGTCCCGAATGCAGTAGTGATTTCTTTTTAAATCATAGGTTATATTGACTCTGGAAGCTTTTTCCGGCTCAAAATCTTGAGAGAAAGTTAGTATCTTACCTCCACGGTACGAAATGAGTCGCTTTATGCTTAAACAACGTTGTGAAATATTGTGAACTTATTTCCAAAGTGGGTGCTGTATATTCCAAACAATGTGTATGTCGAAAAGAAGTTTTGGCCGAAATAAACAACCCACCACGCCTGCTGTACGTCAGTTTGTGCAAAGAGAATATGGCTGCTGTAGCCAAGAGTGTGAGACTCAATCCACGAACATCAACTCGCCGTCGATCTCAACAGCTCAGGATTTCACGCACTAGCCTTAAGAGAATTCTGCACAAAGATCTCGGATTATTCGCTTACAAGGTCCAATTGATTCAGTAATTGAAGGCACACGACCATCCGCTTCATTGCAGTTTGGGCCTTAGAGCAACTTGAATTGGTCAACTATTTTGGACGAAAAATCATCTTTTTTGACAAGGCGCATTTTCATCTTGAACAAACAAATATGCCACATCTGAGGCTCGTAAAACCCGCATGTTATGATTGAGAAGACAATGCATCTACAGGGAGTGACAATTTCGTACGGATTGTGGAGTGGTGACATCAGTGGACCATTCTTCAAAAGTAAAGTTGGGAACAACGTTTCGATCAATGGTGAGCTTTACAGAGCCATGTTATCCGACTTTCTTACTGCAATTGAAGACTTGGATTTGGACGACCTTTGGTTCATACAGGATGACCACAATTGAAATTTTTCTCACCAAATTCCTAAATCGTGTTATCAGCCGTCTTGGCGATGTAAATTGGCCGCTTCGGAGCTGCGATTTGAACCCTTTGGATTTTTTTTTTTGGGAAAGCGTAAAGGACCGGTATTATGCCAACAATCCAGAAACGATTTAAGCACCTCAGGCAAATATGATCCCAGCAATTCGTGAGCTGCAGCCCGAAAACCTCAACAAGGTCTTGGAAAATCGGAGTGATAGAATGCGCTTGTGCGAAACCAGCCGAGACCACCACTTGAACGAAGTTGTGTTCCATAATCAATGGGAATGTTTTCTCTTACTAATAAAGCCATAATACGTGTAAAAAAAATAATTTTCTTTATTTTATTGCATTTTTAAAAGAAACTTGTTTCTGGCCCACCCTTTGTATAGGCCAAACTGGATGTAGCTTCGAAAAGAAATATGAAGAACACTAGCGAGCATTTAGACCAAATCAATTCTTATGCCTTTTCGAATCATGCCTTGGAATATACACATCCATTTCACGAAATTGATAAAATCAAAATTTTACAGAACTGCTCAAAATTTCGTGGAATCCGCCGAAATTTTAAAACTAAATAATAACTTCCTAGTTAATTTCTTAAACGGGCAAACAGATTTAATTTACGCGCCGCTATTCAACGCCCTCTAGTTTGTAATAGCCCAATACCTGACCTGTATCAATACACAAGCAATCACAATCTCACTTGAAAAGGTCTGTCAAAAGTCTAAACTTAAGTAGTGTTGTGTAATTATATAAATTATTATAATTATATTAATAATATAAATAACAATAAAAAATTGTGATAATAAACATAGTAAATATTTTATTCAATTATTAAAAAGACGAATACCTTTTTTAATATGACACACTTTTATTTACTGGATTATATTATTGACTACCACGTAGTATCGGTTGCAATCATCATTATAATTAAATAATCATCATTTAATCATTAAAATAAATTTTTAAATCATCAAATATAATTAACTACACTTAATTTTACATCAACAACATCCAACTTCATTAATGTTTCTAAATTTTACTTACTTATTTCGTAAAAATAAAATGATTTTATAAATATCAACGTACATAAATATTTTTCACACAGTCCCAGAATATTTAAATAATTTAATAGTTTTTTTTTTGCGGGCACGTTCACTCAGAAATTATACTGTATATACAGGTTTCAAGCTAGGATGAATATGTTACAAACTTTCTACGCCGATAGAATTGTACAAACGGAGACACAGACGTCCCTAAATTCGCAAAACGGAAAGGAAGGAAGTAAGGGAAGGGTTCTTCTCTTCATTTATATTCGAATGGTGAACCTCGAGTTCGGTAACTCGAGTGAAAGAATTTAATGGAAAGTTTACCCCTGTTTACATTCGGGGTTTAGCCAGAGAGACCGCGGGGAGGTATCCAGGAAATTCCTTGCGGTGGTAGACTTTTTTTTATCTCACGCCAAACATATTCTATTTACACTTGAATTTATTTGTAGGAAATTTTATCCTTTCTTATGAATGGTAAATGTTATTTATTTTATTTATTTTCATGGGCTTAAAGAATATCATAAATATATCAAATTAATAATTGTCATTCTTGAATTTTGGAAGCGTTTACTTCGTGGTACTTTTTCGATTTTTAAAACCATTAACTTTTTTATACCACTTATATTTTTTATTTCTCGTGACTTTACAGTTTGATAATGATTACCTTGTAATTGAAAGTAGTCACGAGAAATAAAAAATTTAAGTCGTATAAAAAAGTTAGGAGTTTTCCTTATTTAATAATTTTTAAGTATATAATTTTTTTTTCTTGGCAGAAAGACTATAATAAAGATGTTTGTCTCTGTCTCTTTAATAATAATATAGCTGTGAAGAAGCACAATAATTGTTATAACTACATTACTTTTATACCAGCTTCAATAAAGATGTTTTCTCTCTCTTATATATAATAATAATTATATAATTTAATATCTGTCTTTTTTGATTAATTGATTATTAAGTATTATATTATATCACATAATTATTTAAATAATAATTTCATATATAATGATGGCATTTACTTTTTTGCAGTTCACTAAATTAATCAAAAAATTACAATTAATATTAAAACGATAAAACTTTAAACACGATTTTCTTTACAATCTGTTTTTTTTTTTTAATTGAACGAATACGTGAAATAGCGATTACAGTTTAATATCATGGATTTTTTGTTCTGCAGTGCAGTAAGCGGAAATGTTCACTCTAAATTATCGACAGTTTCTATCCACTCAGTGCAAATTTATTATTTTCCACTGCGTTCTGTACAAACATTGCGTTTTGGGGGAAATACAATGTGAACCGATAAAACGCACAAACTCGAATTTAAATGAGCATGTGTTAGTGTTTAATTTCGGCGCATTTCATTGTTTGCATAGTGGATAAAATGCCACGGTTTAAATACCGGAAAGTGATCATCAAAAATTTTTAAATATGGGATGCGATGTTAATAATAATTTGCATAATTATTGGAATTTTAAATTTTAAACTATGGTAATTTTTATAATGAAAAAATAAAGGATTTTTATGTAAATTAACTACAAAACTATAAGATAATAAGAACAATTAATTATAACATTTCTACAGTATAATTCACATTGAGTAGATCATTCTTTTGTGAGTACAGTGTAGAGTTTGATAGCCATTATAGAAGGCCCGACAAATGGAATAAAAAGGCTTTTACTAAGAGTAGCGACAGAAAAGTTGGCAGATGAAAAATGACAAACAACAAATGACGGGTATAAATAATGGATGACAAAAGTAGTGGAAACAATGGCTAGGCTTATAGGTTGACTGATGATGGCTGACAAACTGCACATTACAGATAACAATATTAAAACAAACATTAAATGAAAAATAACAGATGACAGATAAATGTTAAGACAGTTGAGCTGATAGGTAGAGAAAGCAAAGCTGGCAGATGACAAATGACAGATTTAAAGTAATAAAAGGTAAATGAAGTTGGCTGATATATGTTGGATAACAAATTACAGAACAGAAGGAACAAGAAGGCTGCTGTTACAGAGAGTGACAACCAAGTCGACAAATTGCAGATGATGGATGACAAATTCCAAATAAGAAATGGGAGTTGATTAGATGATAGCTTATCATACATTGTCAAAAATGTAACAGATGATTAATAAAAGCAGTGCCCAATATTATGGGTAACTGCAGAAAATATTGTCGTCTGTAAGTATAAGTAAAAAATTACAAATAACAATTGCATGTGGCAGGTATTGGCTAACGAGATTCGACAAAGGAAACCCTTGAGGCTATAAATTGACCGATAATAAATGACAGATGACAGATAATAAGTAACAAGTGAAAATTACAGTTTACTAGAAGGAACAGATTGGTAAGTAGCAATATTCAGCGATTTTCTAAATTCTTGCGGTGGTAAACCTTTTTGTATCTCACGCCAAACATATTTATTGACAGATGATAGATGACAGATGGCAAAACGCCGAATGTACGTTTTGCTAGAGAGACCGCAAAATGAGAGAGATGTCCATGAAATTCCTGCAGTGGTAAAGGTTTTTTCTTTTAATTCACGTGAAAAATATTTGTTCACAGATGATAGATTACAGATGGCAGATGACAAATAACAGATGAGAGATAGAAAATATAAAGTTAAACATTACATTTGGCGTTTTGATAGATTCTTGCGGTGGTACACTTTTTTTTTAATCTCACGCCAAACATATTTGTTGACAGATGAGAGATGACAGATGGCAAAACGTCGAATGTACGTTTTGCTAGAGAGACCATGGAGAGGTGTCCATGAAATTCCTGCGGTGGTAAAAGTTGTTTTTTTTTTAATTCACACCAAACATATTTATTGACAGATGATAGATGACAGATCGCAGATGAGAGATAAAAAATAAAATGTTAAGCATTTCATTCAAATTCGGCGTTTTAATAAATTCTTACGGTAGTAGACTTTTTTTATCTCACGCCAAATATATTTGTTAATTGATTATAGATGACAGATGGTAAAACGTTGAATTTACGTTTTGCTAGAGAGACCGCAAATAGAGAGAGACGTCAATGAATTTCCTGCAGTGGTAAGGTTTTTTCTTTTAATTCACGCGAAACATATTTGTTCACAAATGATAGATGATAGATGGCAGATGACAAATAACAAATGAGATATACAAAATTAAAAGTTAAACATTACATTTTGCGTTTTGCTAGATTCCTGCAATGGTAGACTTTTTTATCTCACGCCAAATATATTTGTTGATTGATGATAGATGACAGATGGCAAAACGTTGAATGTACGTTTTGCTAGAGAGACCGCGGGAAGGTGTCTATGAAATTCCTGCGGTGGTAAACGTTGTTTTATCTCACAGACATATGGCAGCTGACAAATAATAGATGAGTGATAGGAAATTAAAAAACAAACTTTACATTCGGTGTTTTGCAAAATTCCTGCGGTGGTATACTTATTTAGTTCATAGATGACAGATGGAAAAACGCCGAATGTACTTTTTGCTAGAGAGACCGCGGAGAGATGACCATAACATTTCTGCGGTGTTAAAAATTTAAACATTACATTTGATGTTTTACTAGATTCCTGTGGTGGTAGACTTTTTTTTATCTCACGCCAAACATATTTGTTGACAGATGATAGATGACATATTGCAAAACGTCGAATGTACATTTTGCTAGAGAGACCAGGGGAGGTGTCCATGAAATTCCTGCGGTGGTAAACGTGTTTTTCTTAAATTCATGCCAAACATACTTATTGACAGATGATAGATGATAGATGATAGATGACAGATGGCAGATGACAAATAACAAATGGGAGATAGTAAATAAAATTCAAACTCTACATCCGGCGTTTTACAATATTTTACAGTAGTAGACCTTATTTATCTCACGTCATACATATTATTTGACAGATGATAGATGACAGATAGCAAAACGTCGAATGTACATTTTGCTAGAGAGACCGTAAGGTGTCCATGAAATTCCTGCGGTGGTAAACGTTGTTTTATCTCACTCCAAACATATTTGTTGACAGATTATAGATGACATATTGCAGATGACAAATAACAATTGTGAGATAGGAAATTAAAAAAATAAACTTTACATTCTTTAAAATCTCACGACAAACATATTTCGTGATAGATGATAGATGGCAGATGACAAATAACAGATGAGATATAGGAAATAAAAAAGTTAAACCTTACATAGAGCGTTTTTCTAGATTCCTGCGGTGGTAAACTTTTTTTTTAATCTCATGCCAAACATAACTATTGACAGATAATAGATGAAAAATGGCAGATGATAAATAACAGATGTGAGATTGGAAATTACAAAAATAAATTTACATTCGGCATTTTTCTAAATTCCTGTGGTGGTATACATTTTTAAAATCTCACGCCAAACATATTTGTTGACAGATGCTAAATGACAGATGACCGATGAAAATTAGCATATGAGCTAAATTTCTGGGATGGTGGACTTTTTTTATCTCACGCCAAACATATTTGTTGACAGATGATAAATGACAAATAATAGTTGAGATCTAGAAAATAAAAAGGTAAACAATACATTCGGCATTCGGTGTTTTACTAAATTTATGCGGTAATAGACTTGTTTTTTTACGCCAAACATTAATTCACAGATAGATGACAGATAAAAAATAAAAGATGAGAGATAGAAAATAAAAAAGTCAAACAATACGTACAGCGTTTTGCTAAATTCCTGCGGTGGTAAACTTTTTTAAATCCCGCGCCAAACATATTTGCTGACAGATGATAGATGACAGATGGCAGATGACAAATAACAGATAAGATATAGAAAATAAAAAAGTTAAACATTACATACAGCGTTTTGCTAAATTCCTGCGGTGGTAGACTATTTTTAATCTCACGCTAAACGTATTTATTGACATCACATGATAGATGACAAATGGCAGATGATAAATAACAGATGTAAGATAGGGAATTAAAAAAATAAACTTCACTTTTTTTACAATCTCACGCCAAAACATAATTGTTGACAGATGCTAGATGTTTTACTAAATTCATGCGGTAGTAGACTTTTTTTTAAATCTCACGCCATACATATTTATTGCCAGATGATAGATGATAGATGATAGATGGTAGATGACAAATAACAGAACAGAGATAGAAAATAAAAAAGTTAATCATTACATACAGCGTTTTGCTAAATTCCACCGGTGGAAGACTTTTTTTTAATTTCACGCCAAATATATGTGTTGACAGATGATAGATGGCAGATGGCAGATGACAAATAATAGATGAGAGATTGAAAATAAAACAGTTAAACATAACATTCGGCATTTTGCCAAATTCCTGCTATAGTAGAATTCTTTATTTTTATCTCACGCCAAACAATTTTGTTGACAAATGAAAATGACGGATGGCAGATTAGAAATAACAAATGAGAGATAGAAACTAAAAAGTTAAACACTACATTCATCATTTTGCTAAATTCCATTCACGCCAAAATAATTTTTTGACGGATGATAGATGACAGATGGCAGATGATATATAACAGATAAGAGATATGAAATAAAAAGTTATACAATACATTCGGCATATTGCTAAATTCACTCGGTTGTAGAGCTTTTTTTTTATCTCACATCAAACATATGATAGATGATAAATAAAACATGAAAGATAGGAAATAAAAAGTTAAACATTACATTCAGCATTTTGCCAAATTTTATTTTTTAATCACACGCTAAACATATTTGTAGGCAGATGGCTAAGTTAAAACATCATGCAGAAGAAAAGAAAATTAAGAAGAGGAATTCTAGAAAGTCTTATAAATTCTAGTCACCAAAAAAATCCCTAAAAGCTTCTAGAAAAATAGATGTAAAAATCTTGCAATTTGGAAAAGAAATTCCAAGAAAATTTTGGTTGTAGGACTCATGAAGAATATTTTAGAAATTTAAGAAGAGGAGTTCTGAAAAGGCCTTACAAATTCTAGTTGTAAACAACTTCCTGGAAGCTTCTAGTAAAGTAGAAGAAATTACAAAAAAACTTTAATTGTAAGACTCCTGAAAAATATTTTAGATATTTAGAAGAAGAGTTCTGGAAAGGCTTACAAATTTTATTCATTAAAAAAAAAACTTCTTAAAAGCTTCTAGTAAAATAGATGAAAAATCTTTCAATTTGCATAAGAAATTCCTATAAAACTTGATTGTAAGACTCCTGAAAAATATTTTAGAAATTTAAGAAGAGGAGTTCTCGAAAGGCTTACAAATTCTAGTCATAAACAACTTCCTGAAAGCTTCTAGTAAAGTAGATGAGAAAATCTTGCAATTTGGCAAAGATATTCCAGAAAAATTCAATTGTAAGACTTCTGAAAAATATTTTAGATATTTAGAAGAGTTCTAGAAAGGCTTACATATTCTAGTCATCAAAAAAAATCTTAGAAGCTTCTTTAAAAATAGATGTAAAAATCTTGCAATTTGGAAAAGAAATTCCAAGAAAATTTGGGTTGTAATTTTCCTGAAGAATATTTTAGAAATATAAAAAGAGGAGTTTTGGAAAAGCTTACAAATTCTTGTCATAAACAACTTTTGCAAGCTTCTAGTAAAGTAGATGGGAAAATCTTTCAATTTGGAGAAGAAATTTCTAGAAAACTTTGGTCGTAAGACACCTGAAAAATATTTGAGAAATTTAGAAGAGGAATTTTAGAAAGTCTTGCAATTTGGAAAAGAAATTCCAAGAAAACTTTGATTGTAAGACACCTGAAAACTATTTTAGAAATTTAAGAAGAGAAGCTTTTAAATTCTAGTCATAAACAACTTCCTGAAAGCTCTAGTAAACTAGATAGGAAAATCTTGCAATTTGAAGAAGAAATTTCTAGAAAGCTTTAATTATTATTTATTTATTATTTATTATGATTATTTGGATTTCCTGTTAACAAAATACATTAATACATACATACATAAAAATACAATGAATTTTGAGCAGAGGAATCGCAGGCGGACTTCATTCTTCAGAATGTTCTTCCTGTCAGACTCTGATGGAATGTTTCATATTGTAAGACTCCTGAAAAATATTTTAGAAATTTAGAAGAAAAGCTTACAAATTCTAGTCATCAAAAACTTCCTAAAAGCTTCTAGTAAAATAGTTTGCAAATCTTAAAATTCTTGAAGATAATTTTTAAAAATTAGAAAATTAATTTTTAAAAAATTCTACAAGCCTAGAAAATTTTCCAGAAATGTAAAGGAGCAATTTTTGCAATTATAGATAATAATGCTTCCATAAACTAGGGAAATGTTCCCAAAATTTAGAAGAAAAATCCCCAAAAAAAAGAGCCTTTGGGATTATAAAAATTAAAAGAAAAACCTATAGTATATTATTCATTCTCATGCAAACACAATGTTTGCAATTTTAAAGAGAAATTCTTAGAAAATTTTGATTGTAACGAAGGGTAAAGTTAGTATCTGTAGAACAAATTCCATTAATTTAAAAATCCTCAGAAATATTCTAGAAATTTAGGAGAGAAATTCTAGAAAGAAATTTTTGTCACTTCTTGAAAACTAATAAAATATATGGACAAATCTTGCAATTTGGAGAAAGCAACCCTAAAATTGTGGTCAAAGTGGCACAACGGTAGCATAAATTCTTTGTACATTCTAAAATCCTCGAAGATAATTTTTAAAAATTATAAAATGAATTCCTTAAAAATTCCACAACCCTTGAAAATTTTCTAGGAATTTGGAAGTGAAATCTTTAGAAAATAAATAAGAGCTATTGAGATTTTAAAAATTTTAACTATTGTTAATTATTCATGATAATGTTTGCATTTTAAAAGATACATTTCTAAAAACACTGATTGCAAAGAAGGACATCTGTAGAATAAATTCCATAAATCTTTAAGAAAAATATTCTAGGAATTTAGGGAATAAATTCTATAAAGGCATGAAAATTATGGTCACCAAAAAACTTCCTAAACATCTCTAGTAAAAAATCTAGTGAAAAATTTGGAGAAGAAAATTCAAAATGGTATACCTATAGCATAAAGTCTTGATAATTGATTGATGAGGCTGGCAGTTGTTGTAAGTTTATCTTCACTTTATATTAATAAAACTATATAAGTACTTTCAAAAATATATTGTAAGACGCTACAATTGTTTCGCCATACTGTGGCGAAAACTATTTCTTCGCCTGAAGAAGCCACAGTGTGGCGAAACAATTGTAGCTTCTTACAATATATTTTGTAAAGTACTTATATAGTTTTATTAATATAAAGCATAAAGTCTCTATAAATTTTAAAATCATTGAAGGTAAATTTTGGAATTTAGAAAATTAGTTCCTTAAAAATTCTGCAATCTTCGAAATTTATTTAGGAATTTCGAAAGCAATTTCTGGAAATTAAGAAAATAATAATACTAGTAAATTTTAACCATAAATGTTCTAAAATGCTGAAAAATTTTGTAGGAATTTAGGAGAGAATGTCTAGGAAGGCTTGGAAATTCTAGTCTTCAAAAAATTAAAACCTTCCTGAATTCTATTCTATTTTACAGAAATAGATGAAATAATCATGCAATTTAGAGAAGAAAATCCTACAAACCGAAATTTTGAAAAACCATTGTTGATTATAAAATTGACACTAATGTTTGCAATTTGGAAGAAAAATTTCTAGATAATTTTGATGAAGAATAAATTCAGTACATCTGTAGAAAATTTTATTGCATTTTTTAGTTGCTATGTTTTATCCATTTTTTTAAAGATTTATTTTCCACAAATTTTTTTAGAAATTTTCAGGAATTTCTATTCTAATGGTCCAGATACTTTTTTGATGGTTCTAGAATAAATTTCTTATATAATTTTGAGGATTACTAATGATAATAATAATAATTTTATTTCATAATCTATTTTCAGTTTTTTCCTTTCCCTATGTAGAATATATCATTTTACAAATTTTAATTAAAACCCTCGCTTACAATTTACTAATTGTAGGGTAGGATATAGAACACCCACCCACCCTACATGTACATGATAACTTTAAATACTAATCGCTGATGATTTTGCTTAAAAAAAAAAATTGTACAAAATGCGGCGTTTTTCCTTGCTCTTTTCAGATGATACCTTAGGATTTTATGATCTCTTCGTTCTCCTTCGGTTTGATCGTGATTTAAGTGTATGTTTCTACCCTTCAATTTTAAACTTTTCTGCAGTACTTTAAGTTTTGTTAAGAAAGACGAGAATTAAAACAAAATAGGTGAATTTGAATTTTTTCCTAATCGGTATCCGTTATTTAAATTCTTTATACTTATATCAAATTCTAGTAGTTCATTTAGTTTTCCAATGACGCGGTCTACCATATCTCTTCCGCTTTCAGTTTCTATCCCAAAGATTATTATATTATTATTATACATCATCAAAAATTATTTGAAATATTTGTCTGAATACGTCAATTAAAAAATGCAATTATTTTGTGTTTGTTTACATTTTAAAACTTCTAACTAAAACCCTCGATTATGTTTTACTGATTGGAGGGTGGGATAGAGGACACCCACCCACCCTACATTTACATGATAACTTTAATTGCTAATCGTTAATGATTTTGTTGTTAAAAACAATCAAACCATTTATGTAATTAAAAATGAAACAAAATCAAAATTTCACTTAAAAAAATATAAATGACTTTATATAGTAGATCTTATATAATTTTAATTTAAAGTCTGCCGAACCATCATGCATAAACTTTTTAATAATTTCTTTACTCAACGATTTTACATTTTGAATTTCTTTTTTATTCAAAAACTTTGTAATTAATTTTACTACAAACCGTGAGACGATCAGTAATTGAAATATATATGTATATGTATGGTGAATGGGTGGCCTCTATCCCACTCTGTAATCAATAAAACATCATCAAAAATTATTTGAAAAATTTGTATGAATAAATCTCCAAAAATTGCAATTATTTTGTGTTTATTTAAATTTTACAACTTTTAATTAAAACTCTTGCTTATGTTCTACTGATTGGAGGGTGGGAAAGAGGACACCCACCCACCCTACATATATATGATAACTTAAATTGCTAATCGTTGATGGTTAGCTGCTAAAAACTATCAAACCCTTTTATTTAAAAATTAAAACAAAATTTAAATTTAAATATAAATGACTTTCTATATCTAATCTTATTTAACGAACTTGGAAATTGAAGCCTACGAACAGCATTTGCGCCTCAGTAAAATGGTAACATTACATATTTGGGACGATTTCAAAAAACGCATGCATACAGTGATCAAGAAGGAGTTAAGAAACAAATCTGCAACGCTACAAAAATAAGTTAAAAACACTTTTGTTAGAAAACATTCCACAAGAGGACACAAAACATTTGGAACAAACATTAGTTGTAAACAAAACCAACATCTCCTTTTCTGAAGAAGAAATCAATTTATTAAGTCGAGGTTTGAAACACCCTAAAACATTTTCCATCGAAAGCATAATCAACGACATTGAAAAATTTACACCAGACCAAACAGCAGAATTTCATTCATCGGCAAAAGAAGTCTTAAAGAAAATCAAAAGGTATAAGAAAGTCAGAAGATGGAACCAACACACAAAAAATAGTGAAAAAACTTTAAGAAAAAGATTGTTATTATTTCAAATCAGATAAAGGTAATGGTGAAAAAACCTTAAGAAAAGTGTCATTATTTAAAACTAGATAAAAGTAATAGTGTAGTGATAATGCAAAAAAACTGAGTATAATAATAGAGTGAATGATTTATTAGAGTCCGGCCCATACTTAGATCAAAAGGAAAATCCGATTAAATCTTACATAAAGAAAATTAATGACGGTATAAGATCCTCAGCATGTTTAATTGATGAAAATCTCAATTTAAAATTAAAAGTTAAAAATCCTAAAATTCCCTAATTATATTGCTTACCTAAGATACACAAAAAGGGCAATAAACAAAGACCTATAGTCTCAAACTTAAATTCACCAACATACAATATAGTGAAATGGTTAGTTGGCAAATTTCAAACATTACACATTGAAAATAATATGTCACTAAAAATTCCAATAGATATGTCAAATAAAATAAGAAATAAAATTGAATTTGATGGAAAATTATGATAATCTTAAAAAACCTAGGTAAAAATCTTTGGAAAATTTCTCGAAAATTATGGTAATCTTGAAAAACTGCTGATAAATAGTAAAAATAGTAAAGAAAATTATTGAATTTTTGAGGGGAAAAAAATGGTGATGAAAAATTGCAAAAATTCAAAAATCTTTAAAAAACTTTTTAAATCCGAATGAAGAAATTTACTAATCTGGAAGACTGCTGGAAAATTATGGAATTATGGATTCTTGAATTTGGAAAAAAAAAATGGAAATGCTGAAAAAATTAATCTATACAAAAATGCTGCTAAAAAATTAAAAAAGTTTGGTGACAAATTCTCACTATTACAAAAAAAAAAAAATTATTAAAGACCAAAATAAAGTAATTAAACTTAATAGAAAAATGTTAACTGAATAAGATACATGATTTATTGGAAAAAATATACTGGAAAGTTTTTTTTAACAGTTGAGCTTTTGTTAAAACAACTTATTTTTCTCCTAGCAGTACAAAACTCTCAAATCATTTCTTCAACCTTGGTTAATATAAAAAGCTCAGAAAATTCTTGAAAGAATTCTAAAACCTTTAAAAAATATTCTCGCAATTTGGTAGAGGAATTAATGGAAAATTCTGGCAATGCGGAGGAAAACGGTTCGATAAATCTTGGAGAAGAAATTGAAAAAGACGATGCCGACAAATTGTTAAAATCTTGAGGAAAATTCTTGCCATTTTGGATTTTAGAAAATTTGAAAACCCCAAGAATATTCTAAAAATACAAATTATTATTAAATTTGAAAACCCTTATAGAAACATCTCACAATTTAGAAAAGAAATAAATTATCGTTCAATTAATAACTGTATATGTAGGGTGGGTGATTAAGACACTGATTAAGTGAAAAAAACTTTATTAATATTAATAATTACAAAAAACACGAAAATATTTCTAAAATTATTTATTAATAATTGTTTAGATTTAATGAAATATTAAAAGAGAAACCGTAATGGATATTAATACTATCGGGCGAAATCAGTTTATGACCCTCATAACATCTTAATCAATAGAGTTAGCGCCCCCGTTTCGACTAAAAATAGTCACGGCAGAGTGAAATCGATGCGTGCGGAGGGGAAAAATGCCAAATTCGCACGCGCATTCCATAATTTCCATGCAACCGTTCGCCACTCGGCCGACTTCTAATAATAATTCAAAATTTAAACAGGAACTATCAAAATTCTTCCTTAGGATAAATAAACGCACTCTCATCATCATCTCCTTTAGAAATTTAAACGCTGATACTGCACGCCTGTTTCCGCTTATAACTTTATTATTGACATTAGTTATCGATTTCCCTTAAATTTTAATGATTTATGGTTTGCAAACAAAATTAAAATTATTAAAAGTACAAAGTTTATTTCTTAGAACTTGTACACTGATAATTAGGTCAATAAAATAAACTACTGTCAAAATATTAATACCTATACACAACCTTTAAAAATAATTTTACCACAAACTATTGCCATTTGTGTATTCGTGTGTGTATAAAAGATCGAAGGAATAATTTTATTAGTGCACACAATTCAGGAAATAATTGATACCCTTAATTTTTTACCTTACTTAATTGTACGTGATAGAAGCTTTTTAACATTATTGGGCGATCGTAAGATGACTGTAAGGTGTTAAACCCTAATCGAGATTATTATTATTGTTAATTGTACGACCGTAATTTTTATATATAATTGAGTATAAATAAAAGATGGACATTTCAAATTTATACACATAAAAAAACTTTCATTAATTAAAATCAGCATTTTAGAGATTAATCAAGTTAATTACCATCGAACGAATCTCAATCGCAATTGTTTTATATTCCGCGGCGGAGATAAAATGGCGCCGGTGTAATTACGACTTTAATTAGCATAATCTGGTGTTACCGGAAGGGCCCATAAAACGGCTATGGAGGGGGATTACGTTAGGCACCGGAAAATAAAACGACTAAAGCGGCCGAAACGTCACCCACCTTTAATAAAGCTTTTATTTTTAGTAAATTCCGAACGCGAAATGGCGATTTTACGACCGGCGCACATCGCCAATTAAAGTTTTATGTGCGGTGGCCCCCTCCGGCTTTCACGCAAATAAATTCCTGAAAAGGGTTGCCACGTATTAAGGGAGGGAATTTATATATACGGGGGAGAAAGAGAGAAAAAAAAAAAACGTTTATATAAATTGTTTTCGGAGGGGCGATAAAGTCATTTGTTATTGAATTATTGGGAGGCGAGGGAGTTTTTTAAAAAGGTGCGCCGGTGTGTATTATATCAGTTTTCGGTTATAAACTAATATTTTTATTCAATTGTTTGTTGATAATGATATTTTTTATTATTATCGACATGCGTGTATAAATGCTATTTGGTTCTATTTTAAAATACGCGATAGATTTGTTGAAATGTTACGAACCAGCTTGTGTTTATAAAATACAAAAAATATCGTTTACTGATTTTGTTTCGTAACTAAAAAAGGGATGCATTAAATATGTTTACTTATATACATGATAATAACGTAAATGTTTGTAATTAGAAGATATAGCCTATAAATCGATTTGTTCGTTATTCGGTACAGTTGTTTTATGATAGAATGTGTGGGCATTTTGATTTAAGGGGTGCGATGAATTTTGTTTGAGCGACAAATAACTCCCTAGAGGTCCTAGACAATGATACGCCGGAAAGGATGTTCGTTGAAAATTCGACACAAACACAGAAAGAAAAAATGGTAATGTGGCCATCATAATACTTTCCTTACATTTTTCTTCTATGAGGCAAAAATGTTATTGATGATTTAAAAAAAACTAAAATCAGTATTTTGATGAAAGTTTAAATGTATATGTAGGGTGGTTGGGTGGCCTCTATCACACCCTCCAATCAGTAAAACATTAAACAATAATTTCTAAATACTTTTCCGCCACGCAGTATTTTTGATAATAAAAATTTCATCATTGTTAAAATAGTTAAAAAGTTAAATAGGAATTTCCTAATGCAATAAAATTTATGTCAACATTTTGAAGATGTTTTACTGGTTGGAGGGTGGGATAGAGGCCACCCACCCACCCTACATATGCACTTTTATTTAAAATACAAATAGTGTTGAGTCCCAAAAAAAAAACAAATTGTAAAAATGATTAAAATAAAAATACTAACATTGCTTCGATGAAAGTTGAAATTTATATGTAGGGTGGGCATCTAACCCACCCGCAAATCAGTAAAAAAATAAAATATATCTCCCAAAAAAAGACGACAGTAACAGATTTGTCTAAATATATTTCAACAAAAGGAACCGAAAGCGGACAGCATATATTAGTGAACAACGATGCATATAAGTTGCTAATTAACAGATAGCAGTTAGCAGATGACAATTGACACTAACACATAACACGAAAGTACCTGGAAGTATACAGATGAGTAATATAAAAAGAAAGCAAAAGTTGTAAAATTAGAGATTTTAGATTTTGGCTACGACCTTTAACTTTACACTTTGACTTTCGAATTTCACTTTGGACTTTGGCTTTACATTTTGTCTTTATTCTACGACTTTAGACTGAAGCTTTAGACCTTGGCCTAAACATAAATTTAACTTTACAATTTGGTTTAATTAGACTTTGATTTTATTTATATATTTATTTACGAAAGGCCATTACAACATAAGAACACAACTCTACAAGACCTTGATTTTGAACTCTGACTTTAGCTTTACACTGTAGACTTTTAATTTAATTTTTGGCTTAGAACTTTAACTTTAGGAAAAGTCAAAAGTTTAGATTTATAACTTTAAACTCTGACTTTAGCTTTACACTTTAGACGTTCAATATAATTTTTGGCTTAGAACTTTAACTTTAGAATTTCAGTTTAGGAAAAATCAAAAGTTTAGATTTTTGTTTTAGATTTTGACTCCAAACTTTGGCTTCGGACTTTGACTTTACACTTTGATTTTTAACGTTAGCTTTAGATTTTAGCTTAGACCTTTGGCTTTAACTTTTTTCTTTGAATTAAGATTTCATATTAACTTTCACTTTAGTCTTTGACTTTACACTTTAGCTCTAAATTTTGTCTTAAGATTCTGACTTTAACCCATTTAGACCCAAACGGTTGAAAACGACCAGACAACACTCTATCTCAAATGGTATGAAACGACCGTACTAAATACCTTTAATTAAAAGTCAGTTGGGTATATTTTATGGTGCAAGGGGTATACCCTCTGTATAAGTGTTGTTTAGGCTACCATATTGACTTATCATCCCATAATAAACTTAGTAGTTATTTGTTTTTTGAGGGAATAACTTCGTAGGTAAAATTGTTCAAGATCATGGCGGAAGATAATCGTTAATAACTAATTTAATTTTAAATTAAATATAAATATTTTCTGCTCATATATAATAAAACTCCACCTATTAAAATACCAACTAGTTATCAAATCGAAAAACAATTTTGTTTGCTGATAAATGGCGATGCAAATGGAAGTGTTCGTTTTCGACCGTTTGGGATAATAAGTATAAAAATCTATAACAGTATTTGAGGTATGCTCCAATATAAAGCAATATTTCTGTGAACGAATCAATGATCAAATATTTAGCTAAACATTCATGTAAGTAGTACAAAACTTATAACTGAATTATATATCAAGGAAGGAAGCTACCGGTACAGTACGAGAAAATAGGACCGAAAAATGTAGTTTGCTAAATAGTAAAGTAATGAAAAGAAGATATCGCGGTACGATCTATAGCTGTATTGACAAAGATAATTGTATTGAAGTTATAAGTTGTATAGATAACAGTGTTGTTACTATTTTGTCTAATCAAAATGGCATAGAACCAGTGAAGAAGATATCGCGCTTTTCTCTAAAGTAAATAAAAGTTTGAGGTACACTTATGGTATCAATATGTACAGTAAATACATGGGAGGAGTAGATCAAATGGGCAACCACATTTTAAATTGAACCTTCGATATAACTGTAAATATCTCAAGAGTTTCGACTCAAAATTAGATAAATTCGGCATGTTGTTGAAGCAGTATACCAAACGTATGGTTACAAAATGACGAGACCAGATCCTAGCTAGAAATCAAAGTAAGCCAAATGCAAAAAGATATAGCAACGCATTTAGTGCTAACTGGTTAAAAAAGCGCAAATTGTAAAAATAAAATTAACTGCACGTGAAAATTGTAATATCCCTTGATATGCATGATAAATCTTTTATAGAATATAATAAGTAGTTAATATTGTTAAAATTAATAGTTTTCGTAAATAAAATCTATAATTGTTATACACTTATTTAACTATTTGCTTATTACAAACAATATTCTAATATTATAGACAATATTATAATAAAGTACATAATTTTTAATTTGTAACACATTATCCCAAATGGTCGTTTTCGACCTAAGCCATAAGTCAAAAAATAAAAATGGCATTTAATAAATTTCTTTTATTTTCATCTTAGATTGACTAGTTTTATCATAAGAAATAATGACAAATACAAAATAATTAAAAAAAAGTTTCGGGCACATGGGAGTATTTATCGAATTACGGGTCTAAATGGGTTAACTTTACACTTTGATTCTAGACTTTGACTTTAGATTTCGATTTTGGATTTTAGCTTAGAACTTTGAACCAAGATTTCTTTTAGATTTTGGCTTACACCTTTGGCCTTAACTTTTTTCTTTGAATTAAGATTTCATATTAACTTTCACTTTAGTCTTTGACTTTAGACTTTAGCTCTAAATTTTGTCTTAAATTTCTGACTTTAGCTTTACACTTTGACTTTCGAATTTCACTGTGACTTCCATTTTGGACTTTGGCTTTAGATTTTGTCTTTATTCTTTGGCTTGGAACTTTGACTTTAGAGTTTACTTTAGACCTTGGCCTAAATATGTATTTAACTTTACAATTTAGTTTAATTAGCCTTTGACTTTAGACCTTGATTTTGAATTATAACTTTAACATTAAACTTTGAATTTAATTTTTGGCTTAGAACTATAACTGTAGTCTTTCACTTTAGGGAAAGTGAAACGTTTAGACTCTTACTTTAGATTTTGTCTCCAAACATAGAACTTGAGTTCAGACATTGACTTTATACTTTGATTTGTATCTTTAACTTTAGATTTTGGCTTAGGCCTTTGACTTTAACTTTACACTTTGAACCAGGATTTTAATATTATCTTTCACTTTAGTCTTTAGCTTTATATTTTGGGTTAAAACTTTGTTTTTAACTTTACACATTCATTCTAGACTGTGACTTTAGATTTCGATTTTAGATTTTAGCTTTATACTTTAGCTTAGAACTTTGACTTTAACTGTGGACTTTCACTTTTTTAGATTTTGGCTTAGAATTCCCTTACTTTAAACTTTGAATTTAGTATTTAGATATACCATATAAATTAGATTTTCAACATTTTTCTTTACCTAAAAACATTAAAAACAGATGACAATTCACAGTCGATGGATGACAGTTGACATATAGCAATTGTTGGATGAAGTCGACAGATGACCATTAGCAGATGACAACTAACAAATAACACTAACAGGTAACCAAACACAAAATAACAGTTGACACTTGAAATAAATATGTGAGAGTTGACAACTGACAGTTAAAAATGCTAATTAACAGACAACAGTTAGCAGATAACAATTAATAAATGGCACTAACAGATAACACATAGTAGCTGAAAGTATACAGATTAGAAGTGTAAAAAAAATCGTTTTAGAATTAAACTTTAGACTTAGATTTCAGATTATGGCTATGACCTTTGACTTTAACTTAACACTTTGATTTTCGAATTTCACTGTGAGTTCCACTTTGGACTTTTACTTTAAAAAAGGTTAAATGAAAATAATTTTTAAGTTTTTATACCACTATTTATTGTATAATATACACAAACAAAGTTTACAATATATTATCAATTTTGACACAACTATAGTTTCGACCTTTGCAGGTCATTATCAAGTGTTGAATGAAGAAGAATACAGAGTGTTAACAATTTATAGGGGAGGTATACCTTAAAAAAACTTAAAAATTATTTTCATTTAACCTTTTTTTAAATTAACTACCACATAGTAAGGGTCGCTACCATCATTTTCACTTTTACTTTAGATTTTGTCTATATTCTTTGGCTTAGAACTTTGACGTTAGACTTTAGCTTTAGACCTTGGCCTAAACATGAGTTTCTCTTTACAATTTGATTTAATTAGACTATGACATTAGACCTTGATTTTGAACAATGATTTTAAACTTTCAGTTTAACTTTACACCTTAGACTTTATTTAATTTTTTTAAATTTAATTGTTGGCTTAGAACTTTAACTTTAGTCTTTCACTTTAGGGAAAGTCAAAAGTTTAGACTTTTATTTTAGATTTTGACTCCAAACATTGGCTTAGAACTTTAGATGAATTAAATTCTCACTTAATCTCTGGTGAAATATTTTTTTTATTAATTAGAGTGTTAAATAAGCAAAAATAATCGATAAAAACAGAAACAGAAAATGGAACATGCTAGAAAATTCTTGAAGAATAAAAAAAAATGCTAGAGAATTCTGTATACTTGGAAAGGAAATTGTTACAAATATTAAAATTTTTGAAGAGATGTCTAACGAAATAAAGAAAAAAGAAACAAAATACTAGGAATCTAGAAGAAATGTTAGACAATTCATTGTAAAGATAAAGTGTTGGGAATATTAGAAGCTCTAAAACAAACTTTAAGAATTCGAAAATATTTAAAAAATTCTAGGAGTCTGAAAGAGAATTACTTGGAAAATTCAAACACTCAAAAATGTCATTTGAAAAATAAACTGGCGAAATCGAAAAATCTAGAAAGATAATTCTCGAAGAAATAAAACAAGAAAGCTCTAAAAAAGTGTAGAATAGAATTGCTGGAAAAATTCTACAAACAAAATAATAAAGAGTATATATGGAAGTTGCTAGAAAATATTGAAAGATATTCTCACAATTCAGAATTGAAATAGATGAAGAATTTTAGAAATATGAAACAGAAATTTCTACAAATACAGAAAATATTACAAGAAAAATTTTAGGAATCTAAAAGCAAAATTACTAGACAATTCTTAAAGATTTCAAAAAAATTGCTGGAGAATTTTGAACATTTGGAAAAGAAATTGCTACAAGTACTATTTTGTTCTTTTGTAGTCCCACAAAATAAAGAAATAAAAAAAGCTTATACAAATCTAGAAGGAACGTTGTTAAAAAAATTATAATAAATTAAAGATAGAGGTCTGCAAATTTTTGAAAGCTTAAAGCAAACTTTAGGAATATGTTAAACAAATTCAGAATATTCTGATAATATATCAAATGATTCCAGAATATCTGAAAAAGAAATGTAAATTAAATATTGATTTACAGGTGCAGTATTAATGAAATAAAAGTTATAATTAGAATTAATTATTTTGAACGTGTCTTCACAGTTTTAGATTATTACAATGTAAACTGTTCAGACTTTAACTTTACACTTTGATTTTTACTTCAACTTTAGATTTTAGCTTAAAACTTTGGCGTTAACTTTACACTTTGAACTAGGATTTCATATTAACTTTCACTTTAGTCTTTGACTTTACACTTAAGATTTATATGTTGGGTTAAAACTTTTACTTTAATTTTACACTTTTATTCTAGTCTTTGACTTCAGATTTCGATTTTAGATTTTAGCTTTGTATTTTTGCTTAGAACTTTGAACTAAAAAACGAAAGCAAAAGACGTTCGTCTTAGAATTAAAATTTAGATTTAGATTTCAGATTTTGGCTACGACCTTTGCCTTTAACTTTACACTTTGACTTTCGAATTTCACTTTAACTTCCATTTTGGACTTTAGCTTTAGATTTTGTCTTTATTCTTTGGCTTAGAACTTTGACTTTGGACTTTACTTTAGACCTTGGCCTAAATATGTATTTAACTTTACAATTTGGTTTAATTAGCCTTTGACTTTAGACCTTGATTTTGAATAATAACTTTAACTTTAAACTTTGAATTTAATTCTTGACTTTGAACTATAACTGTAGTCTTTCACTTTAGGGAAAGTCAAACGTTAAAATTCCTATTTTAGATTTTAACTCCAAACATAGAACTTGAGTTCAGACATTGACTTTATACTTTGATTTTTATATTTAACTTTAGATTCTGGCTTAGGTCTTTGACTTTAACTTTACAGTTTGAACCAGGATTTCATATTATCTTTCACTTTAGTCTTTAGCTTTATATTTGGGGTTAAAACTTTGATTTTAACTTTACACATTGATTCTAGACTGTGACTTTAGATTTCGATTTTAGATTTTATTTTATACTTTAGCTTAGAACTTTGACTTTAACTTTGGACTTTCACTTTGAACCAAGATTGTGTTTTTAAATTTTGGCTTAGAATTCCTTAACTTTAAACTTTGAATTTAGTATTTAGATATACCATATAAGTTAGATTTTCAACATTTTTTCAACATCGATGGATAACAGTTGACATATAATAATTGTTAGAAAAAGTCGACAGATGACCATTAGCAGATAACAATTAACAGATAACACTAACAGGTAACCAAACACAAAATGACAGTTGACAGTTGACAAAAATATATAAAAGTTGACAACTGACAGTTAGAAGATGCTAATTAGGAGACAACAATTAGCAGACGGCAATTGAAAAATGACACTAACAGATAACATATAGTACCTGGAAGTATACAGATGAGAAGTGTAAAAAGAAATCAAAAGACTTTCGTTTTAGAAACTTTAGACTTAGATTTCAGATTATACATTGATTTTTGAAATTTATTGTGACACTTTGGACTTTGGCTTTATATTTTGTCTTTATTTTTTGGCTTAGAACTTTGAATTTGGACTTTAGCTTTAGACCTTGATTTTAAACTATGACATTAACTTTACACTTTAGACTTTGAATTTATTTTTTGACTTTAATTTTACACTTTGACTTTTGAATTTTATTGTGACTTTCACTTTGGACTTTGACTTTAGATTTTGTACTTATACTTTCGCTTAGAACTTTGACTTTAGACTTTAGCTTTAGACCTTGGCCTATGCATGAGTTTAACTTTACAATTTAATTTAATTAGCCTATGACTTTAGACTTTAATTTTGAAGAATGGCTTTAAACTTTGAATTTAACTTTACACTTTAGACTTTATTTTATTTTTTCTAGTTTAAATTTTGGCTTAAAACTTTAACTTTAAACTTTCACTTCAGGGAAAGTCAAAAGTTGAGACGTTTTTTTTAGATTTTAAGTACTCCAAACTTAGAACTTGAGTTAAGACTTTGACTTTACACTTTGATTTTTAACTTTAGATTTTGGCTTAAAACTTTGGCTTTAACTTTACACTTTGAACTAGGATTTCAAATTAACTTTCACTTTAGTCTTTGACTTTAGACATTCGTTTTATATTTTGGGTTAAAACTTTGAGTTTAACTTTACACTTTAATTCTAGACTTTGACTTTAGCTTAGAACTTTGACTTTGGATTTTGAACCAAGATATGTGACAGTAGACAACTGAGAGTTAGCAGGTGACAATTGGCAGATGACATTGTAGATGACAGATGAATGATGAACAGTCTAGAAAATAAACAAAACAGAAACAGGTGACAGTTGATAGTAGAAGGCAGTTGGCAATTAGAATATGACAGTTAACAGATGACAGTCAATATATCAATAAAGTAAACAAAAAAACAGATGACAGTTGACAATTAGCAGACGACAGTTTAAAACGACATTTGGCAAATGACATTTGACAAATCAAGTATGGAATATTATAATACTTTCCCTATATTTTTCTCGAAAACTATGAGGTTTACGCAAAAATACTATTCTTTATAATTTGTTCACTTTTAAATTCTCTATAACAATTTATTATATAAATTTCATGTAACTCCAATAGTTTATCAGTAATTGGGAAAAAATATCAAAATTTTCAATTTTTATTATTTTTTCTCGAAAACTAACCATTTTATGGAAAATATGTTATAATAAAACTTGTTCAGTTTCTCAATCCCTTTAATTTTTATTTGAAAAATTTTGTAAAATTCTTTATAATAAAAAAATATTCATTATTATATCAACGAAATACGAACAGATACTTTATATTTTATTACATACATTTCATTTATCTTGGCATACACGCACACGAATATTATTAGAACAATTTGCTTCAACTATTGTTAATTTACAGGCAATGCTAAGGTTGAATCAATATTAGAAATTGAATTAAAATAGCTATTATTCATTTCTTCTGGGAATCATTTTGTTTATTTTCATTCGCATAAAGCTATTATTGAGATTACCGGCGAGTGTGCGGTTTATTTTAACTAAAATACATCCCGTCACTCATGATTAATGTCGGGAATTCATCATAACGTCAAGGAAAAAGAAAAAAAAACGTATTTTTTCACTCGCAGCCCAATTTATCTGAGGTTTACATCTAAATAAATATTGTGCCAATCAAACGTTGATTTTTAAGAGTGCAAGTTTAATTTTCAGGAAATATGAAATCTTTCGTATGGCTATTAAACAAATATTACGAATACGGTTGAAAACAATATCAAATCTTATTTATCAAAAGATAAATCGTATATCAAGCAAATATAAAATATTTCGATGATGGTCCAACAACTTTTAAATCTAATTAATCTTCTGTATAATATAAAAATGTTTCATCTTGGGTTAAGTAAGAATTTAGTTCATTATTTAATTACTTTCATTATGTAATCACAAACAAAATTTTTTCATCTATTTTTTAGAAATTAAATAAATTTAATATAAGAACAGATGATACAAATGTTAATGATATCACAAAACTGCAGTAGATTCTTAAAATATTGAATGATCAAGTTTAATTCTAGTTATATATAAAAATAAAATAATAATATTCATAATGTTTCACCTAAAGATAAGTGAGAAAATTATTTAAGAAATATATGTATACGAGTTTATTATTTTAAGAGTAACGGTAAAATATTATCCCAGGCTTCTACACAGCGGCAATGATAAGTCATTAAATATTTACGTCACCAATTTTATCTAACTGATAACTCACGAGTTTTTATTGGTATCGCATGACAAAAATATTTCATATGTAAATATTTTATATATAATCATATTTAATTTTGATCGTTATAGTGTAATACAATGCAAACAATAATATTTAAATGTATACTATATAAATAAATTTAACGTTATGGTCTTAATAGTAGCTATTTTAGGCAAATTAAATTTAGACACACACTATTTTTCAAGCTTTTATTACTCGTGCATATTCATAAGATACGTCATAAAGCAAAAATTAACAGCCCCATTAAGTCTGGAAACAAAGCGCCGAAACAAGGGGTTGATTACCATAAAGATGTCGCGATCGCCCACGCGAACCTTTGCGACGCCCATTTGATGGTGGTTAGCGTACAAATGCGAAACAAAAACCTAAGGGCGTGATTGAGACTGAATCAACATTCGTGGCGGAACTATAGTCTCATCCCTCAACATATCTATCCACTTATCGACGCCAGGAAGCGGAAAATACGTTCCGGACCGGCGGGAAAAGAAAAAAAAAATAGGCGTTCGGGCAGGCACAATGTACGTGAGGGCGGATCAGAAATTTCCTCAATGCGCGTTAACCATTTTCAATGCAAGGAAATCTCGTTTGCATTCATTAAACGTTTATTAAGTTTGCTTTCGTGTTCGGCATAAATCGATGGCGAAATTCCCGGGCTCTACTATCAATCAGTTATTGAAAGGAAATGTTTTTTTTTTACAAATATTAGCACTCTGATTTCTGACAGTTATTAAATTTTAAATGATTAACGTTCAAATAACGTAATGAAAATATAATGACAAATATTTTACAAGTAAAAAAGCTGGCTACTGGCACCTAACTTAGACAATGCATTATATAATTTAGGCCCATAGTAATTGACGCCATTTTTAGACTTGGTCAAGCTTAATCGTACTGGACAGGTGATCTGATACCTGCTCCGGTATTGTGACCATGTATTTGCTCTTGTTTGTGTATCCAGTAGTTTTCATGAACGTAAAGTGAACAATCCAACATGTACAGGGATGGTAATGTTAGGATTTTTAATTCTATGAATCTATTTAATTTACCTTTCAGAAGCTCGATTTCTCCCAGCGGTATCCCAAAAATGATTAAGATGCCGTCTTTCTTCGTTTTGTGGTGGAACTCACACTATTTGACTGTGCTTCGTTTTTGTCCTATGCCTTGGACAACCAGTCTGAAGCCGTCACTAGCATGGGCAGGTTGTCAACCTGCATCACAGCCAGTTCGACTCTCTACCAGAGAGGTACCAGTTTACTGACCGTTTCCTTAAGGAAAGGAAACAGCATTTTCAAGAGTAACTATTAGAAGAAAACCGGCGATGTTTATATATTCAGGTAATAAGTGATTCGAGAATTGGGGAAGACCAAATCTCTTCGTTGTCGTTAACGATGTTAACGAAGAGATTTGGTCTTCCCCAATTCTCGAATCTCGTTGTCGTTAACGATGTTAACGAAGAGATTTGGTCTTCCCCAATTCTCGAATCACTTATTACCTGAATATATAAACATCGCCGGTTTTCTTCTAATAGTTACTCTTGAAAATGCTGTAAAAAGCGAAACTAGTCGAGTGAATATAAAAATTTAGTGAAACAAACCAAGTGTTTTAATCAATTACCTATTATTCCACAATGTTTCACCACGAGGTAAATGAGAAAATCATTCATGAAATAGAATTTGTAATAAAGTGTGAAGAAAGGATACAAATAGTGTTATTTACAGAAATGCATAATTATTATGATTAGTGCAAAAGGTTACAAAATAATATATTTAAGTTTTCCATATATACAGTTATTATCGTGTATGTGTATAGTGTAACAATGGTAAAGAAAGAATTGCATGTAATTTAATAATAAAATAATTGGCAGCAAACTTTCCTAAAATCATGTATTACGTATTGTGCTGATTTTCCTGTTGCATCACCTGTGATAATCGACATGATGGACTCTGAATACGAAAGACATCTATAGGGAAATAACTAATCACGAGCTTACATACATGCATGGATAATCCGCTTCATTCAGTCGCGTCGACCGAAGATATTTGCATAGTTTCGATGAAGTATGTTATTTCGGTTAGTGCCGGAATTGAGGAGTATAAAGTTGTGAATACATTTGGTTAACTCAAACCACATAAACTGTAATTAATAGAATTATTTTCTTGTTTTTATTAAATTCAATTTTAAGTTAGAAATTCACAAAGTGGTTAATTAATTACTTCAATCATTTATTTAGTATTACTCATTAAAAATTAATAAGGCTATTATCTATAATTAAAACATTTTTCTATCAGAACTTTAACAATTGCTAGAGTTAAAGTTATTTGTAAATATTTATAATTAAATCCAAATAAATGAATAGCATATAAAACTATTACTTATCCCTAATTTCATTTAGGTTATCTTACAGTTTGTAAGCTAGACCTTGTAAATCGTACTGTCTGGAAATATATAGGCTAGATAAATTATACACGCCTAAACATAAAACACAAATCTTTTTTTTTACAACGCATATATAATTGATTTCTCGTTATTTATAGTCCGAACATCAATAACAACTTATAATCGCATTAATTTCCATTGCATTCAATTTTATCGCCATTTAAAAATGTTTACATGCCAATTAAATTTTATTCCCACTATAATACAATTATTATTGTTCATATCGCGAATATTCGACCTTTCGCAAGTATATTTGCGACGGGCGTGATTAACGCCAATTAAACTCGAAAATCCTCTAATGGTCACATCAGGTGCTAATATCAATCGGTCAGTCGCTAACAAACCATCAGAGCACCGAAATGAATTATCCCCAACTTTTCCACTAATCGAATGCCCCCGGAAACTTTCCGGTCGACAATTACACATGTCGTCGCTTAATGGCCATCTAGGGGGTAGTATCCACCTCCGCGTCACAATAAGAATGAAATTACGCACCTGTTGACAGGAAGAGCACTTTTTCCACCTTTATTCCAATCCTATTACCAGAGTTCCCCCCTCGAGCAAGAGATTATTCGGTTCAGCGAGTGACACAAAATTTGTGGAGGTCTCCAAGTTACTGATAATGCTTTATCTTGTGAACCGGCAGAAGGTCATCACTAATCAATGTGTTGAAAAAAAACGTTAATAATACCTACATTATGGCGATAAGGATTTTTTTTAAAACGAGAATTCCGAATGTATAGATAGTTGTTGCGCTAATTATCTTAAATGGAGTATAAAAAAAACGTAATCTTACCTTTTAAGGATTTGACTTATTTCTAAAGCTTGTAGATCCTAATATTTGATGTAGATTTTAATAACCTGAAACAAAGAAATAATAATTGATCGACATATATCCTTAATGAATACAAAAAATAACTTTACACAGTTATATATGTCAACTAGTGAAATTTTACTGAATACAAGACGAAAAATAAATCTATTACAACAACACGTTAATAATAAATAAATTTCGTCCTGCCTATTACACATCAAGTAATATTCACCTAGATTCACATCTATTTATTTATAAATAATGCAATTAGAATTGTAAATAAGCCGTCATAAATTGCTTCCGTTTAGCATCATTACGCGCCCACTCGCTTATAAATAAACCCATCAGCTGTCACCTATTTGATGTCGCGTGGGGCTGATCAATCAGGGGGGGTCATGGTTAATTAAATGTAAAAAGAAGGTTTTGACACGGGATTTTCCGGTGCGCCCCTACATTGCGTAACGTATCGGCGTTTACGTTGAGAAAACGTTGTGCTAATTGGCCGTGGAAAATCATCAGCCGAAGCCAGGTGTTTCGTGCGAAATTCTAATATTACTGTATGCAGATTGGGTCTGGTTAATCTCGGCTTGCAAATTATTAATAAACACTATGAAAACATAATAAGGTTAGACGGTACGGCTATGATTCATAATTCATACATGTTATTTTTTTTAAATTTATTGAGTCATAATATATGTGTGGGGAAATTTGATTACAGTAATAATGTAAACATTTTTGAATGAATTAAGCCCAAGCTAACAATAATTAAAAAGATCTTTAGATATTTAGATAAGACGCTTCGCCAACTAAGGTAATTCGAGAAATTTTAAAGTTGATGGCCCACATATTGAATAATTTCATTACGCTAAATATACATAAGTAATTAAATCAATGAATGTCAGCAATTTCAATTGAATGTTATTTAAACTCCCAACCCTCGAATGTCGAATTAGCAGAAAGGCCACCTACCAGGTCACCCCTCGCCGTGTAATATTTCTGGTTAGGTAAAACGTTTGCGTTTGAAAACCTTTAATTACCCACAGCTCCAATTAAGTTATTGTGGATTGCGTTAATTAGTGCAAACGTAATTAGCCTTCAGCTTATATCGACCATACCTTTTATACCTTCCCAGTGAACCCGGTGAATTCGCAAATGCAGCAATCGTAATAATTAGTTTTACCTGGATACGAATCTTTTTTATGTCACTACTAGATTTGTAAATATAATATAATATACAGGATTTTGCGTTAATGTGAGAAAATGAGCATCAAAATATTATGATCAAACACAACATATCTATTTGGATAATAAACCAATATTTCGATAATTCACTCGTGAAATTTAAAAGTAGAATTTATTATATTTTTTTACTTAATCTCAAGATAAATTACAGACAACAAGGGCAGATAATAGAGTGCAGAGCAAACATAACAGACATGATAATATTAACGATATTTTGAAAACTTAAACTATATATGAGACGAAAATATTTTGTAGATAATACATCTGAATGACAAATAAAAGATTTCTGATGACATATAACAGACTAGATAAATTAAAAGTAAAAGAAGATTACACATGACATACCACAAATTATGAATTACAAATATTGTGTTACAAATGACCGATAATAAATAACAATCTTTTTAGTAATGGAATCAAATGTCTAAGATAAAAATCTCTAACTAACACTTTTAAAAAGATTTAATAATTTATACACATAGTATGATTCACTAATTTTTAAGTAATAAGAAATTAACATAGTGAAACACAAAAATCTATCTTTTATAATAATCCATAAATTCCAATGTTTAGAATATGCTTTTTGACTTTGATAACTGAACAAGCAGAAGGTAAGATAAACATAATATAATAATTGACAAATGATGTGTCAAGTAGATGATGGCAGACGAAATATCAAAAATCATGTATGACAGATAGCAGATGATAGATAACACATGGCAGATGACATATGGCAGATCACAACTGAAAGAAAACATAAGTAGTATTTATGGGTGGAAAATATAAAAAAAAAATTAAAATCTGGCGAAGTTGCAACATCTCTAACTAAGATTAGAAGTGATAGATAGCAGATGATAAACGCTAGATGTCACTTAATAGATGACAGATGGCAGGTTTAATTTAAAAGATGACATACAAATAACACGTGACATATGTCAGTTGATATTTGTTAAAAATGTATTATTATAGTCGCGCCGCCGAGAGCTGACCATGACTCATCACTCGATATTGGAGGAATCAGACATACGTTCCTTTCATTTCATTCTGTCGCGATCATCCTACGATGATGATAGAACGAAATAGATATTAATTGGTGCACGGTTCTTAGTGCGAAAATGCATGAGTCACAGTCAGCTATCGACGGCTCGACTATATGTATTAAATTTAGGATTGTTAAATACAATTTAAAGAACTCTTAAAAAATAATTGTATATTACGCTCAGACACATATTTTTTACTGACGTCGGAATTACAATAGTAAACCTTAAAAGCTTATATTTATAAAAATATAAACATGATAATGTTAAAATATAACACATATAATATTTAGCAGAATTTTAACAAATTGAAAATTACTAAGAAAATGTATATAGTATAATTATAAGCAAGTTATAACCTATGACATATAGCAGATAATAGATTATAGATGGCAGATGACAGGAGATGCTTAACAGAGAACCAATGATAAATAACAGTTGGCAGTGAATAAATAGCAATTTATAAGATGATGATGTTTACAGTTAGCAGTTAATAGTTGATAGTTAGCAATTAAAAGTTGAGAGATGACAAATGTACAGATGACATATGATAAAGGAGAGATGACAGATGATAGATGATAAAGAACAAACGATAGATAAAAGTAACAGATAATAGTTGACGGTTAAAAGCTGGCAATTAACAGATGATCGTTTGTAGTTGGCATATAATAGTTAATAGTTAGCACTTAAGAGTTGACAGATAACAATTTATAAATGGTATATATAAATAACAATTGATAGAAGACAAATAAATGACAGAATATATTTATATAATAGACGATATATGAAAGATGAAAAATGTATTGGAGATAAAACGATGAAAAGTGTCGACTGATTTTTTTATTTAAAAATATTTCACATTTAGTTTAAAAACAAGTGACACCATAAATCAAGTAATATCAGACTATAGATTGCAAATGACTTCTGACAAATACCAATTAAAAATAACGTTATACAAGTAAGAAAGAAAGAAGACACTTGATATATGACAACGTGTTATTGATTTCAACTACTAAAATCTAGATCACACGCTTTATAGAATAGATGACAGAAAAGTGATAAATAACATGGCATGTTAGATTATAAAGAACAAATGACGGATAGCAGATACAAGATGACAGATTGTAGCTGAGAGATAACAGAGGACAGATGAAAGATGGCAAATAACAGTAGACAGTTCATAGTTGGTAAATAAAAGTTGACAGTTTACAGTTAGCAATTGCAAATTGTCTGTTACATTTAAAATTTGATATTCGACATTCGACATTTAACATTTAACATTTGACATTTGACATTTGACATTTGACATTTGACATTCGACATTTGGCATTTGACATTTGACATTTGACATTTGATATTTGATATTTCGCACTTGATATTTGACATTTGACATTTGTCATTATTTATTTATTTATTTACTAACCGGTAATAAAAGATGGCAAATAACATTTGACAGTTGGTAGTTGGTAAACAAAAGTTGACAGTTAGCAATTGCAAATTGTCTTTTACATTTAACATTAGACATTTGTCATTCGCCATTTGACATTTGACATTTGACATTTAACATTTGACATTTGAGATTTGACACTTGACATTTGACATTTGACATTTGACATTTGACATTTAACATTTGACATTTGACATTTGACATTTGACATTTGATATTTGACATTTGACATTCGACATTTGACATTTGACATTTGACATTTGACATTTGACATTTGACATTTGACATTTGACATTTGACATTTGACATTTGACATTTGACATTTGACATTTAACATTTGACATTTGACACTTATTTATTTATTTATTTACGGAAGGCCATTACAACATAAGAATACAAATGTACAATAACATAAAAATATTACAAAGTATACAAATTAAAATAACAACAATACAAATATATACAAAAAACGCACAAAATATAAATAAATTAAACATGATGGCGCAGAACCGAGCGTAGCTTATGCAGCGTTACATTTCATAATATGTTTAAAGAATTGCAATTCCTAGCGATTCTTGCGATGCCAAAATGCCCAGCATAATCCGTCCTGTAACATTAGACACTAGATATTTGACGTTTGACATTATTTATTTATTTATTTATTTATTAACCGGTAATACTATTATACAGTGTTTACAGAAAGTAAAAATATAATAAAAATACATAAACAAATTAGAACTTTTGACATTTGACATTTGCATTTGATATTTGGCAGTTGACAGTTAATGGTTAATAGTTGACAGTTGACCGTTAACCTTTGATAGATAAGAGATAACAGATGATAACTAACAGAGAATATTGTAATGGCCTTCCGTAAATAAATAAATAAATAAAACGATAGATAAAAATGATATAGAAGAAACGACAGGTAGCAATTAACTGTTAATAGTTGCCAATTAACAGATGACCGTTTATAATTGACAGTTTATTGTTCGCAGTTTGAAAGAAAGAAGCCAATTGATATATGACAACGTGTTATTAATTTCAAATACAAAAACCAATAAAAAAAATTAACGCATGATAAATTATATGTAACAAATGACAGATGACAGATAAAAGATGATAGATAGTAGATGACAGATAACCAACGACAGATGAAAGATGTCAAAAAACAATTGCCAGTTGATATTGGTAAATAAAAGTTGACAGTTTACAGCTGGAAATTGCAAGTTGACATTTGATATTTGACATTCGAAATACGATATTTGACATTTGGCATTTGGCATTTGATATTCGACATTTGAAATTTGACATTTGACACTTGACACTTGACATTTGACATTTGACAGTTGAAATTTGACAGTTGATAATTGATACTAAATAGTTGACAGTTGACGGTTGACAGTTAACCGTTGTTAGATGAGAGATAGCAGAATATAATTAAAAGATATCCAACGATTAATAAAAATGACAGAAGAAACGGCAGATAAAAATGACAGATAACAGTTGACTGTTAATAGTAGACGATTAACAGATGATTGTTTATAATTGACAGTTTATAGTTCGCAGTTAGAAGTTAAGAGATGATAAATGACAATTTATAGATGATGTATAATAAATAACAGTTGATAGAAGACAAATGAAGGACGACAGAACACATTTGACAAATAATATATAATCGATGAAACATGAAAAACGTAAAATGACAAATGAAAGATATAAAGATGACGAATGTCAGATAATAGTCGACAAACTTTAATTTCAAAATATTAAAAATACGGTTTAAGCCATACAATAAAAGACAGAAAAAAACAAAAGATAAAACGATGATATAACGGGTGTCCAACAATTATTGCAGTCCCGGGTGGCGTTGGAATCAAAAACGTAGGTCGATTCTTACATGTGCCAAATAAATGAACTGACATTTTAACAACACTTTAAATGCACGTTTAGGTTATGTTTGACAATTAAAATGTCAGTTCATTTATTTGGCACATGTAAGAATCGACCTACGTTTTTGATTCCAACGCCACCCGGGACTGCAATAATTGTTGGACACCCGTTATATAACAAATTACAGATGACAAATAAAATATAATATATTGTAGCTAACAGATAACAAATGACAAATGAGAGATTAACACTGGCAAATAACAGTTGACAATTTATTTATTTATTTGTTTACTGACGGATAATACCATTGTACAATGTTCACAGGACTGTAAAAATATAAAAATACACAAATAAATTAAAACTAGATAAATATAAACATAAAATAATTTATGGACAACACAAATACATGTTAAAAATATGTAGATCATAGTTTGTTGGTATTGATAGTTGATAGTTGGAAAATGAGAGTTGTCATTTGCAAGTCGACATTTGACATTTGAAATTTGAAAATTGGCATTTGAAATTTGACATTTGACATTTGACATTAGACATTTGAAAAATAAGTTAAAAAAATTGACATTTGAAATTTGGCATTTGGAAATTGAAGTTTGACATTTGACATTCGACATTTAACATTTGACATATGACATTTGACATTTGACATTTGACATTTGGCATGTGACATTAGATATTTGATATTTGAGATTTGATATTTGAGATTTGACATTTAGCATTTGACATTTGACAGTTGTCAGTTAATAGTTAATAGTTGGCAAATAACAGATGACAGTGTATAGTTTCGAGTTAATAGTTAATAATTAGCACTTATAGATAACAGTTGACAAATAATAGATGATAAATTAAAGTTGACAAACGTAAAATGACAAATGTAACATAATAGTTGACAAAATTTAATTTTAAAATATTTAAAATTTGATTTAAGAATAAGCCATACAATAAAACAAAAAAAAACATCAGATAACAAATAACAAATTATGTTTGATAAGTAACTGATAGATAGATAATATTACACAGATAGGGCATGACCTTCAATAGATACCAGATGATATTTTATGTATGACAACATGTTATAGATTTCAATTGTCAAAAGTTATATGGCATCAAGTGAGATAGCTGACAGAGAAGAATTAATAAATGACACATGATAGATAATCTATGACAAATGACATAAGGGATGATGGATTTATTATTATTGGTACTTTAGTAGACTTTATAAATATAATTCAAAATTCATAAAACAGTAAACAACACGATATAAATAATTTCGTCAGCAAGCTGAAAGGCGGAGTTCTCTTTTGAAAAATGTTCTTCCACTCTAACCTTATGATATCTTACATATAGCAAATTAGAGATGAAAGATGACAGATAACAGTTGAAAGTTGATAGGTGATAGTAATTAACAGTTAGTTTAGATAACAATTGATAGATGACAGATAATGAGAAAAGATGAAAAACGACAGATAGAAGATAAAACAATTACAATTGTCCTATCATCTTACAATTTTTTTATAATTTCAAAATATTTAAAATTTGGTTTAGAGACAAGTGACACTTGTCAAATAAAAGACATACTGTAGATAACAAATGACTTTTGACAAATTCTAGGCAATAAATAACGTTATACATGTAAGAAATTATCTCCAATACTAGAAGACATTTAATATATGACAACGTGTTATTAATCAAATGCAAAAAGCCAGATGATATAAGAGAAAAATAATCAATGACACAGTATAGATAACACAAAAAATGACAGATGACAGATAAAAGATTACAAACGACAAATTAAAGATGACAAATAACAATTGACAGTTAAAGGTTGGCAATTAATGGTTTCTAGTTGATAGTTGGCAAATAAAAATTGACAGTTAGCAGTTGCATGTTAACAATTGATAATTGACAGTTGCTAGTTGATAGATGGCAGCTGCAAGTTATCATTTGACATTGGTCAATTTCTAGTTGACAGTTGATATTGACAGTTATTATTAAATACTTAACAGTTAATATTAGATAGAAGACAAACGACAGGTGACATAATATATTAGATAAATAATTGGTGATAGGAAAGATGAAAAACGTAAAATGGTAAGTGGAAGATGAAAAGATCACAAAAGTCAGATAACAGTCAATAATTTCAAAATATTTAAAATTCGGTTTAAGAAATTGTCATAGAATAAAATAAAAACAGAAAATAAAACAATAATATGTATAAAAAATGACAAATAAATATGATATATTCTAGCTAACAGATAACAAATGTCAAATGAAAAATTGTAAATAACCGTTGACTGTTGATAGTTGGCAATTGCCCATACCAGAAGACATTTGATATATGTCAGCGTGTTATTAATCAAATCCCAAAAGCCAGATTATATAAGAAAAAAAATACATCATAGATAACACAAACAACTGACAGGTGACAGATAAAAGATTACAGATAACAAACAACAAATTAAAGATGGCAAATAATAGTTGACAGTTGACAGCTGATGGTTGACAATTAACGGTTTATAGTTTGATTTTTGTGAGTTACTCGAAGGTAAACTTGATTAATTAAAAAGCACTAAAAACCTTTCTTCACAATTTTATTTAAATTAACAGATATATATTTCGGACACAAAGTGACCATTATCAATGTTTTAATACTGTATTAAAACATTGATAATGGTCACTTTGTGTCCGAAATATATATCTGTTAATTTAAATAAAATTGTGAAGAAAGGTTTTTAGTGCTTTTTAATTAATTATTTAACGGTTTATAGTTGATAGTTGGCAAATAAAAGTTGACAGTTTGCAGTTGCATGTTGACAATTGACATTTGACAGTTGCTAGATCATAGATGGCAGCTGCAAGTTGACAATTGACATTTGACAGTTGACAGCTGACAGTTAAGAGAGAACAAACGGCAGATTAAAAATCGTACATCATCATGAATCATCTAGATGATAGATGGCAGCTGCAAGTTGACAATTGACATTTGACAGTTGCTAGTTGACAGTTGACAGCTCACAGTTAATATTGACAGTTGATATTAGACAGTTAAAAGAGAACAAACGGCAGATTAAAAATCATACAGAAGAAATATCAGATGACAGTTTACTCTCAGTTGACTGTTAATAGTTGGCAATAAATAGATAACCGTTTATAATTGGCAATTAATAGTTTGTAGTTAGCACCTAAGAGTTTATAAATAACAATTTATAGATGGCGCATGATAAATAACATTTGATAGAAGACAAATAAAGGGAGAATACAATTTGATAAATAATAGGTGATAGATGTCAGATAATAGTTGACAAAGTTTAATTTTTAAATATTTAAAATTCTGTTTAAGAACTGGTGACACATTAAATTAAAAAAACAGCAGATGAAATGATGATATATGTATATATAATAAATGACAGATGACAATTAAAACATGATAGATTGTAGCTAACAGATAACAAATGGTGTTTGCATTTGATAGTTGAAAAATAAATACTGACAGTTGACAGTTGGCATTTACAAGTTGACAGTTGTGAGTTGATCGTGATCATTTGGCAATTGATATATGACGGATAATAGATGATAGTTAACAGAGAACAAACGACAGATAAAAATGACATATAACGGTTAACAGTTAATAGTTTGCAGTTATTTTTTTTTTATTTAAAAATGTTTAAAATTTAGTTTAAGCACAAATTAGACAATAAGTCAAATAAAAGCCAGAAGGCATTTGATATATGACAACGTGTTATTATTTTCAAATGCTGAAAGCCAGACATGACAAAAATATATGAAAATAAAAAGATAAATGACACATTATAGATTATATATAACAAAGGACAGATGACAGATAAAAGATGATAGATTGTAGCTGACAGATAACAAACGACAAATAAAATATGGCAAATAATAGTTGACAGTTGATAGTTGGCAAATAAAAGTTGACAGTTTACAGTTGATAGTTGTAAGTTAACATTTGACATTTAACAGTTGATGGTTAACAGTCGATATTTGACAGTTAACAATTGATAGTTAATAGTTGACAGTTAACTATTGGTAGATGAGATACAACAGATGATAGTTAACCGAGAACAAACGACAGATAAAAATGACAGCTAACAGTTGACTCTTAATAGTTGACAGTTTATAGTTGGCCGTTAATATTTGATAGTTAGATGAGAAAAGATGACAAATAACAGTTGATAGTTAACAGTGGGCAGATGATAAGAAGTTGCAATTGGTTTGCTGTTGTGATCTTGGCAAATAAAAGTTGGTAGTCTAAAGTTGACATTTAGCATTTAACAGTTGACAGTTGACAGTTGACAGTTGACAGTTGAAAGTTGACAGTTGTCAGTTGATAGATGATAGATAACTGAAGATAATTAAGAGAGAACAGACGATAGGTAAAAATGACATATAAAAGTTGACTGTTAATAGTTGGCAATTAACAGGTGACGGTTAATCTGCCAATTATAATAGTTGACAGTTATCAATTAAGAGTTGACAGATCACATTTTTTGATGGCATATTATAGGTAACAGTTGACAGAAGTCAATTGACAGGTGACAGAACATATTTGACAAATAATAGATGAAAGATGAAAATTCTAAAATGACAAGTGGAAGATGGAAAGATTACAAATGTAAGATAAGAGTCGATTTGATTTAAAAATATAGAGCTAGATGATAGGGAAGAGTTAATAAATAACTCACGATAGATAATCTATGATAAATGACAGGTAACCGATTATAGATAATAGCCCACAAATAAAAAAAAGGCAGATGAAAGGTAACAGTTGAGAGTTGGCAATTAGCAGTTGGTAGTTTATAGTAGACAGATAACAATCGATAGATGACAGATGACAGGTGGTAGACAAAAGATGAAAAACATAAACTGACAGATAGAAGATAAAACGATGACAAATATTATATCATCTGACTTTTTTTGAAATATTTATAATTTTACCTAAGAATTTTTTAATTTATAATATAATGTATATTTTATATTTTAATAGTTTTTATTTTAGTGTTCAGTAAAATGGCAAAATCGTCAACATTTTTTTCAATAAAATCATATTTATGTAATCTTTCTTGTCTATGCCGTTGCATTTTCAAATTCCAAAATCTATTATTCTATAAACAAGGATTTAATTTTAAAATTCTCGAATAATATTTAAGAGATCCATTGATTTTTAAATTAATTCTTTTTTAAATTTTTGAATTATTTTTTGGAAAATTGAGAATTTAAATTCCACTTTATGTGTATATATTTAAGAATTAGTATTCAAAGAAAAATAAGTTTTTATTTGAACCTACCTTGGTTATCATTAATATCAAAATTTAAATCTCTTACATTTGTTTAAATATTCTAATTCTTAATAATTTTCTAACAACTTCAAATCTCATGATGATTGTTGCGACCGTTGCTATCCAAAATATAGGCACTGAATAGTACTTTAAATATGTATTTTTCATAATTTATTAACAAGACCCCAAAATATACTGTGTACATATTAAATAAAACAATAAATAATAAAACACGTGCGCCGTATTAATAATTTAATAAAAAATAACCCAATATCACCAATAATTATTTTAGCACCAGTTTGACGCACGAATTAATCCAGGATAAACGTAATAAACCGCACAATGGAATTTTTAATTGCCTTTCAAACCCAGACCGGCGCCAAAAATTCATAAAACTAATTCGACGGCAATAAATATCTGCGCGAAGGGGAATTTAATTTCACAATTAAATGAGCTATTCATTTGCACCTGCGTCAACAAATCTCGTTCGGTGGCGAGCGAAATTTGAAATTTTAATCTGGAGAACAATTTATTCGAAGGTCCCACGGCGGTGGGTGGAAATTAATTAACCGTTCATAATTTCTCAATCTACCCTTTCGCATCCAATTAAATGTATTAATAACCTCCTAACGTTTACATGCTTGATGAATTAGCATTCGCCGACAATTAATTCACATCAGATATCGTATCGGGATGTGAGGTGTTACGGTGACAAATACGTTCGCTGAATGGAAATTCATTAATTATTATAATGCTATTATTTATATATTTATTTTAATATAATAATAATTATTAAATCTGTATTTTTTTAACTCTTTTATAGTATTTATTAAATATTTTCATCTATCTGACGAAGCCAGTAAGTGGTGAAACATTTTTGTAGAATAACTAAAACGTGTTTGAAACCATATACTGTGTCAGTAATTTATTTAAAAATTAAACATTTAATTTATAAACTGTTTATAACTTATAAACGCAATAATTATTTAATTATTGCTTCTCTGTCAATAACAACTACGGACCAGTTTTTACCTATTAGTATTTCCTTGGCAGTGCGCAATTTAATACATAGAAACTGAATGTTATTTTAGTTCTCATTTAAGGATACACCACTAATATCTGTATCTTTAACAATATTTATTAAATAACTTAATATTATAAAATTAAAATAAAAAAGATAATAACATCTTTATTCGAATAATTATATACATATAATTTGAAGAAACTCTACATTAATAAACAGTATGGTTTAGTCTGTACGTTTCTGTCTTTCTATCCAAATTGTAATGATTTTATTTAATTAATGAATTTGCTTTATATAATAATGGGAGATTTCCATCAAAGCTTGTAACATGAAATGTGGATTAATTGAGTTTTTTTTTTTTTGTATAAGTAATTAGAATTAAGAGTCCATAACATAATCTATTAATTGATCCTATAATAAACTTACAGAGAAATCATTAATTTCCAGTAGTGAGAAGAAATGCATTTGCATTGAAACTATTCATAGTGGAGTGTTTCCGCTGTGCCGGAACTTCATTAATTTAATTAAAACTTGCGCCGGCTTCCCACCTGAATCGAATCGGACAGGGTAACGGGAAAATGGGGAAAGATGGACGACGTGCATTAAGCTAATTCGGCATAAAGATTCCTGGATGAATGCCGGGAGGCTATTCCTTTCATCCAGTGCCCAGAAAAGGGAAGTAAATTGCACGAAACTTCCCGGTTACATTCCGAAGAGGTAATAAATTCGAGGTATGAAATATGATATTCACTCCGAAAAAGTTTCCCCCGTTTTCACATCGGGCATAATGGAAATGTGGGATGTTCCCAGTTGCCCCCGTGGGAACGATTGCTCCGGTTATTTTTGGACTTGTAGATACCACCAAACCGCGTATTTCCCGTATTTACTTAACCTGTGGAAATATCGCTTTATCGCAAGTGGAATGTAATTTCCAAATGTCGTTTCAGTGAAATTAAATTATACATTATGATTATGAATGTTCCAAAAAGTCAGAAATGTATTTTCAGTTAATTTTAACGTGGTTAAAGTTATTATATTTAGAGCTGGGAAAAGTTGGATATAAACAAAAATATTTTTTGATATGAAATTCTACACACTTCAGTTTTATTCAGCTTAATAAAAATAACCATAAAGCTTACGCATATTAATCTAAAAGTGAAGCGTGGAATTTCTTATTATTTTTTACTGTCGTGCTGTTTGTCAAAACAGCGTGGGTGTTTATCTCCGGTGCAAGATTCTCATTGTGCGAGTCCTATTTTTAAAACGTCCTATTTTAAGGAAACGACTCGGTCTGCACGCAAGTGTCATCGATTAAGGAAGAATCGGCTGCCCACAATCGCGTGTAATTGTAATCGAGACATTAATTGAAGCGTTTCGAATAGCAAATTACATAAAGAAAACACTAGCACTAAACGGTATCATGTTATACGTTAACTGAATGGTGTAGTAGATAAACGTAACTTAGAGTAAATTACTTGTTTATGATAAATGATTAACCAACTTTTCCAGCAGTATCTTTATATGATGATTAATAATTAACAAAAAGTGTTTAAATATTTTAGTGGTGATTAAAATTTTAAAAAAATATTAATTAATCGCAGTAACCTTTGATGCTACTTTTATAAAATCTCATTAAAAAGGCTGAAGCATTATCTTGAGCTCATCATTTCATAAAAAAAAAATATCTCATTAATTTTGTTTTTGATAAATACGAGGGTGGATCAAATATAAACTATTTGATTGTAAAATTGATGAATTGGTGGCTATTGCTGACTTGGTGGATAATATTTACAAATTGAAAACAAGAAACCAAGAAAGCTGTTTGATGGTAACGACGAAAACTTTAATGCAAATAAGGCTAGGTCATTTCACCTTAAGTGCTCTCAACAAAATGATGAGTGTGAATGCAACCAGATTAAAGCAAAGACTCCATGTGTGTTATGTTGTGAATGGAAAGAAACAAGAAAATCATTTCCAAAAATTGGAACTAGAGCGATAGGCCATTCTCCTCTAATTCCAATTTTGTTCGTATTCTCAACGAAAATCAATCATTAATCCCCGATATAATCCCTTGTACGTCCAATATCCATCATCTTATCCACATAGTAACTCTCGTTCCAGATCTCTGTTCCGACCACCTATCTATCCAATTTGACCTAGGTACCCAATCCCAATCAACACCTCTTCCTCCTGAATTCATTTATTGCTACCATGACAAAAAAGCATTTTGACAATATAACAAATATTGATCCACTTATAATATCTCAACTCAATTTCCATTTAGTTGACTCAATAATACTCCATACTCCCAAACTCCAAAAATTTATCCTACGACTAATAAAATTCAAACAACTATACATTAAATTCAACGACGAAGAATGTTCTTCCACTCTAACCTCTAAATACTTAATGAATAATAGGTTAGGTTAGGTTAGGTTAGGTTAGGTTAGGTTAGGTTAGGTTAGGTTAGGTTAAGTTCCCGCAGGGGTGGTTGACGTGCACAGCCATTTGGGAGTAGCGACCCCACGTACCCGAGCCGCTCATTGCACACACACGCACATCACACACACACACACACACACACACACACACACAACGACACTGACACCCCGTGATGTTATGCCTGATGGCGGTTCCGCGGGGTGGCACACACACACACACACACACACACACTCATCATACACACGCACACATCACCGACACAGACGACACCTTACACCCCGTGAAGTAATGCCAAACGGCGGTTCCGCGGGGTGTCAGGGCGACTTGGGGAGGTGGTTTTTAGTGGGTATACCAGTATAGTTCTGGGGACTCCCACACTCAGTCTATAAAAGATTTTCCACCTCCCGGCCACAAAAAAAAAAGTTAGGTTAGGTTAGGTTTGGTTAGGTTAGGTTAGGTTAGGTTAGGTTAGGTTAGGTTAGGTTAGGTTAGGTTAGGTTAGGTTAGGTTAATCCCGAACGTAATTATTTCCGTAGAATTCAGTAATCCATCTCAGGTATAAATAAGACCTTCAGTCGATTATATTTCATTATTGTGTCTGTTGCCGTACATGCCTGAGGAAGTCATTTATATTTCATTATATTTATTTTAGTAAATGTTTTTATTTTTGTTTAAAATCAATTTTATAATAAAGCTGTACTGAAGAGAGCGAAAGTTCGAAATGCGTGTCTGCAGATGGTTATAAAATTGAGTATTGAATTATTTAATTGCTTTTGCTAATTTATTTTTAATTATATCAACCTAAATACATTTCCTATTTCAAAATTACCATAGTACAGTCACTCATAAACTATTTAACGTACATTCAATCATTTTTAGTTCATTTTACAGAAAGGAATACGTTCAAACTAGTGTTGCTTTGATGGCCTTGCTATTTTGTAACACGCAAATTGCTTTTGTATCATTCAATGCCTGTCGAGGTATTAGCTAGAGAAGTAGTTGTTTCAAAAGTGATTTGTTTCTTGTAGTCTTAACAAGACTCATTTGTTGTAGATTTTACGAAATATTTTCGTGTTTTTTCTAATTATTACTCTAGATACTTTCCTACACTGTTTCATCATACACGAACTCAGCTCCGGATACTTATGTTCAGGCAAAATAGGTCTAATTTCTTCTAATCAAGGAGGACGAATCGAAGCATTGTCGAAAGACATATGTTTTGTTTAATGTAAATATGGGAAAGAGATTCTGTTCAGAAGCGGTCAACACTGTAGTGTACTGATAAATTTGTTATCTACAATTGTTATTAAATAAGTCCTTATGAAATGTGAAAAGGTGAGAAACTAAATATTGAAAACCTGCGAATATTTGGGAGCACTGTGATAGTGGATGTACCTAAAAAACTATGCAAGCCCCACGCCCTCTTCAATCACACCAGTAAAAACCACCATTGTATTTAGGAAATAAAATGTAATTTTATTGTATATTCTTCATCTGAAGAAGCCACAGTGTAGAGAAACAACTGTAGTGAATTAAAAATTTGAAAATCGACCACTTATAATTAATTAGATACAATATGGATTTTCAACTAAGTGTTTCGTCACTTCATCGTAATCAGTTCATTAATCAAAAGAGATTGAAATGTTACAAGAACAGAGAATATGTTTTTTGTGCTTTAGATGATAATATAAAAGAGTACAAGATACAAAAAGCAACAATGTTATGATAAGTAGGGATGTTGTTATCATAAACAATACAGAAGAAAGCGTTCTGATATTTGTAGAAGAAGGTAAAGTTAACGAAATACCAGGTTCGGTCTGGCATAAACCAGAAGTATCACTAGATGAGAGTCCAAGTCACAGTTTCAATGACAATGGTGAGTTCCTAAGTAATGTAGATAGCATAGACAATGATTATATTCCCGCACAACTTGTTGCTCCAGTTAAAAGATTTGATATCTGATAGGCAACCAAAACTAGAAGAGTTTCCAAATCATATATTGTATATCTTACTAAAGAAGACGATCCCGTGAATTTGGAAAAAGTGTAGGCACAATCAGAGAAGCAAGAGTGGAAGAAGACGATGGCAGAAGAACTTCATTCATTCAAGGAGAACGACCACACAAAGATGATAACATTTTACGGAGTAAGTGTATATTTAAAAGAAAATATCATAGTGATGAGAATCTGCATTTTAGAGCAAGAATATTTATTAAGGGTTTCGCCCAAAGGCCTTGTGTTGTTTTTAAAGAAACTTTTTCACCGGTGATCAGACACTCAAACTTCAGATTACTATAGCTTTATCAATAAAATTTAAGTATGTATCACCTAAATGTATGCATTTCTAAATGGTACACTGGAGGAAAATGTTTGTATGAGCATAAATCGGGTGTACAATATGTCAAATCATGACAATCACAAGGTGCTCAAACTGAAGAAAGCTATATATGGCTTAAAGTAGTCATCAAGAGTTTGGTACCAAAGGGTGAATGATCTACATGCTAATTTAAATTTTGAGAAATATGAACATTGGGTTTATATAAAAGATAAAAACGTTTTGTTTATATTGTTGCATTGTTCATTTTTTCTAATGATGAAACGGAGTTTTTGCATTAATTCGATTGTTGATTAAAACAAGTCAAATAATACCAAATAATTTCATTCAAATTAGTGTTGCTTTGATAGTTTTACTATTTTTAACACGCAAATTAATTTTGTATTATTCAATATCTGTCGTGGTATTAGCCAGAGAAATAGTTGTTTCAAAATTAATTTGTTTTGTAGTCTTAGTAAGACTCATTGTTGTAGATTCACGAAATGTTTTCGTATTTATTATCAACACTTTTACCAAATTTTCCTTCCAAAATTTTAATGTTTTCTAACGTATAATTTTCACGAATTTTCTAGAGATATTTGCTATAACTTAGTGAAATTTTTTTGCAAAATTTTCTCTTACAAAATGTTTTTATGTGGAGTAGAGTTTAAAAAAATATTTTTCTTTGCGGCTTATGAATTTTCTTCAATGGTTTTTACCTTCTTTCTTGGTAGTTTCTAGCTTATTTAGGAAATTTCTCTTTGGTATTTTAGAATTTTCAGCATTTTTTCTTTTACATTGCAAAACATTCTTCGGGGGTTTTGGAGTTCATTAGTAACTTTTCTTCCAGATTTTTAGAATTTGCTACGACTCTTCTCTGTACAGTAAGAATTTTCTTCTAAGCTTTTATAATTTTTTGGTAATTTTTTTTTTGGTTTTTTAGATTTTTCAGATTTCTTTAAAACATCTAGTCGTTTTTGCTTTAATATTTTGAAACTTTCTAGCAATTATCTTACAAAATTACTTCATGTGGTGTCGAGTTTTAAAAAAAATATTTTCTAAGTTCTTACACTTTGCGATTTATGAATTTTCCTGCTTGCAATAATTTTTTTCAATGGTTTATTCCTCCTTTCTTGTTTGTTTCTAGCTTATTTAGAAAATTCCTCTTTAGGATTCTAGAAATTTCAGCACTTTTTCTTATACATTACTAATTAATATTCGGGTATTTCATAATTTTTTAATAACTTTTTTTCCAGATTTTAAGAATTTGCCAAAAATCTTCTTCATACAGTAAGAATTTTCTTTTATGATGTTATAAAAGCCAATTAAACATTATAATAAACTATAACAACATTATTGACCTTTTAAAGGCACATAAACATATAAGAAAATACAAACTAAATATTGAAAAGTGAGTGCAGTATTAATCATGATAATGAATTATTAATTATCATATAAGAAAAAAAAATTAATGGATTTGTCAATTATGGAATTAGAGAGAGACCAACATCTGCTTTTATTATTATTTGTTACATAGGGATTTACAATATTAATTGTAATTGATTTTACGGCTATCGACCCATGGGCTCTCCGCCATTATGGAATTATTATTCTTAAATATACCTTTTTTTATTTCATTTAAATAATCAAGAAAAATTCCAAGATTACAAATACCAAAAAATATACACAATAAAAAATAAAAGCCTAATATGTAAACAACAATGTACAAATAAGAAAGCTTTGAGATATGGATAATTCTTGTTTTAATATTTAAGAGAATTGATACTTGAATAAATTTAGAACGCTTTATAAAACGATTTTTTTTTATATTTAAAATATTTATCGAGAATACGGTTTATTGTCAATAATAAAGCCAACATGTGAATTACAAATCTACGGAATCTCATCTATCCTAATTATGGACACAAACACTGAAAACGTGCTTTAGATATATCTACGTCAAGAGGTTTTTTTAGTGGTTGGCATTTCTCCCATATCGCCCTGAGCACCCTCGGAAAAATATGTCAGATCATCTGAAGGATTTGGTCCAGGAGACACATACATATCCATCATGTATACATTTCACAATGATTTTTTTAAGAAGGATTTTACACTAAGAAAAATATAAATGATTGATTATGCTCATGAAACGACAAATGTTTCAGTACGAATTTGTATAATATATCAGCATTATGTTTTTAAATTTGATAGAAATTTAAGTCTTTTTTTGCTATTCGTTTATTTCAATACGTAAGCCCTATAAAACATAATTAGAAGATTAATTAAACACTATAAAATATGTTTAGATTATCTTGTGAGGTTTTAATAAGTTTTACACAGTGTAAGTTACAATAGTTTAAAGTTTATTGAGCTTCAAAATTAATATAAAAATTGAAATAAGTATGGTGAATGGATTTTTTAAAATAAGATGAGTTTCTTATAGTAGACTTACAAGAACGCTCGATACGCCTCCAGTCAACTAGAAAAGACAAATTATACAGCGTCTAAGAGCTAAGTATTGTGTAAACATACATAAATAACAGAAATTGATATTTACTGGGGCGAGCGCGGGTTATAAATCTATTTAGAATGGATAAGAGGATAAGATCGGCGTTGTTACGGGCGGCTGCGACCGTTAGAAATTGGAAATATATATCGGTATCGATCAGTTTATTTTCGGACACTGGTAGAAAGACCCCATCCTTGAATTAGACGAGTTAAGCACCTTTCCATCAAAGTTCCAAATGTGTTTTTTGATTTGTTTCCAACATAATCAACGCCGCATCGACCGGCCAGACCTAATGGAAACTATATTTATATTAACTGAGGATTTTCCCGATTCAATAGAAAAATAAGGGGCCTATATTTAAATACATGTTTATTCATATCACAAGTAATGATGAAAGAATAAAGGCAAGTTTATCTATAGAGAGTGAATTTAAATAAAATAAAATCATTTTCTTTAATTAGACTTTCTAAAACTATAAACACAATTTTTTTCTGGTAACAAAAACAAATATAAATACACCAACAATAATAATGCTTGCTTGGTGATCTTGAGAGCTTAAATCATTAATCGATAAAATGATTTAAGCTGTCAAGGTCACCTCGAATAATAATGTTAGAAGAATTTCTATATCGAAGTCAGCTTAAATCATTAATCGATAAAATAATTTAATCTATCAAAGTCATCAAATATTTTCTCGAATAATAATGTTAGATGAATCTCCATATCGAAATCAGCTTAAATCATTAATCGATAAAATGATTTAAGCTGTCAAGGTCACCAAACAAATATTTTCTCGAATGATAACCTTAGAAGAATCTCCATATCGAAGTCGTTTTACTACTATTTCTGAAAATGTTAGAATTTTAAGATTTCTTGAATGACTTTTTATTTATTACGTGCTATTAATGATGATGGTTTAAATTAAATTACACCTCAAACAGCGAAACTAGTCGAGGGAAAAATTGAGAACTTAATTATTAAACCTTCATCAGTAAAATTTTAGACACTTAGAACTACTCTATTCGATACTTCTTCTGCTACTTTCTTGATGGAACCAAATTTTAAAATTGGGAGAAGTAAGACTCTTATTGGTGTTGTTGAAAATAAAACACGAGTTTTAATTTTCCCTCTATTCGATTTTTTTCGACACTATAAATCCGACCTTTACAAAAAGTAATGACTTCCATCATCAATCATAACATAATTTTATTTCGCTTACATACATAAAAAAAAACAGACATTATTTTCAATATCAATCATAACAAAATTTTATTTTGTTTATAAACATTAAAAAAAAGTTAACATTATTTCCAATATCACATAATTACCTAATTATGCTTGATTTAACAGGAAACACTATATTTATCTTACATTAACATACAATACGTGAAATTATAGTCGATCGATCGCATTCGGATTTATTTACACGGAACATCCCCGACGTCCGAATTAGACCAATCAGTGTTGGAAATTACATTAAACTAATTAATTCCGTTGCATTAACATTTGCAAATAATTTGAGGCGAACGAAATAATTGAAGCACTTTGTTGCAATACCGACAGCAGCTGTAACCCCGCCATCCGTGTAATCACATCAGAGGATCACTGATGCATGTGCTGGGTACATTTTAATTACTGTACACATATTCGCACAAAGGATGGAAAAAAATCTCGGGGGCGGTAAATTAAGGGCGGTGTACGTGTATATAGATAATACGCGGAATGTTAACAGTAGTGTTAGTGTGCCGAATAAAAGGAAAAGGTGTATCTTGTGTTTTTTTTTTTAAGATGAATCATTTAGATTTTTTAAATACTAAATTTTAATTAATTGTTAAGAATTTTAGAAAACTCACACAAAATGTTCTTCCGACCTCTTCTTGAACACGATAATATCCTTTTCTCATATTACCTAAAGAAGAAGAACACAGCTCAGAATTTTAGAAGCCTCACATAAAATGATCTTTCGACCTCTTCTTGAATACGATGATATCCTTTTTCATAAATCTCATACTTCTGTCTTTAATTAAAAACATCCAGGTATCACAAAGATCAATCCTTCAAACACTAACAAAAATTTACCACCAACCCTCATAACTTGAAATTCCGATGACGCAGGGGTATCCCAAGGTTCTGATAGAGCTTCTAGGAAGCGCAACACTGATTGCAGCACCTCTATTGATAGCCTTAAACACATTACTAGAGAAGCCACCGAGAGGATAATCGAGTGTCTTGAGGAGACTAAGCTAGGAGTGGCACCGGAGAACTGGAAACCAATTGCTAAGAAGTCCTAAAACCTTCTAAGTAAATTCTCGCAATTTCTAGAAATGGATCAAAATTCATAAAAACTTATAACTTGATTATAATTTTTAAACAAACATTTTCAAAAATTTTTTTTGTTAATATTTAAACTGTACCTCTAAGATAAGATCATAGAAGAATATTGACGGAATCTGAAAAAAAGGCAACAAGAAAATTCTAGAACCGTCGCAATTGCCGAATTTTTTTTACAAAATCCATGAAAAATCGAAAGGAATTTGGAAAATTTGATAGTTAATCTTATAATTCTTAACAATAAAATATTTGAATAGAAAATTTAAATAGTTTCTTTAGATAAAATGTAAAAGTGTAAATTCTAGAACCTTCGAAGTTTTTTGCGCATGGCATCATGATGGTACCCAAAAGAGGGCAAAAAGTCATAAAAAATATTGTCTATAAAAAGTTACTTTCTTAATTGTTTGAAATTCTAGAATGTACAATAATAATTTTCGCAGTTTCCCCCTAAAATTTTAACAGTTTCTTTTGAAAAAATTTAAAAAGATTTTATGTAAAATTTAAAACATTCCGGAGTTTAATAAATTACAGGTTTTACCAAAAGTTACATAATAACTTAATTCAAGAAATTCTTACAAGATATTTAGCCCTATAAACCCAAATGTATTTATCTTTAATGTTTTTGTACTTTAGGCATTCAGTTGTAGTTCATCTGGGCCTCCTTGATCCTTGCAAAATTATAAAAATAAATACATACAATCCTCTAAAGATAACATTGAAAACATTCTGGAGTTTATTACATTGAAGGTTTTACAAGACTTACATGAGAACTTATTTGAAGAAATCCTTACAAGATATTTACCCCTATAAACCCAAAACCCAAATGTATATATCTTTAAGTTTTTTTTGCATTCAGTTGGAGTTGATTTGGGCCTCCTTGATCCTTGCAAAATTCTCTAGAGGTTAATTTATTAACGCAGTCTCTATCCTAACGGTTATTTGGAGTTTTTTGTTAACTACGTAACAACATTCCGATTGCAGATTGTTTGAAGATCAAATCTTCAAACAATCAGCATTCGGAATGATGCGAAACGCTCGTTCATGAGGAAATGTTTTTTACGTAATATTGCTTTTGAAGATGACTCTAAGTTTATACATTGACTTTTGGAGGAGTTGAGCTCTTTCACGGTTTCATGCACATTTCGAAAAAATCCTGAGAGATCAAATTTACAATATAAAAAATAAGAATGTTGGTAACCGTTACTACATGGTAATTCATGATAAACACTAAACTAACGAACTTACTATTATTTTTAGTGGTAAAAAAACACAGTAAGTGCGTTAGTTTAGTGTTTATATAGGGTGTTCAGAAAGTAAAAACGAATTTGAATTTGGCGCCATTTTATCATATGACGTTTGGCAGTCGTGCTTGTTTCATATTTTTTACCTGCGATCCTTCCCATTAGCAGCCTTGTAGCTTTTGTGTGGTGAGCATTGTAGTTTGATGCTTATTTTTGCTATGAAGCAGATGACAACTAAGCAATGTATCCAAGTGATCAAAAGTGTACAGCAAAAGTTACAGAAACGTGCTTTCTGGTTGTTTTTTCACAGTTGTGGATGAAAATGACGATTTCTTGTTTCAACAAGGTGGTGCGACATATCATGAAACGATTGCTCTGCTGACTGAAAAGTCTCCCCAAAAAATTATCTTTTTGCCTTCAATTAAGAATGGCCTGCCAGATCATTGTGACTTTTTTGTGGGGACTTGTGAAAGCAAATTGTACGTGAACAAACCAAAAACAATACACTAAATAAATTGTGTATGTTCTATAGAACTTTGATATTCGTCCCTACTTCCTGAACACCCTATATAAAGAATATTGCTTTGATGATAACGGTAACTAAAAATATAATTCTGCTTATTTCTCTTTTAACTAAAATATCAATTTACTTTAATATCAAAAATATTCCTCTATTTTTTTGATAATTCTGATATTTTTCTGCTGCTATGATTCCTTACTTTTTTTCTTATAATAAGCTCAACTTATGAGTCTTAAGTGGACTTAATTATTTCTATCAATGATTTTGTATACTAAAATGATTAATCTTTATTACTATTGATTTTAAAATTAAAAGCTAATTTTTCTTACCGATTTTTTTACCAAAATTGTAACAAATTTGTATCAATTCACTTCCTCCATTGAATTGATATCTAATTTGTATACCATACGTTACTGTTTTTTCGTTTATTATTAAATATGGAAAAATGTGTAACAATCAACACTAATTTTTAAGTCAGTAGAGATTACTCTTGTATTACTGATCTATCTTCAAAACATCTTCCCTAATACCAGGCTATCATTCAGAAGCGAACACTGTAAGAGAAGAAACTAAGTTATCAAGACTCGCCTTACCAACTGTTCTAAAGAAATTACCAGTGGCAAATAATACGTAAAACCTCTTCTTACCCAAAGCTTGATGAAGAACTACGAACTTTTGGAAAATTCTAAATTAGTAGCGAAGACTATCAACTACTTGGGGAGGAGTGATGCAACGCCCAGGCGGCCATGGTAGCGGAAGTGGTGATGAGAACAAAAGCAGCGGTGGTCCAAATAATGCCCAACATCTGAGGACCTGAGAAGGGGAACGCCGACTGCTGGCAACAGTGGCGAGGCCCAAACTTTTGTAAGTAGCCCCGGCGAAAGCTAAATGTAGTGGCACGGCCAGGAACGTGATTCGGTTGCAGAGCCCAGCGGATAGGAGCGTACCGAAGAGAAGGGAGCCTGGACGAGGAGGATACCCCAAGTGAGACCTTGCTTGGAAAATAGGCACAGTTAAACCAATTACTTCCTAACCCAAATATTGACCGTGCACGGGTGCTTTGTAAGAAGAAGAAATAAAAATGGCGAGCGAAATAAACACGCCTGAAGAAGTGAGTTAATTAAAATGCTGTACTGAGACTCAGTGTAAAGTTATAATATGTGTGAATTGTGGTAACAGTTTTCACCGAAGCTGTGGATTTAAAAGAAAAGGGTTAACGTTTATAGACAACAAAGAGAATCTAACCGCGACAATCGCGAATTCGGATAAGAACAATTATAAGGATGGAATCAATTCAATGGAATCCAAAGAAGTTTGGAAAGTTGTTGAAAAAAGATGTAGGAAAAAAGATCGAATCCCCCAGTTTACGGAACCGCCACCGGTGATTGTGTTCTAACAGGGGCTGTCAGATACAAATATTCACATGTATATAGGCTCGATGCATCTTTATTCTCTAAAAATGTATTAGCTTATTTAAATAATTGTGGATTTAGTAATATTCGTTGTGAGGCATTTCAATCTAAATATTATTAGCAATCCAGAAATATGGCCACTAAATGTAGGCATTATGCCGTTTTTTGTGCATCTGAAGAAAATCATAAAGCCGATGTAATACATATTTTATTTCTAAACATTCAATCCGTTAGAAATAAATTAAATGAATTCGAATGTGCACTTAATGCTTGTAAATTAAATTATAAATTTATAGGTTTAGTGGAAGAGTGCCGATTATCAAAACTCAATTCTCTTATCTCGGTAGCATCATATTCTCGCGTAAATGGGTCATACGGTGGGTCTATAATATATGCTGATAGTACCTACGAGTTGATATCTCTTGATAACATTTCAAAGGAGTTATCAAGCGACGGTGATTGTGAGTTAGCCACTATTTTTATAACAATACTTAATTTATATTTAATTAGTATCTATAGAGCTCCTAGTGGAAACCTAAATACATTTGTTATTCAACTTAGTATACTTCTCGATAAATTAAATTTGAAAAATACAAAACCTAAATACATTTGTTATTAAACTTAGTATACTTCTCGATAAATTAAATTTGAAAAAGTTATGTAATACATGTGATGTTCAGACTATATGTGATTTACTTGAGAGTTATGGGTTAATTAAAACAGTACATTTTAATACCAGAAAAGGAAACTGTATAGATAATGTTTTAACCAATTACGGACATGACAAATTTAAGATTGGTTCTTTTGATACACATCTAACAGATCATATTGGAATATCAGTATCATTATTACCAATTGAAACTGATTCAAATAATACACAAATTCATTTATGCAGGCCTATAACCTTGCAACGAAGAGCAAGGTTATATGAATTGTTTGCGAGTGCAGAATGGTCGTTCATGTATGAGGATTATAACACAAATAATAAATCGATAATATTTCAACAACAGATTTCCAATTTTATTAGAATAGAAAAAGAAATATACGTAAAAACAAATACCAAGTTAAATGGTTTAATAATAAATTATCTAAAATAAAAATAATTCAAATCCTCAATCAAAACTTATGAGAGATCAATTTCGTCAAAAATATAGAGACGCCATTAAAATAGAAAAAGTGAATGCATACGGGAACTACATTCTGCACTCGACAAACAAACAAAAAGCAACATGGGAAATTGTTAATTCCACAAGAACATCTCCTGACAACACAACATCCATTAATATTTCGTGCGAGGAGTTTAATCTTTATTTTTCTACTCTTGTTGATAATATTCTAAAAGATATTCCGCCATCATCTACACAGGCCCTAAATTTTAAAATAAATTCCTTGCCAACCTTTCACTTCCAAGAGGTGTCAATAGTTAAAGTAAGAGAAGCATTTACGAGCTTGAAAAATAGTAAAGCTTTAGATGTCTATGGTTGCTCTGCTGATATCTTAAAGCCTGTTTTGGACTTGATAACGATTCTAACAACCAAACTTATAAATGATATTATTATAAGTAATGAATTTCCCGATAATATGAAATGTGCGAAAGTCCTTCCAATCTACAAAAAAAGGCGAAAGAAGAGATGAGAGCAATTATAGACCTATAAGTTTATTGCCAATAATATCTAAAGTCATAGAAAAAATGTTGAAAGAACAAATCTTAGATTTTTTCAATAGATACAGGCTATTTACAGACTCTCAGTTTGGATTTCGTGAAGTAAAGTCGACTATTGATGCGGTTCAGGGTTTTGTAGACCACACAATCGAATGCTTTGAGAATAATCACATATCCATGGCAACATTTTTAGATCTTAGCAAAGCATTTGATTGCGTTAATAATGATCTTCTAATTAGAAAGCTGGTTAAGTATGGCTTTCACGTGGAAAGTATAAAACTAATGCAATCATACTTGACCAACAGAGTACAAAAAGTGCGTGTGTAGGATAGGGAATCGCATTATAGCCAAATCAAACATGGTGTACCTCAAGGGTCCGTCTTAGGCCCTATATTGTTCCTTATATATATTAACGATTTTCCAGATGCAATTGCCCCCAATGACAGTATACTGTTTGCTGATGACACGACTCAGTAGAGGGAGTAGTTTGGAGGAAGTAATCACTTTGAATTTAACAAAAAAAAGCGAATGCCTCAGACCGGTTTAAGGCTAATAAACTATCCTTAAATGAAACCAAAACCGTAGAAATTTGATTCACTTTAAAAAAGATTGAAATTTCTAGTTTAGATTAAGAAAAAAATTAATATTAATTCAAGTCCTACTTATAGAAAACAGTAACACATTGAAATAACATGAATAACTTTATAGGTGTAACACTTTTTTTTGTGTGCAGTCTTGAAAACTTTAGCTTATCACTGTCAAACAATCACGTATTTACATAAGATTCAGTTACTCCTAATCATTCTCGACATTTTTAGAAAACAATTAAAGTAATTACCCTATTTTAGCAATGTTAATTTTAAAAGTTGAACGCTCTTGAGAGATGTAAAATTATTGCCACCTTCAAATCATTCAAAACATATATTTCTCACTTATCTCTTGATGAAATCTCTCACTATGATGTAGTCTATCTTCCTCGTCTGTCAGCATATGATATAAACTCTGAATATTTCATGAATGATTTTCTCATTTACCTCGTGGTGAAACATTGTGGAATAATAGGTAATTAATTAAAAACACTTGGTTTGTTTCACTAAATTTAGTGAAACTCTGAATTTTTTCTTCCACATTTATTTTCTACTCGTATAAAATGATCATTATTTGACGGCCTTCCTTTATCCTTTGGTATCGTTTCCGAAGATTCTGTTTTTGTTGAAGAGCTGGTTGGGCGTTTCTTGTCCATCGATGTTTTCGGATTTCGTGTGCTTGAAGATGCAATTTTTTACCCTTGCCGAAGATTCAATTTTTGTTGGAGAGCTGGTTGGGCGTTTCTTGTCCGTTGATGAGGATGTTTTCAGATTTCATTTGCCTAAAGATGCAATTTCTCTAAATGCAGTGTTCTATTAAATTATTTATAGGAGTTGTAAACATGGATTATAGTACGAAGTAGCAAAATAACTCTAAAAAGCAATCAGGTTTAAAGTCGATAAGTCATTAAATCTTCATATCTTACAAGCGGAATAAAACAGCGTGAATCTTTCACGAACCGGAAATAAAACAATAACACAAATCCACCCCTAGGCCATACATAATAAATACGCCTTAAGTGCACGAAAACTTGTATCGCGTAATTTCATTGAGGCGCACGGAAATAAAATATGCAAATCCAAATCGAATCCCGGAGCCGGGATTAAACCGATGAAGAAGAAAAAAATCATCGCGCTAATCGCCCGTTAAACGGTGAGCGCTTAACCGTGAAAAAGTCCGAAAAATTTTCAGCCTGTAAACAAGCAAATGTATTTATTTTGTTATTTTTGCAGTTCATTGTTTCAGCCTTGAGTGTTAATTCGTCGGCGAGAGAAAATGAGGGTCTCGCACTGAGCGCGTTCATGTTTTGCAAATCATAATTTCTGGTTTGTAATTACGGCACACGTGGCACACACGATGCGAGGTGTAATTGCTCAATTAATTTCGAATCGTATGATACTTTATTTAGTAATTATTTCTTGTTTGTATAAGCTATAAAATACGTAAAGGCTGTTATTGAAATTGAGTAATTTTTAAATGTACTTATATTTTTCTATTTGAAGAGAACTTTCTCATTAATTGCTTCAGATAATTAAGAATTTATCCAGTACTCTGTATACACTTTTAATTATATTTTTAAATAAGAAATAATCTAATAGTTTAAGCCAAATTAACGAATAATCAAATTCCAATTTGTATCTAATTGAAGTTCTCTAACTTCTAAAATATTTTGTTTCTATAAATTTCAGCGATCCTAGTATATTATAGTTTAAACTATTTCTCCGAGATAATACAAAATGCATACTGATATATATTTAAAAAATATATTTAAAAGGAATTCTTATGGATAACAAGGCCATTTATATATATTAGATAACATTTCTGAAATAATGAAGTCTTTTAAAGAACTATTTTTTTCTAAAGAATTTAAATTTCATATTTATTTATATAAATAGAAGCAATTTGAATAAATTACCTTATACTGTACAATATAGATGGAAGGACAGAATGTGCCCAAAACTGAATCCCACCTTATGGTTTTCCTTCCTAGAATTATTTAATTATTTATATTTAATGCTGTCGATTCCTTATGTATATATTGAAAATTTGCTTGTTTATTTCTTATTTAACTTTATTATTTTATTTTTTTCGGATGTACAAATTAAGATTATTATGATTATGATATAAGTATAGTAGTATTACTAATAAAGTAATCAAACTCATTAGTTAATTGTTATTTAAAGTAATTACTTTAAACTTTCAGTGGAGAAGAATAAAAATGTATTAATAGGTTTTTTTTGGTAAATTTGACATACATTAAGAAATCCCAGTGGTGTTGATATATTCCATCAATATTTTTTCACTTATTTCTTTGTGAAAGCTTATGGAATATTATGTAAAATATTATTAAAAACTTGGTTTCTTTTACTGATGGTCAAATCTATTAACCATTATTAGTGCAAAATACTCATACTTGACACTGATATTCAAAATAATTCAGAAGTGACTCGTCAACTAAGCATTCGCCGTTTAGCAATTCAATAATTTCGCGCGATAAGGAAATCCAGTTCCCAGCGGTTTTCCCTCGTCCATATTCATTTCTTAGTGGCGTAGGCTTGCTAATTAGGCTACTTAATTATGATTTTCTCTAATATTTCTGCCTTAAAATAACCTATAGCAATCTAGATTTTATTTATTCTTTATGTAATCCAAAAATATGATTCTATTTGTAGTTATAAATTCAATGTGTTGTATTTGTTTCTCATTTATCACTTGGTGAAAAATTATGTTAATAATAGGTAGGAAGAATAATTATTCTTGATAATTGTCAATAAATTATAAATTTTAACTCTGATAGTGTATGTAGTGACTATATTTCTAATATTACGTACAATTTTAGTGTTTTCTTAAATTTTCAAGAAAATACCTTATACGAATAATCTTTAATAATTAAAGCATGGCCTTAAATAATATTTATTTATAATAAAATGTATTAAAATCCTTTAGTTCGTTGTAGAAAAATTAAAAACTTTAAATTTATTATTTTATATTTATATATTATATGTAATGGAATTTCACCATGTATCAGCCTCGTTCATCAATTTAATATTTAAATAATATTGAATGATCGTTTTGATATCCTTGAGTGATAGTCAGATGACACTCAATTCACTTAAGTAGTTGTTGGAAGACGATAAATGAACTAAAAAAACCCTAATAATATTCAATAATAATCAGATGAATTCAAGAAGATTGTTTAAAAAAATGGTTAATACAGCAACGCTCTTTTCGGTGCCTGGTACGAATATGATATTAGTGGTGAATTGTACGATGGAGGAGATGTGTTTGTGATGTCGTGTTAAGAAACGATCAGAGTTCGAATTTATAGGAGAAATGAAAGGTTTATGGTGTGTAAAGATTATAAATTCTCGACTGCCAATATTTAAATCTTTCAATTGCCCAATAAACTGGCAGCAATTTATGACAGAAAGTGCGAGGGTGCAATTTTATGTTTGTGGAATTTAATTGAAAAATAAAAATGGCGATGAGCACAGTAGACGTGAATGAATCTTCTCTTAATGGAGAGTGCAAACAGTGAGGTAACATACCTCACAGTGGCCTTAATCAATATAAATTATTGTGCAAAGCATGAAAAAAGCACCAAACCTAATCCAACCACAATTAGAATGACAATGTAATATAAACTCAAATTTCGACTAAAACGAATTGACTGGGTTTTCGTAAAAACTGGAGAGGTAAATAGTACGTTTGACTTTTTTCTTAAATAATTCATGTATAATTATAATGTAGCATGACCAGAAAGAAGATAATCAAGACAGAAAACAAATAGGAAGTGAGTTTATAATAAGATCATAACATCTAGTATTAATCTAAAAATGACACACCGACTAATGATGGAAACACAGTCAGATGAGATGAGAATTAAATATGTAATTGATAAAAAGAAACATAAAAAGCTCAAAAGAAGTATAAAATATAATTACTATGGACAGAAAATTGCAAGGACATACAAAAAACAAAAAAAATCTGGGAATTAATACGGGAGAGAAAATATATAAAAATATAAATGTAACCAACAAACATTATTAACTAACTAGCGATTCTAAAAATGTCGCAAATCTCTTTGTAGAGCATTTTTGAACGATCACAGACATTGAAATAAAAAAAAAATTCTTTGGAGATAGCCCGTCCAAAACATGCACAACATCAGGGAATAAAATGGAGTCTATGTTTATCATACCTACCACTGAGGCTGAAATCTTTATTATTGTTGATGTTGAAGGCTTCTACTTCGTTATACATATTGAATAGAATGAAACACACTTATAACTTTTTTGTATAATACGCAATTTATTTTTGTATCGAAACTTAAGTCACAAAAATAAATTAGGTGTTATACAAATAAAGTTATAAGTGTGTTTCATTCGAAATCTTTAATGCCATTACAAGACAAGACGGCATATTCATGAAGATAATAAAGCAAGTAGTGACCGAAATAATAGAGATTTTAAAATACAAAATAAATCATTTACATCTGGACTTTTCCCTACATCATTGAAAACATCAAAAATTATTGCTGTATATAAAAAGGGCTCGAAAATGTATTCTTCTCTTAAAAATACGCTGAAACTGCATCCTTCACTTGTTCGTACAAAAATTTCTTTCCTCGAAGCTTTTTTTTCAGATTTGGAAAGAGATAATAGATAATATTAATGATATCGAAGCCACCTTATGAAAAGCAGACAACGCAACTTGAGTCCTGTGAACAGAAGCATTGTTGTGCTACAGAAGAACCCCTTTGGTTGATTTTCCTCTATTTTTTCTCTTCTAAGCCTCTTTTAACTGTTCTCAAATTAAAGCATAGTATTCTCAGGTTACATTTTTTCCTTCTAATCAATCAACAAAATTCTCTCTGTGTCCCAGAAAACTGTCTGCGACACCTTGATTTTCCTAGGTAAAACAATTTTTATTTCTGAGTCTAAGCAAATCTTAGACTTAAATTTATAAAATTAAAAAAAACTTGGAAAATGTACTTAAATTTTTAGATACAAATAATACAGAATTGCACGAAGTTGTTTCGCAAATTCCCATCTCGAAACACACAAACGAACGAGGCATAACTGCAATTAATACATCTCTTGAATATAATTTAAAAAAAAAGACTGTATTGCATTCAGCTTAGTTCTTGACGAATCGACAGATATTACAGATCTTCCGCAATTGGCAGTTTTCATACGTTTTATTTCACCTGTAAGTTATTAGATTTAGTAGCACTTCAAGAGTCAACCCGCGGTGTTGATATTAAAATTGCATTAGATTCCATAATGAAAACATTTAATGTGCCTCTTAACAAACTTGTAAGCATTGCAACTGATGGTGCTTTGGCAAAGCTGGGTAAAAAAATCGGTCTTATTGGGCTTTTAAGAGATGATTCATAAATTCCACAGTTCATACCGATTCACTGCATGATTCACCAAGAACATCCCGTTACAAAATATTTAAAATATCCTGATGTTATGAAAACAATGTTACACATTGTAAATTACATTCGCACAAAAAATCATCGACAATTCAAAAATTTCTTTGAATTAAAGAACGAAGAACTTCCAAATGACATTAATTTTTTGCATTGTTAGATGGTTATCTAGCTACAACGTATTAAATTGAATAGAATAGTATTAAAATCCGATGACTGCATTTTCTAAAAGAACAGGAAATAACCTATTCACAATTAGACAAAGACGAGTGGTTACAAGACTTAATGTGTTTGACTGATGACATGTAACATTTGCAAACACTGAATTTACAATTGCAGGGGAAAAATAAAATAATATATGACTTCTCGCAGTGTATATTTAGTTTTCAAATTAAATTACAACGCTTTCAAAGTTTACTTTTTTAGTTTAAAAACATTTTGTAAGTTTCCACGAATTAAAAAAAAAGTTCCAATATTAAACAAGAAAATATTAACGAGTTTATAAAAAAGCTAGAAAGAATATTGACGGAATTCCAAAAATAGATTTCAAGAAATATTTTAAATCGTTTCTTGATTTTTTTCTGAATCCATTTGAAATTAACATAATTCAAGGTGAGTTTTCCATTTACAATATAATTATGACCCAAAAAGCATCTGGAGAATTAGAATTAATAGAGATCTAAGAAGATCAAGCTCTACAATTGAAATATAATTCGACGTCGATTAATGAATTTTGGAAATTTGTACTAAAATGGACAAAGTATCCTGAATTAAAAAATGCTTGTCGAATTATTTCAATATTCGGAACAACGTATTTATGTGAATCATTTTATTCCACTTTAATATTCGTAAAATCCAATTACCGATCAATATTAACTAACCAGCATCTCAAAGAATTACTGAGAAGTGCTGTCACCAATTATTCACCAAATTTTAAAGAATTATCAATAGAAGTAAAATAAATGTGTTTAATTTTTAATATTTAAATACAGATACTTTGTACTCTTATTTATATGTTTTCGATAAATATAATTTCTGTAAAAAAATTAATACCTTTTTTACAGACCATTTAAATATGTGTTTAATTAAGGCTCGAGAAAACTTTCAAATTTTGAAAAATAGCTCAGATTATCAAGGAGCTTGGCCACCCCTGTACTATATTTTGTCCTAGCGTACCTTATATGACCCTTATATACGATGTATTAACCTAATTAAAGACAGAATGGGAGTAAATAATAAGGATCACTACAGGAATTATTTAAGTAGTCAATTAACCAGTTAAGTTTGTTTGACAACTATATTCGTCATAGAGATGTAGAAAAAATTTTGTGTAATAACGAATATATATATCATGCGTAAAATTTTCTTACCATTTGATATGTAAATTGTAATTTTGACGAAAACTAAATTATATCGTAAATTTTAATATCCTTAAAATGTAAAGACAAAATGAAACAAGTATATAAAGTTTATAAATAATTTGAGTTGGATTTATTACTTCCTGAGATTTAATTCATAAACAGTGTAGTCTTGATGTATCAAAACCAAAAATAAATAAAAATATTAGATTCACGATTTGCGATGATTCCTGGAAGGAGCTCATGTGCACAGTATCTCGCTTCATTTTTACTTTCCCCATAAAATATAAACTTAAGGTTTTATCAGTAAAAACTAGAGCTGAAATGCTTTTGGTAAACATTCATAAACCGGAATGCTTACTCGAGGCGCTTTTTTGATTTTTCTCGATACTTTTCTAAAATTTGAAAAATATTACCTAACTTTGCAAAAAAAAGTTAAAGAAAATAAGAATCTGATCAAGTTTCATAAAAGAATGTTTTTCATAAACTTAACTTGCGAGAAAAAAATTACAAATTACAAATTTTGATATCTTTTGCCTACTGCTAATAAACTATAGGAGCTACATGAAAATTATATATAAAGTAATTGTTAAGAATCCAAAACTAAGCAAATTATTATGAATAACTTTTTTGCGTAAACCTCATAGTTTTCGAGAAAAATGTAAGGAAAATACTATTATGGCCACTTTATCATTTTTTGTTTGTTTCTTAACATTTTACAACTTTTAATTAAAACCCTCGCTTATGATTTACTGATTGGATGGTGGGATAGAGGCCACCCACCCACCCTATATATACATGACAACTTTAAATACTAATTGTTAATGATTTTGCTGCTTACAAAATAATAAAACTTTGTATGTAATAAAAAATCCAAATTTAAGTTTAAATATAAATGACTTTAATTTAAAGGTAATCAATCTTGAGAAAAAGACAAAATGACATCTTTACTTTGGAATATAAATTTTTTTTCGCAATGACCTGAAAAATATATTATAGTTTTACCGTAAACATAATTCTTATACTTAATTTTGATGCAAAAAAATGTCATGCCCTAAAAAACTTGTTGTAAATGTTCCTGTTCATACCAGAATGTCGTTAATGTACGTTGAATCACAATTGAGCTAATAAATCTTTGAAACGTTTAAGAGGAGGCATTCCTCAATACTAAACTCATCATTGTACATTCAAAAGGATCAAAAGACGTGATAGCCGTCTTCGAAATATGTCATTTGAGTGAATTGGAGTTTCATGACATACCTTTACCAAATTTGATTTTTTTTAAATAAATAAAAGTATTCAAACCACGGTAGTCAGACATTATTAATAAAGCGTAAATAGAGCAGAAACATACAACAGATGTAACGGAAAAGAATGTAATTGAAGAAGTTGATAAAGTAATTCAAAAGAGTGCTATTGTAGCTACACCCGTTCAGAAGGAAAAAGTACAGAAGTCTCTGAGGGACCAAGAAGTGGAAATAGAATACCTTCGGCAGCCGTAGTTGTAGATGCTCTTATGGAGGTAATAAATCCTGATAAGAAAATGCCAGAGCAGGTACGAAGATCTGGTGATGCCCATTGGCTAGATAAAGGCCTCACAAAACCAAGTTGCAACCATTTGTTGAACAATAGTTTAATAATTGTTGAGTTACGTGAAGGTGAAAGATGATTCGTACTTCAATTAATATTTGTTGAACTCTTTTTTTGCGATTTTAAATTTGCAGTAGTTTCAAAGATACGAGTGATCCAGAATATTAGTAAATTAAAACCTATTTAATGCATACCACTCTGAATACACCTTTACCTCACTTGACCTCACTGTTTAAATGATTGCTTTATTCAACATAACATAACACACAAATATATATAAATTTTACTCTGAAAATCTTTTAATTGTTTCTGTCTTTTATGTATTCTCATTTAAAAATTTGTTTAAATAATGATAACTTCTAAAATAAAAATATACTCGTTGGCATCTGAAATTTTGAATATGGGTAATGTAATGTGTTTGGTCGCCCTGGTTATTACTGCAATATGCATGTCAATATGACATGCATACATAGCTTGAAAATGTTAACAAGTATACAGAAAACTCAAATTCTTAAATGGTTTTATAGAAGTCATTTCATGAATGAAATCCCAAATTATTTATTTATTTATTTTGGCATACGATGTGACATTAAACCCCAGTTCGGTCTTCCATGTTATACATTTGTTTGAGGAAATTGGTTCTGTAAATCCACCCAACCTCATGGTGGATTTACAGAACCAATTTCCTCAAACAAAGGAACGGAAGTCTGAAATGCAGGAAATTATAATCCAGAAATTAATCCCGGAAAATCAGAAGTGCATAAACTAGTTAAAAGGAATGGTTTTAAGTCTTTCAAAGTTAAAACAACACTAGAGGTTTTTGCGGATGACCATGGTCCATAAACTAAGGAATTTTGTGAATATGTGATGGATACGAATTTCTTCGACGTATTCTGTTTAGTAATAAATCGATATTCCCGTTACATGGTCGTCATAAAGGGAATATTTAAATTAAATATTTCCCCGTCGCTTTATTAGCACCAAAGGAGATATAAACTGGCCACCAAGGTTTTCTGATTTGTCCCCAAATGATTTTTTTTTTTCTTTGGGGCCATATAAAGCAATTTATACCCATTAGCATCAAAGAGCTAACAACGGGGATGACCTCAGACTAAAAATTCTTCAAGCCACTCAAAATATTACTCTTTTCACGTTAAAAGACACGCGACAAGAATTTTATGATCGTCTGTGAAATTTTTTCACTCAACAAGATGTTTTCGAACATTTAATAAGATGAACATTGTAGTTATTTGTTATTCGTTGCATTAAAATTATATTTGGTTAAATAGAAATATTAAAATATCGTCTAAATATGTTTCCCTTTGATTCCCTATTTTATTACAAATTAGACATTTCTGATTATTTCCCGTTGCTATACAAAAAAGAGCCAAGTAATGCATTCAAATGTCCGTATTCAAAATTTCAGGGGACAACGTGTATGTAGAATGTTGAATAATTATAATTATAGTATATTATTTTTTTTTTAATTATTTAAAAACAGACGTATTCTAGACCAAACACAATAAACATTACGTTGACCTAACGGACTCCTCACCTACCCTAATAAGTCACTTGTTGGCCTAGCGTACTCTTGACCTAACCCAATAAATTCCGCATTGAACCGTCGCTTAAGGTAACGTACTCCTGACCTAACCCAATATACTATGTATTGTCCTAGCGTACCTTTAGCTGACCTTCATATAACATTAAACGCAAGTGAATTCCGCATACTGACAAAATTTGTATTTTTTACTTGCATATACATTTTTGTGCCAATTTTTATTAATATTCTATAAAAGCATGTATGATAAAGATAAATATAATATAATTAAAGGAAGAATGGGTGGAAAAATAAGGTTGACTGCCGGAGGAATTTAAGTAGTTAATGAAAGAGGTAATAAAGTTGGCTGTAAAAATTAGAAAGAAGCTAATATAATTTTAAAAAATCACTGATTAAATACAGATAGAGAGTTGTGTATGTTAAAGAAAAACTAGAATAAAACCCCCAAGAAAATGGCTTGTAGAATTGTATGATTATAAGAGATTAGGAAAAATAATTATTGATGATTTCAGTGATTTCAAGAAAACGTCAGATTGAAATATATCTAGGAGGATAAGAAAATAAATAGGCAGACTATGTAAGATATGCTGAAGATTTGAACGGATGCATAGAAGAATTTTAAGAAGGGACTAAACAATACGTCTACAATACCTTTGATAATGAACTGATAGGAAATTGAAAATAAAAATATGGATTCCATCAAGAATGTAGCATAACAAGCATTACCTTTATTGAAATCATCAGCAATTGATTAGGTGGATAAGTTACAGAATATACCACTAAAATTAGAGATTTAATGATTTAAAGGGTAGCGAGAACAATAAAACAAAGAGACTAGAGAAAAATTTTATTAGAGACATGAAAATTATTCATTGAAGAAGATAGAATATTGAAATTGTTAGAATTAAAAAAAAATCTTGTATGAAATATAGAAAAATTGTTAGGAAAACTATATTAATCAAATAAGGTAAAATAACACACAAATAACACGGCGGAGGGACCACGTGGTCGATAGCCAATCATTACTACTACTACTGAAAGAATATTTTCAGAAGAAACTAAAATTTTAGAAGAAAAACAATTAGAATATTATAGAATTCAAGAAATATGTAACAATTACAAAAAAAACTAGAATTAGAATGTTCCAGAAACCTGGACAAGAATTTAAGAAACCTGGAAAGAAAGTTGTTAGAACAATGTAGAATTTTGGATGAAGAGTTTTCGGAAGCTTTTACAAAAATTGTCGGAAATAGGGAAAGAAATTACTGAAGAAAAATCCAAAATATTAAATAAGGTGTGCTAGAAAACTTTCATCTTTTTGAATAAATAATTGGTACCTTTGCAAAAAATTCTGTAATTTTAAAAAAAGTTCAAGAAGCGTTGACGAAAATTTAAGAAGAAATATTTATAGAAGATTTAACTGGAAAATTTTGGAACCGTCCAAGAAAATTTTTGTAATTCTGATAGCAAATTTCTTTAAAATTTTAGGTTAGAAAGGTAAAACGTTGAAAATTCTGAAAATTTTTAAAAATCCTGAATTAAATTTACGTAAGATAGAACATAAATATATTAAATTTTATAGAATCCTTACCGATAATTCAAGAAATATGTCATAAAAAACTAAAACTAGAATATTTGAAAAATCTGAAAGGAACATGCTGGAAGAAGAATTTCCGAAAAGTTTTATGAGAGTTCTAGAAGGAAACCAATTATAATTTTATAGAATCCTTGCCGAGAATTCAAGGAAAATGTAACAATTGCAAAAAACTAGAATATTCCATAAACTTGGACATGAATTTAAGAAACCTGAAAGGAAAGTTGTTACAACAATATAAAATTTTGGAAGAATAATTTCCGGAACCTTTTAAAAAATTCTCGGAATTTGGAACAGAAAGTACTGAAAAAAATCCAAAATTATAAGTAAGGTTTGCCTTGGAAAAAATTCTGAAATTAAAAAAAAAATCAAAAAGCCTTGACGAATATTAGAAAATTTAAGAAAAAATATTTCTTGAAGATTTAACAAAAATTCTCGCAATTTGCATATGAAACAAATGAAAAATCTTGAAAAATAAATGTCTGGAAAATTTTAGAACCGTCCAAGAAATGTTTTTTAATTCTCGAAGCAAATTCCTTTAAAATTTTAGGAAAATAAAACGTTGAAAAAATTAAAAATTTTTAGAAATCCAGAAAAAATAATTACGTAAGATAAAACATGAATTATGGAAAATCTTTAAAAATTATTCAAACAGAAACAAATAAAGAATGTTTGTGGAAAACAAAAAAATTGTTAAAAAATTCTAGAATTCTAGAAAGTAAATTTCTATAAGGATTGACAGGATTGTGCAGTCTAAATTATTATGAATATTGTTAAATTATTTTTGTAAGTATTAGGTTTTTTTGTTGGCACTGAATTAAAAAGTGTAAATAAATAAAATAAATAAATAAACATGAATCACCTAAAGCTGCTGTGAAGGTTGTTATTAATAAAGCAGAAACATACAGCGGATGTAACGGAAAAGAATGTAATTGAAGAAGTTAATAATGTAGTTCAAAAGAGTGCTATTGTTGCTACACCCGTTGAGGAGGTAAAAGTACAGAAGTCTTCTGATATCAAGAAGTGGAAATCGGTAGCCGCAGTTGTAGTTACACCTATAGAAGAATCAAATCCTGATTTCCTATAATGCGTCTCAGAAGTTCATTACGAACTACCTATTGTAGTCTAATGCCAGGCCACCTCGACTACGTCCACATTCCGCTATACCATTGAAAGAAATGATTCTATTGAGAAAGATAAACATAATAGTAGAAAATTTTGGAGATGTCGATAACAAAGGCAAGGAGAAAGCAACTGTAGTAATTCAAAATGATATTGAGGACGTTCCAGATACAAGCAGCATTGAGTTTAAACATTCCAATCGATAAGAGTCTTCATTTTGGAAGCAAAGTATATTCGTCCAATCATCAAACAAATGGCGTTTACATTTAAAACCCACGGTTAATCAAAGCTGTAGGAAGAACAGCGAACTTTGAAACCGCCTGGAATCTATGGGCACTACTTTCTCTCGAATGCAACTAATCTTCGATCTCAAGAAATAAAATATATTAGTGGATAAGTGTTACTTGGTGGAACAAATTTTGATTCAGATACAAGGATCTGATTAACTTGGAAAGGAGAAGGAAAAGAATACTTGGGAACATGATAATATTTGTAGCTAAGATTCATCTACTAAAGAGGTTAATCAATTAAAGGCGTCAATAGAGTCATTAACACGAAATGCAAATCCTTCGGAATATTAATGAGTTACTTTCATGAGGATGCTGAGGCAATACATTCTGAATTCCTGAACAAATATAAAAAATCAATACCTTTCAGAAATAAATGTTCAAAGAAGAGAAAACAGTGGATCAAATTTGTAAACATTGAGGCAATATATTGGCCGTGTCTGGTAAACAAAATGTTGCATATGTTTTTGTAATTTGTTTTCTTATGTATTTTTTTAAGAAAGAAGCCCAAAGATATAAACAAATAAAAAAATACATTTAGGTCAAATTTTTGAAGACCTTTTTTATTTTATGGGCGTATCATTACAAGAATAGGCAATAGAATCAGATTGAAGATGATGGCGTTAATGTAAAAAAATGAAAGGACTAAAGATATATTAAAGAAGGTATGTAGAAAAGGAAGTACTTTATATTAAAAACCTGGGGGAAAGAATATTATCAATAGTTTGTTCATGATATGAACACTCCAAACCATTAATATTGAAATCGTTGAATTAATCGTGATTGTACAAGGGGTGTTCAAATGAAAAGGTGCGAAACAACAATAAGTTGATGAGATTTAGAAATAAAAGAAGAGTGTAAGAATTAGAAGTATTTAGGATTTGTGTTTAGAGGTATAGGTTACTACAAGCGTTTGGAAAAGGCCTTACGTTTACAGGAGGAAGAAGAGTCAAAAATTGTTATCTAAACAATCTGATGGATGCATATATAAGGACGATAATATTAATCATAATGATGGTTGCGACCGTTACTACGTGGTAATTCATAATGAACACTGAATAAAACACGTACTATGTTTTTAACCACGATGATATTGTATGGTGTTTAAATATGAAGAACGAGTATAAATAAATACACAGAGACAGAACAGAAGTAAATATGTTACGTCCATAAAAGTCAACTTCTGGGTCTGTCTGTAGAGTAAGGTGAGAAAATTGGGAAAGATTTAAGTGTTTGGATTACAGGAGGAGAGATTAGTGAAAGAGTTGTCGAAGGCGTTTACTGATTTAGGGGATATAAAGGTATGTTTAATGCTTGAAGCTTGAAGGATATAAAGGTTTTTCAATAAGAGGTTTTATTTTGAATAGCACGCAATCTGGGAAGCTGTCATCTTTTGATATTTAACTAGTAAAAAATACGCCATTAGTAGAAATGCAACGATACATGCTTCAACAATGTATTGATATTGTTAAAATTCACTACAGAAGTGGTGAAAATTTTGCAGTCACAGTTCATCAAACTAAAGCATTTTTGGGTCGTCTTGAAGCACCTTGACAGACAGCAATAGTAAAACTCGTTAAAAAAATTAAGCTGTTGGGACCATTTAGTGATGTGAAGAATCGAAACCGTGTGCTTCGCTTAAGAACAATTTAGAATATTGCTGCTGTAGCCAATAGTGTTAACGAAAACCCAGGTTTTTTCGATCTTTGGAATTAGACATTTCAAAAACGACATTACACCGTATTTTGCATAAAGATTTAGATTTGAAGGCTTTTAAAATTCAATTAACACAAGAACTCAAGCCGGTAGGTCACCAGCAACGTCGTATCTTTGCTGATTGGGACCTTGAAATGCATCAAAATGATCCGAATTCTCATCGAAAAATCATTTTCTCTGATGAGGCCCATTTTCACTTCGGAGGCTACGTGAATAAGCAGAATTGCCGCATTTTGGGGCTCGAAAAATCCAAGAATGCTTATTGAAAAGTCTCTCCATCCCCAACGTGTTACTGTTTGGTGCGGTTTTTTGACTAGCGGTGTGATTGGACCTTACTTATTCGAAAATGAGGCTGGTGCAACTGTTACGGTGAATGGATTGCGCTATGATTCATGATTTTGTACTTTATCAGTCCGTGGTATTTTGACCATTCAACTATACGTCCACTATTCGAGATCTTCCAATTTATTTATTGTTTAGAATAAATAGAAAAAAGTAAATATAGCGGCATCGGTAAGAGAAGAAAAAAGTGGAATTCTTAAGCTGTATGATAATTATTTCATTTCTACATGATTCAAAATGTATCACAAAGTATCATCAAGCATTAATCATAAATACTCGCATATTTATTTTAAAAAAAACAGTAAATGTATAGTATAGGTTAGAACGGTACACCGTTCTCCAATTAATGAACTCCGCTTGTATGTTTTGTTTCTGTTTTGAATACTATTTATAGAACAAGTCTGATTGAGAAATGATTCCAACACAATTTTTCTTTACATTATCAGTTGTAGGAATTCGTATTTTTTATTTCGGAAGATTTCATAGGTGCATATGATATCTGAGTGACAATAGGGAAAAATAGGTCATCCTGATAAAAGCAAAATATGAATCAAAAAACAGATGAACAATAAGCTAGGTAGATAAAAATATTTTAAATATGTATAATATAAATGTTGATATTATATTAGATGAGTTTTTTCTTAGTGGTGTAAGAAAATATATAAGAGTAAATAAATGAATGAATAAATGAGAGACTATAGAATTGGTAACTACTGAGGCTCGATTAGGATGCAAGAAGTTTAAAACTACATAACATTAAAAGTTTATTTTCTTCACTGAATTAATTTAAACTCTAAATACACATTAAAAAAATATTTTAAACCTTTAATGTCAATTGTACTCTTCACGTACTCAAAACTTTCTCACATAAAAAACTTTAAGAATTTGATTATTTTCAATTGTAATCCCAATGAAAATCATTAACTTAATAATGTTTCTAAATTTTATGCAACTTGGCAATATAAAGAGTTTATTATACCGTCAAACACACTGATTCTATTATATATATATTATCTATTCGCACACATTTTCAAGTTAATAGTTAATTAAAATTTACACCAGCGCTGAGTGAGAATGGAAATTCAATTATAATTTTATTAAAAGTTAAAAGTTGATTATAATTAAATTGTCCGAACCTATCGACTTACTTTATCACACAATCGAGTTTCGAAATAAATACCGTAATGTTTCCAAAGCGTTTTAAAATAATTAGTTATCGTTAATGCATTTTTATATTCATGTAAAAAAAAAGCCATAAAGATAAAGGCAATAAAACTTAACTAAAATTTATTGTCGTGTTTCCGTTCGAAACGTTGCTTAATTGACAACAAATTTCAAGTTAATCGCGTAATATACGCTTATCGCTAGATTAGATTATCACGTCTAAGATCGTTCGTAGTTAGATAAATTTGTTTGCATTTTGATTAATAAAATTTTTACTAGTTTAATATTATATATAATGTATTAATAATAAAATTATAAGATTAATTATATTAATTATGTCTTTTATAATTAAAAAAAATATTATAAATTGTATATATTATTGGTATAGTAATTATAAGAAACATTTTAAATAATTCTAAACATAAATTGGATATTCTTATTCGCCACAGGCGACCATAAAGGACATCCGGAATAATCATGACATAAAGTATTGCTCAATTCGAATGTGCCTAAAATTTCATATGTCAATTATTATTGTCTTATACTTTTAATAGTCTCAAATAAGTAATAAAACGGATTTATTTTATTTATTTATTATCATCAACGTTACACCTTTTTAAACAAATTAGAATATTTTTAGTTTAAATGTATTAAATATTTTTTAAATACTGGATTATTAAGGCTGCTACTTATTGAAATCTTATATCACTTAATAAAATACTGACACAGAATATGATTTCAAAAACGTATTATTCTACAACATTATAATATATTTTAAATATTCCATAAACAAAAAAATATTTTTGTATCATAATTAGGCCCTCTTTCATTTCTTTAAATAATGATTACCATAAATCTTAATAAAATAAACAAACTGGTAAAAATAATCTATTTATATTAATAATGTATTCTGTTTTCATACGTATTATATAAATTAATTTTTATTACACAATTTACAAACAGTGTTTTTTATAAAAATAATAATTAGAATAATAATGCAAAACTGTGCAGAAACGCTCAAAATAATTAATTTTAGTTATTCGTTTTATTTTATTATTACTGCACATATAAATTAAATTAAATAATAATTCATGTTTTAATTCGATCTGCATTTTTAATCCTATATTGCTACTTTATTGAATAAATTTATGATTACTAACGGTGATTTCCATAAATTCAATATATACATTTCAACAATGTAAAATCCAATTTGTGTGGTTTAGTAACCAAAACATATATAATTCCGTCTGGTGAATGAAGTGGCAAACATATTCGGCGGGTAAAAATTGGCGAGTTATGAATAGAGTGTATTTCGCTGCTAAAGCACTTTGGAGGGATGCCAAATCAAACGTACCAAAAGCATGCGCGGCCAAATGTACTGGATATTACTTGCAGCTAGATAAATTGCTTTTATGACTAAATTATTTACACAAATACAAATAAATGAGGATAAGATAACGCAATAACTCAAGTGTAACGTTAATTAATAATAGGATGCTAAGATGGAATTTATATTCTACAAATAATTTCGGTTGTTTAGAGTGAGGATGTGACAGAAATTTTTATTATTAATTTTATTTCTACATGATTCAAAATATATCATCAAGCATTAATCATAAATACTTGCATATTTATAAAAAAAATAAAAGGTTAGAACGGTACACCATTCTCCAATTAAAAATTCCGCTTCTATGTTTTGTTTCTGATTTGAATAATATTTATAGAATAAGTCCGCTTGAGAAATGATTAATTATTTCTACAATTAAAAGTTTATTTAAAGAAACATAAATCATCAGAAAAAAACAATACAATTATTGCAAATATAAAATCACAAGCATCAATTAAACAAACAATGCAATTATTATTAAAATCTTTGCAAATATAAAATCGCAAACATCAAACAATTTCCACATCATTAGAAAACACCTTGAAGACCTCGGAATGCACTCTAATACCTTCCTCGCCGTCATCATTATTATTATTATTCATAGCCGCGATGGCTCCCCCCTACACCGCAATCATAATAAAACGGTACACGTAAAAAAATCCTTCCCCATGGCAACAAACTACAAACAAAAAATAAACGAAAATAAACAGCCAACACACACATTCACAAACACGTAAACATACACCCCCACACACATATAAAATCAATCGAGAAACCCTGCACCGACCGAACGCGCGTAATTTGCAAGTTTCCACCGTAATTTTCTTTTGTGCCACGGATGCAAATCTTCCGGCGACCGAACGGAATTTTCGCGATTGAATTGTTTTCGAACTTTCATCGGTCGGGTTTAATGAAAGCGTCCAAAGTATATAGGTGGGCATTTGTGTGTGCGTTGCAAAATGGGGAAAGTTTCGGCGTTTACCTTAAAGGGAAATTAAATATCAAAGGGTGTGGGCTTCTTTACCCGGTCTGCAATTAAAACGAAATTGTGTATAAGGAGGAATCTTACGTTGTTTAATCATGTGGTGTTTGAGAAAATTCATTAAAGTTTATTTGATTTTTACTGATCCAGGATGTGCTGTGGATATCTGAATCCACGCAGCTTTTGAAATCTGAAGTTTGATGGTATTCATTGTTGAATCAGCAGCAGCTTTAAAATCTTTGAAATCTTCAGGCTGCATTAAAGTTACAATAAATGGATTGTTTGGGGTTGCAGATGTCTCTAGTTGGACTAAATCTAGAGGGACTTTTCGTTTTTCAATTTGGGCTAAATCTCGATCGCAACTTAAAAACTAATGACCAGAGACTAAGAACTTCTCGTTAACTTCTTGCAAATATTATTTTGTTACCATGAATATACATAAAAATAGCATCATTTTATTTTTGTTCTGTCCAGCACAGTTTTCACTCAATATGTTTAATGTTTCCTTTCTTGTTAATCCACATGTAACTGCTTTCGTTACCTCCTCTACCAGATAATTCCCACATGCGATAAATGCATGTGCCTTTATTGATATCAGCAACCTGGACGCCAAAATTATAGCAAGAAAGTTGGCTGTGTGTAAGGGCTGGTAGGGAAAGTACTTGCTGAAGGTTGAAGAAATAGTAGATATGTCACTTAGGGGAAGCTGGGATTGGGCATGATCTTTCTTCATTACTTTCATCGCCTTCTCAGCTTTCCTATGATGAAGTTCAAGTTTCCTCTTTGTCATTGGGATTGGATTTGTGTTGCATGTTCAATAAGTGCATATGACAAAAGGCAGAAAACAAATCGTAGATCTCATATGAAAGTTGGCATGTTTCGATAGAAGATAACTGATAATAAATTACAAAAGACAGATAAAATTTAATAGATTTCAGAAGTAGAAGATGATAGAAACAAAATGGTAAAAGGTATACTATAAATGTAACAAGCATTAAAAGGTTATGATTATATCACAGATAATTAAAGACGGAAAATGTAAATAAGTTTGTACATTTTTTTAAATTAAATTTATTCACCTGAAGAAGCTACAGTGTAGCGAAACAATTTTAATGAGCTAAAATAAAAAGTTAAAAATCATAAATAGTTTACTATTATTATTATATTAAGTGAGTATTTTCTCTAATTCCTAGAATTTTTTAGCATTTATTATTTTGTAGTATCGAATTTTTCGAACGAATTTTCTTCAATTTTTCTACATTTTTTTTCAGTTTATTCTCAAAGTTGAATGAACTTTCTTTTGCATTCTTATATAAAATGTCCAATAGTGTTTGTTCTAGAAAAACATCTTTATTGAAAATAGTATTACAATAACACGACATAACAATTATAATGTTTCTTGGAACTTCTCTTCTTGGCTATCCCTAAAATCAATGGCCAAGAAGATAACGAAGAAACATTATAATTATAATTATCAGCCATATTTGTTCTATTTTATTGGAATTTTTCAGAAAATTGTCTTTACATTTACGACAGATTTAAGTATACTTAAATATTACAATTTTCTTTTAGATTGTCAGAATGTTAAATTAATTCTTTTAAGATTTTCCATTTTTTTTTTTAGATTATCAGAATGTTAAATTAATTCTTTTTAGATTTTCAAAATTTTTTAAAAATTTTCATTTCGCCACAAGAATACTTTGCAGAATTTTTCAGCATTTTCTGCAGTTTTATGGAATTTTTCAGCATGATTAGAATTTTACAACATTTCTATTTTAGTATATCAAAAACTTTTATTATAATATTTTAGCATTTTCAGGAATGCCTTCTAATTCTTTAATTTTTTATTCATTTTTAAGAGTTTTTTACAGTTTCAGTTATCATCTGTTTTCTAAACATTTTTCAACAATTATTGTTTTGTTTCAACAGAATTTAAGAGCACAATTTCTTTCATTTTTATATTACAAGTAGTAGTAGTATTTGGCTATCTACCACGTGGCCTTTCCGCCATCTGTTTTTTGTGTCTATCTAAAAGAGAAATATTTCGCTTTACAATATGAATTTCTATTCAAAGGTTTGAAAGTTTTTCAGCAGTTTTTTTCTCTAAATTAAATTTCTAATATTTTTTATGAATCATCAAGGGTTCTAAAGTTTTGCAGCGTTTTTTGTCTGGATTTCCAATATTTTTTTAAATTATTTCTCTTCAAGGGTACTAAAAATTTTTAAAAACTCTTTCTCCAGATTTCTAAAAAAATTTCAAAAATACTTTCTCTAGATTTCTAACATATTTTTTCGTGAATTTCCCTTCCAGGGTTCTGAAATTTTTCAAAAATTCTTTCTCTAGATATCTAATATATTTTTTCATAAATTTCTCTTCAAGGCTACAAAAAATTTTCAGATATTTTTCTCCATATTTCTAATTTACTTTTTTATGAATTTCGCTTTAAGGCTTCTAAAGTTTTTCAGATATTTTTTTTTTCGATTTCTAATATATCTTTTCCATGAATTTCTTTTCAAGGGTTTTACAGTTTTTCAGAAGCGTTCTAAGGTTTTTCAGCAACTATTACTCTTTAATTTATTTTTGTATGGATTTCTCTTCAAGTGTGCTAGAGTTTTTGAGCAATTTTTTTTTTCTAGATTTGTAATATATTTTCTTATAAATTTCGCTTCAAAGGTTCTAAAGGTTTTCAGCAATTTCTTCTTTAGATTTTTAATATATATTTCATGTCATGCTGACATAAACTGCCAGAAGTTCCTCTTAAAAGTGGATAAACAACAGTGTTATGGATAATATAACAGCTTCCAGATGTGGATGGAGTTTGCTGACCTTCCAACATCGTGGAGCAAATGGGGTTTGAGTGGAAGATCATAATTTATTGTGAACTCCGCCCGTGATTCTTTCGGACAAAATTTTATGTAGGTTTTTTGTAATTTGTTTCTTGTATGTATTTTTTTAGAAAGAATACCAAAGATGTTATAAATAAATAAATAAATAAATAAAATTTTCTCCAAAGGTTATAAAGATTTTCAGCAATTTGTATCTCTTGATTTCTAATTTATTTTTTTTATGAATTTTTCTTCAAGGGTGCTAAAGTTATTGAGCAATTCATGACTTTCTCTTCAATGCTTCTAAAATTTTTCAGAAATATTTTCTCTATATTTCTCATATATATTTTTCATTTTTGAATTCCTCTTCAAGGCTTCTAAAGTTTTTCATAAACTTTTTCTCTAGATTTCGAAATTTCTCTACAAGAGTTTTTTATGAATTTTTCTTCTAAAGTTCTTCATTAACTTTTTCTCTAGATTTCTAATATACTTTTTTATGATTTTTTTTTCAAGGGTTCTAAAAATTTTCACAATTTCTACATTTCAAATATTTTCTATAATTATATCTTCAATGGTTTTCAGCAATTTATTCTCTAGATTTCTAATTTAATTTTTCAATTTTAAGGAGTTTTCTCCAAGTGTTCTAAAGCCTTCATAAACTTTTTCTATAGATTTCTAATATAGTTTTTCATAAATTTCTCTTCTCAAGGTTTCTAAACATTTTCAAAAATGTTTTGTCTGGATTTCTTTAATTTCTCTTCTTCTATAATATTACAGAAATTTCTTGTCTAGATCTCTGATATATTTTTCATGAATTTCTCTTCTCAAGGATTCTAAAAAATTTTAAAAATGTCTTGTCTGGATTTCTTCAATTTCTCTTCGAGGATTCTAAAAAATTCCAGAAATTTCTTCTCTAGATTTGTGATATATTTTTCATGAATTTCTTCTCAAGGGTTCTAAAGTTTTTTACACAATATTTTGTAAACTAGATATAGCACATTATTGTCAGTATCTTATTGTTACACAATAAAGATTTATTATTATTATTACGATATTAAAAATAATAAAAGATATAGATGATAGATAGAACATAGCAGGCAAATGATACTTTACATGCATCTTTTGCTTCTGAAGAAGATGGCAGATGACAAATAACGGATAACAGGTTGAAGATGACATATTGAAACAAATATGATAAATTTCAGGAAGCAGTTGACAGACAACAAGTAGCTTATATAAGATAGATATTTAATGACAGATTACATAAGGCAGAAAAGAAGTAGTTTTTAATATATGACAAGTGGCATATGATTAATGAAATGAATAGGTGACTAATGACAAATAACAGGTGGAATATGACAGATGAGATTTAACAGATGTTTAATAATATGAGAGAAAACAAAATGTAAGAGGTATACTATAAATGTAACCAGCATTTAAAAGTTATTATTATTTTTAAGCCACAAATGTCAAATAAGAGAAGACTAATGATAAATGACAGACGACAGATAACAGATGCAAAATGACAGATGACAGATGACAGATGTCATTTAACCAATTACAAATAACTATTATAGAAAACAAATGAAAGAAGCTATATTATGTTTGTAACGAGCATTAGAATTGTATTATAATATTTAAGGCGAAACATATCAAATGACAGATGGCAAAAGACAGAAAGTAAATTATTGTTTATGACACATGACAAGTGATTGTTGGCAGATAATAGACACCAGATGATAGATATCAGATGACAGATGACATATCACATTTGTAAAATGACATATAAAAGAAAACACTTTGTAGAAAGCATATTGTAAATATAAAAAGCGTTTAAAACATTTTTTTAAATGTATATCTTATAAAATAATTTAAGTTTTATTGCTTTTGTCGTTGTTTTTGTATCAAATATAGTTTATTTCTATAATGGATTATTATAAGTATGCGAGTATGCAACATAAAAAATAAAATATAATGATAGATAATAAAGATATTAAAAGGTAAATTATATCTATCATAGAAAATTTGCCTTCACAGAAAATAACTACAAATGATAGATTACAGATTGGACATATTGGATATATAATAAGGAGATTTCAGATAACAAGTGAATTAAGTTCTTCAATTTAAATATATGTATATCTATATATGACATTCACTTATAATAAGGGAAAATCTAACGAAAGGTTATATCTAGAAAAGCGGAACAAGAATTGGCGAGTTGTTCTTGAAAGTCTTCTTTTTCAGCTTAACTAATATTTCACAGGGACCTCTGGACGCAGTAAAATTTCGTTAAACAATGCAGTTGATTATTGAATCAGCAGCCTATGTCACATTAAATTAATTTTAACACATACTTTAGTTTTAGTTTTAATTGATCTTCTATTTATTTCTTTCAGCCCATAATAAAATGAGTTGTGCAAGCAGGAAAAATATGGACCCAAACCCGCTGTCCATGATGGGCGGTTTCCTTTTAGTCTTTTTTGTCAGCAATGCTTGACTAACGAATTAATGAAACGTTGTCGTCTTGAGCCGCATTTGAAGGCGAAACATAGTACTCATATTAATTTAGATTTGAATTACTTTCAAGCTTTAAAGAAAAAGTCTCTATTTACTGCTCATTCTTCAACTCATAATCGTATTCTTGAGGCTAGTTATCAAATTTCTTTATTCATCGCTAAATATGAAAAAAATCATACTATAAAGGAGAATTTAATAAAATTGTCAAAAGATGACAAAGATGTAGAAGCTATGCCACTCAGTAACAATATTGTTAGCAGAAGACATTAAAAAACCACATGTTACCAATTCTCAGTGCAAATGGTTGATTCAATTTTGAGAGACAGTGAGGCGGTGTTGATAACTCACGTAAGATGTATTGATAAAGAGCATTTTGCTCAAGAAATTTTGTTCTGTAAAAGATTAGCAAGCACCACTACCTCCAAAGATATATAAAAGATGCTAAAAAAAAACTACTTAAGATATCAATAATTTACCAATTAAAAATACAACATCTTATGCTGTAGATGGTGCTCCTAATTTGATGGGCAAGAAAAATGACTGCTTAAAACTGATGAAAGATGAGAATGCTGAAATGATTCTTGTACATTGTGTTATTCATAGGAAAAACTTGGTTCTAGGTGAAGTACTATATTTAGTAATAAAGCGTTTTAATGATATGTGAGACTTTTGCTTCACACTGAAGTAAGTTAGATGTCGAAAGGGACCTTTTTGAAAAGATTTATGGAACTGTTTGACACTCTTAGTGACAGTCATTTGTGAGTTATTTAGCTGTTCTCTTTGAAGAACTAAAAGTTTAGTTTAATTTAGTTTAGTTTATTTATGCTTTACGAGATCTATTAAAAAATACATAAAAAAACATACATAAATACACAAAATCACTTTACTTTACTTCACTTTATCACTGCTGGTGATAATTCTCATCGGGTGATATTGGCGACTGCGGCAATATGAAAAAATCTCTAATAACTACAGTCGCGATTCAACAAGTAGACAGGTTTTACACCAACTGAAGTTATAATATAAACAAGCCTGTAAAAGTTATACATCCCTCAATCAATTAATTAAAAGTCGTAAAAGTGTAAATAAACACAAAATAATTGCAATTTTTAGGAATTTATTCTTATAAATTTTTCAAATGAATTTTGATGATGTTTTACTGATTGGAAGGTGGGATAGAGGAAACCCACCCTCCCTACATATAAATATAAATTTCAATTACTGATAGTCTCGCGGTTTGAAGTAAAATTAATTACAAAACTTTTTGAATAAAAAAGAAATTCAATAGGTAAGGCAAAGTGGGCAGACTTTAAATCTAAATTAGATAAGATTAGCTATAAAAGATCATTTATATTTCACTTAGATTTGATTTTTTTTTCATTATATACAAGTTCCTATTGTTTTGAAAGCTGCAAAATCATCAAAGATTAGTATTTAAAGTTATCATGTATATGTAGGGTGGGTGGGTGGCCTCTATCCTACCCTCCAATCAGTAAAACATAAGCTAGAGTTTTAATTAAGTTTTGTAAAATGTAAAGAAACATCAAAAATGATTATGTGGCCATCATAATACTTTCCTTACATTTTTCTCGCAAACTATCAGGTTTACGCAAAAATGCTATTCATAGCAATTTACTTAAGTTTGGATTCTTTAACCAAAATTTATTTGTGATAAAAAATACATTTTGAACACTACTATGAGTCGCCATAATATGTCAAATGCTCATGTATTGTTTAAAGTTAGGAAAAATGTATTAACATTTTAATTTTTGACGGAGGATTAAATACAAAATTCTAAAATTGATCATTACTTAAAGGAAAGTGTGCTAGATTGGTTTAGTATATAGGTGTAAATGGAACTAAGGTTGTTTATATCCTGTTTTGAATTTACGACCCAACACAGTAAATTAATTATTATGGCAACTTTCCAGAAAACAGTTTTGGAAAAGGTTGTTGTCATATTCCAGAATAGTACGGTCATTGCAATTAAAGTAATGGCCGGTGTTTTTTACATGTCTCTTAAGGCACGCGCTTCAAGTTTGCACTTTGTAGCACTCTTATGAAGCTTGAAGTTATAACATTTTATTTACACTATCAAATTACATGCATTATACATAATATTATATATATATATATATATATATATATATATATATACATATACATAAAAAAAATAAAATAGCATTAATTTGTAGTTGGCTTTTTTGATGTTTCTCCCTCGGTCTTCACCTCGAGAATCTGGGCCATCTGATCCATCTCGGGCTATTGGTATTGAGGGATTTATGTGTTGTTCTCTGTTTCTTCAATTTATATTTTGTCATTCAGGAGTAAGTTTTTGATCTTTAATTTATAAGCCGGGTATTTAAGACTCCGGATTTCTACATTTAGGTTGTTAAATTGTTTGGTAGTCTCTGTTGTTAAGAGCTGTGTATATTGTTTTTTTGTTAATTTTTCAGTCCTTATGTCAGATTTTCTTCTTGTCTTATAGTTGTGTACTTCTTTATTTATAGTGAGTGATATATTTGTCTTTATAAGATTATTTTTAATTTTATATATGAAGAGTAGGTTGTTTAATGTTATGAGGTTTTTTATGTTTAATTCCTGGGTCTTTTTATATAGTTCTACGGTACTAGTTCTTTTATCTAATTTGTAAAGGTTTTTTAGCATTTTATTTTGTTGTATCTGTATTTTTGTCTTATTTTTTTTTGTTGTGTTTCCCCAGATGTTACATAGGTAATTATTTTTTGAAGTAAACAGGGCATGATATATTGATTTTTTTGCGGTTGAAGGTACGTAACTACGTATTTTGTCGATTGCTGCCAAAGTTTTAGTATTTTGTTGGAGTAGTTTGTTGATGTGCGCGTCCCATTTGAGATTCTCTTGGATTTTTAGTCCCAAGTAATCTACATCTTTGATTTGTTTGATGTCCTTTCCTTTTATTGTTATTTTAAGGTCTGGTAGTAGGAATTTTTCATTAAACACCATGTAAGTTGTTTTATCTTCGTTGATTGTTAGAAGGTTGTTAAAGTACCAAGTTTCTAATAGTGTTAAATCATTATTGATCTTTTCTTGGATTTCGGTATAGTTTTTTCCGTTATATATAATGCAGGTATCATCTGCATATATATATGGTTTGCCATTTAGATCTAGTTCTAACATATCATTGGTGTACATTATGTATAGTGTTGGTGGTAGTATACCTCCTTGTGGTATTCCATATTCTGAGAACATCGGTATGCTCTCCTCATTTTTAATTTTTGTTATTTAAGGTCTGTTTGTTAGATAAGTCTTTATAAGTTGTATGTCTTTTTGATCCCTGATTCCCATGGCCTTTAGTTTTTCTATTAGTTTGCTTTTTGAAACTGTATCGAAGGCCTTCTTCATATCAATGTAAATCCCCACTACTTTTTCTTTTTCTTGTAGATTCGTTTTGATTTGGTTTATTAAGTCATATGCTGCCGATGCTGTTCCTGAGTGCTTTTGAAATGCGTATTGTTGTTGATGGATAATTTTGTGCATATTTAGGTGATCAGTTATTTGACTTTGTAAGACCTTTTCTAGTATTTTATTTAAGTTAGAGAGAAGTGAAATAGGTCTATAGTTTTCCGGACTTGTTTTGTCACCTTTTTTGTGTATTGGGATTATTATTGTTTTTTTCATGTATTTGGGGTATATTCTTTCTGTTATAACTTTATTTATTAATTTTACTAATATATTTGTAAGAATTACATTATTTTGTTTTATTAGTTTATTTGAGATCTTGTCAACTCCCGAAGTTTTATATTCATTTAGATCCATAATTATGTTGTTAATTTCTTTATAGTTAATTAGTCGGAAGGTAAATGTAGGTATGGGTTTTTTCGTTACTGTTGTTGTTGAAATTTTATGTGTATTTTTAATTTGTTCATCTGCTAATTGTTTTCCAATGTTTGTAAAGTAATAGTTTATTTCGTTTGCTATTTCTTTTGTGTTTTTGGTAAGAGTTCCATTTCTTGTTCTAATTTCTCCAATTCCTTTTTCCTCATTTTCTTTTGTTTTTATTTGTTTGTTTATTAGCTTCCATAGGTTTTTTTGTGTTGTGTTTGTTATTTTCGAACTGTCTTTTATAGTATTGAGTTTTTATCCTTTTTATGATTTTTGTAGTTTCTTTTTTATGTCTGTAATATTCTTTTTTTATATTTTCCTTTGTCGGATTTTTATTATATTTCTTCTGTAGTTGATTTCTCTTGTTGATTTTCTTTATTATTTCTTTATTAATCCAAGGATTTTGTTTTCTTCTTTTTATCTGTGTGGTTCTTTGGTTACTTCGAATGATATTTTCTAGAGTAATTGATAATTGTTCAAAATTATTTATTTTATTTATATTAATGTTATTTATTTCGTGTTTGCATTGGTCGTAGTTTATTCTTGTAGCGCTATACACTTGATATTTGTATTTTACTTGATCCAGGTCTTCTATTTGAATATTTATGGCATTGTGGTCCGACATGCTTGATGCTGTGATTTGTATTTTGTTTATTAGTTTAGGTTTGTTGGTAATTACATGGTCTATTATTGAATTTTTGCCATTTTCATTATATCTCGTATATGATTTTGAACATACTTTATTTCGTGTTTTATAATTGTTTTCTATTATTATGTTTTTATATTCTTCTGTTATTTTATTTTTTTCTAATAAGTTGATATTTATATCTCCTATCAGTACATGTGCTTGATTTTTCTTAAATATGTGATTTTTTAGTGTATTTTTAATGTTTGTAATGTAACTTGTGGAGGTTTATACATAAGAGTAATTTGTAAATTGACCATTATTATTTCTATGGTTAAAAATTGTATTTTGCTTATTGTTTTATTTGCTATTGTCTTGTATTTTGTGTCGTGTCTTATATACATTGCGAGACCGCCTCCTCTCGTGCCTCTGGAGTTGAATTCTACGTTATAATTTTCTAGTGTGTATAGGTGTTCATTATTTGGTGATAGCCACGTTTCTGTTAATGCTATTATTTTGGGATTATTTTGTATTGTTGGTAAAATTTCAATTTCATGGAATTTGTTTACAATGCTTCTCACGTTATGTAGATATATGGTATTCATTTTAACACTTTTGTTATTTGTCAGTTTATTGATTTGGTTGATCTATCTAAGCATTAACATATGTTTTTTATATCACTCTGATTTCTGATTTTTATTTTGTTACTGGTTTCTGATTTTTTTATAAAAATATTACCATCTCTAGTCCACAAGTATTTGTATTTATACTCTTTCTTTAGTACTCTTGCCTTGTAGAACAAGTCATTAGCTAAGGGTGTGAGTTGCTCATTTATATATATTTCATTTGTTTTTCCTTTCAGTGCACATTCAGTACTAGTTATAGAGCCTATCGTTTTCCTTGCATTTAAAATACTTTCTTTTGCCGTTTTTGTTTTAAGTTCAACTATTATTGGGCTGTTATCATTACTTTGTTCTTTTCTATTTGCCTTAATAATTTCATCTTTTTCAATATTAATGTTTAGGCCTTTTATAATTTTTGTTACAACTTCTTCTGTTTTTTCATTTTTTTCTTGTTTTTGTGCTCCTATAATTATTATATTATTTTTAATTTTCTCTTTCTCAGTTTTTTCTAATTAATTCTCAAGTGTTTGTATTCGTTCCTTCATTTCCTCGTTTTGTTTTTTGTTATCCTTTAGTAGTTTTTTCAGGTCTTTATTTTCCTTTTGAATTTCGTCAAATTTATGGCTCATGAAGTTTACAGTATTTTGTAGTTCCTTTAGTATTTTTATTATGTCTTTATTAGTTATTTCATCTTCACTGTCACTAGGGCTTATGTTATTTTTATTTTTTTGATTGTATTTAATATATGCTTCGAGCTTTTTTCGAAGTTTGACCTACATTTTCTCCATCAGAGTTATTGCAGTTGGGTAAATAGACAACTCTACTTGAACATTTTACAGGTGTTGGATCTTTGTATTTAGTAAGAGAATGGTTGATTAATTTATGGTTGTATGTAGAGTTAATGCAATGTCCCCTGAAAAGAGAAACAATTTTTGAATTGGATCTTCCTATATAATATCGGGCCAGTTGCTTCGTCCTCTTCAACAGTAACGATGGAAGTGGATGCAACATTAGTTGTTTTTAAGGAGGTTAGGAGGATATAGATTTTCAAGAAGAATGTTGTACAATAATTTAATATTTTTGTGATGTAAGTAAGAGAATTCTGTTTTTTAGAACAAGGACGAAATTATTTTAATTAGAACTAGAAAATCTTGGTTTGTGCAAACTGTTTGTACATTTTATATACATCTAGATTATAACATATATAATACACCAAAAAATATATACTTTACAAAAATTGATTGTTCTCTCAGTTACATATTATTTAATAATACAAATTAATGAATGCACACTTCCAATAAATTACATAGTCATTGCATATTTGAAATAACTATTCTTAATAAAAAATTCCACCTGAATTACGTATTTCGAATGAATCCATTATCATGCCCGATAATTTAATACATACATTTAACATTAATAACTGAACATTAATCCATTTATAAAACTATGCCCGGGTAAATCCATATCTATTAATAATTCACGGCGACCAATTTAATAAATGCATATGTTGATTTAATCCATTCATAAAAAGCATGCTGCTTGCTCTGTTCGACAGCGGTTAACAACGTGTCGTACAGGAATTACCATTTAATAATTCGTCATTTGGGCGAGGCCAAAATTGTCGTCGGTGTATAATGGGGTATCTATGGTGTTTGCATTAATCCGCCAGTAGTTGGGATAACGGGGATGGTGATTTATGGCGGTGGCGGCGCCGCGACACAAAGGGGACGCACTTTTCATATAATATGAAAAATGCGCTTCATTTCCCGTGGGCATACATGTTGCCGTTATGAAAAGTATGTTTGATATGATAATGTGAAGTTATGGAAAATAAGCAGTATAATAGTGTATTTTTATCTTCTTTATTAAGAATATTCATTTAATTCTGTATATTATGTATTGATAAAGTTATACTTAAAAAATACAATTGAACTGCATTAAAAAAAATTCTAATAGGTCAATTTCGGTAATAATTAAAAAAAAAAACTAACAATATTTTAATAATAATAATCTTTATATTTAAGGTGTAAAAAATTATACAAAATGAAAATTGCAATAGTTTGAAGTACATACTATCTAGATGATATAATACAATATAACTATATTTAATATATTAATGAGTGTAGCAACGTACAAACAATAGATGTCACCTTATTATACATTCCCCTTCCCTGTACTGCGCTAATGAGACTTATAATTCGAAACCACACATAATCATTTTTGAAACGAACGTAATCTGTTATTTATTTAAGTTTTCATTAAAAATTTCTACATAATTAATAATCTGTCTGCCTACATCATTAAAAGAAAAATAGCTTATCGAAATTGGTGGCTTATAGGAAATACATCCGCCATAACTGAGTTTTATAAAGTCGATTAATATAAAACGTAATTGGAGAACTACCGAACATCCCTGGATACGAACGGCCATTTCTTGCGATAAAACTTTATCGAACTCAATAAAAACTTAACGTTCGCGGCACAGAAAAAAAAAAGTATTAAGGTTTATACAGCATCAATATTTTAGTTTTTATTATGCACCGGTAAAGATGGGCGTATAATTTAAATAGATGTATACAGATAATAAGAGTAATTTAAACTTCGATTAGTTATTTATTTATTCAACCCCTACTATCCGGTATTAGGGGATATTGCGAATGTTTCAAGTTAAATATTTAACTTCAACGCTTGATGAGCTTCCAATTGCAGTTTTCGTGCGCCCTAAATACTCGCCAACGTGAACCTAATTAATGCACATTTTAAGTGGCCCGGAAACCTATCAGTTACAGGTGATTAATTGATTATGTTATAGTGTTGAGATGCAATTTAATCAATTGGGCAATTAAGCTTGACATATTGTAAAATGTTAATATTTATTAATTATAAATATTAGATGATTACATTTAAAAAACACATTTAATCGCAAAATAAGGATTCAAATAAAGAAAAAGAAGCCTTTGTATAAACATTGTATTGAAGAATACATACAAAACCTGTATTAATCATCTAATATTAAAGCTTAAAAATTCAATATTTAAAATATTTTAACTCCAAAAAATGTATTTTCCATCACCATTCCATGTAATTGCAAATCAGATCTAAAGACAAAACATTCTTCCCTTTATTGCCAACAAACATTTATAGTAAATTTAATATTAATTTTTTATTTAATATAAAAGGTATTCCTGGAATTAATATGAGAGGTTATACAACGTCAATATTTCGTTATAAATATTTTTTGTACATCGCATTTTAATTTTATATTATACTGGATACATAAATCACGCGAGCAATTTTTTTATTTACACCGATGTCAAACTCGGTTTAAATAAAAAAAATAATATCAACGCTCCATAAATTTCATTCCAGTCCTCTCGAAACATCCCAACCGTACTATTACCTATCTTGCAGTGCATTACACAATGTGCGGCTAGAACATCCCTCCGTGCAAATTGTCTACCCTATCGCCAACGCCTTAGATACCCCCAACACAATGCAACAAGAACCTCTTGCATAAATCATCGCCTGTCAGTGTACGATAAACGACCACCGAAAAGCGATTCGGGATTAATTAAGCGTATTTGATAAAATCGTGGCCTCACGATAAGCAAATATTTCGGTGTTTGTGTATTGTGTTAATATTTGATTGGGGCTTATCTGGAGATTTAGTTAATCCTTTCATATACACTTAAACGTTGATCGAAACGGTATCTGGGCGAGTAATTTTCCCTGAAATTAAAGTCAAAAACATCATCAAGTTATTCACATTTATCTAATTACAACATTAGACATATTTACTCTAGTATGATTAGTACGATTACTAAAGAGATAATATATTAATCTATAAAATAAAATTTTATAAAAAAACTCATTTAAATGAGAGAGAAACATCTTTATTTAGAGATAGTATTACATCTGATAATAGGACAATTACTATTCTTCTTCTCATCTTGTTTTCTTCATTAACTATTGACCGGTGGTCTTTTAGTCCAATTTAAATGATTAAATCCATTGTTTTTTTAAATGTAATTTAATCTTGTTTTCAATTAAAAATACAGCTCTTAAGAATTTTTTCATCCACCTAACGAAACCATATACTATGTCAGTATTTTATTAAGTTTTTAAGAAGTCAATATTCCAATAAATGTTCCTAATAATGGAAAGTTAATAAATAATTTCGCTATTGCTTTTATTTATTAAATGATTAAAACAAAAATTTTACTTAACAAGTTATAATTATATAACTTTTGTCTAATAAAAACTCGATGTGTCATTATTTTAAAATGTCGGATGTTTATTTACATTTCCGGTTATTAAATATGGCACGCGACCTTAAGCGTATTTTTAAATGCATTAATGTATTTTAAGAAGCGGCGGGAGGAGAGCAAACAAACCGCCTCTCTTGGATATACCAAACAATGATCGATGATTTACCACTGTTTGACAGATTGATGAGCGCAACGAAACATAAGTGTTTGCTCGGCAAATACACCATTTAATTAACCTTGATTGCCGCCGTTTTTCCTCCAAGATTATTTAAAGATACTCGTGTCAGATCCATCAATTTCCAGACGGTAATTATGTAATATTTCGACAAATTTGTGCAGATGATAAATAGCTTTTTTCATTAATGTATGAATAAAAAATATAATAAAACCACATAATCAATTAATAACTCTTCTATATGCAAGAATTTATGAATATAGATACGCTTAAAGAAATCCCAATTTAATCTGTTAAATTGGGTCGATAGCCCAAACAAACTAACAATAATCATTTGTACATATTTCTCCAAATTGTATGTATTCGAATAAAGATGTTCTCTCTCTCGGTTAAATTCAATTTTAAATAAGACTAAAAATTATTAACGTTATACTCAGAGTCATAAAATGCTAGATGATTTTGAATTTCTATCCATCTAACAAGAAACATCTGGTATATCAAATATTTAGTTGAATATTTTCTGAACTATCAAGCAATACATTTCTTAAAATGTTAGGAATCGTTTACAAAGTTTTGTTATAAAATACAGGCCCAATAATATATTTTCTGATTATTCCACACTGTATATTTATGCCCTGAATCGTCTGAAATTTTCTTTTCCCGAACAGATGTAAATGATTTCAAACCAATTATGCCCATTATGACTATTATTCTTACTATTATTATAAAAACGAAATCTGACCGTAAACTATGAGTCTGCATTCATGTTACTAATCATGCAGAAATATTTAGACAAGTTGTAATGTTTTTTTTCTATAGTTTTTTATCAAAATTTAGTCCAAATAATCAGAGGAAAGGGTTCCTAAGTCAGATTCATATTTAAAAGAATGAATTATATGAATAGAAGCTAAAACACTAATAGCACGTTTTTGCAGACCAAACACTCGTGTAATTATACTTGAATGTCCCCAAGCAAGAATTCCATATGTATGGTGAGCCTGGCACATAAGAAAAAATAAGCAGTTCTTACTACAAAGGAAGGCAATTTGTCGCTAATTTAACGCAGCAGATAAATTGCACTTCATAATTTTCTTGCCAGCATATCTTCGTGTGGATGATAGGTACGTTCCAAGGACATTTTGATTTGAAACCTTTTTCTTAATAGAGAACGTAATTTAAGTGGATTTAGGTGAATTTACGACCACATCATTCACCACAAACCAGCCAGGCACTAGTTGTACCCAATTAGTTTTAAATTCATTAGGCGTATTTTTGGAAGTTAAGCAATCCTTTATGATGGTATCGTCAGCAAATAACACAACTAATGAACTGGACAATTGACCTGGAATAAAAGCCATAAAATTGACTGTTGAGCTACACCGCAAGTCAATTTAAGCTCACCTGATATCTTGTTATTGATATTGACCTGTTGCCAACGATAATTTAAACAAGATGCTATCATACCACAGCTGTCTGGATGGAAATTGTAATAATATAGTTTTTGTAGTAATATTTCATGTGAAATGCAATCTAAAGCTTTTCCCAGGTCCATAAAGGTGGCTACAGAGTACAAGCTTTGCTCGAAGGCCTCATATAAAGGGTGGGCTATCTCTTGGAATATTTTTGTACTACCACTTTATTTTTACTGTCATGATATTTGACATCTAATGTATGACATTTCTTCAGTATACAACACCCGATTAACGAAATGACACGCTATACGCTTGATGATCGTTGGGAAATGTTAAAAATTTACTTTAAATGTAATTCGTGTATTGCAGAATCAGTGCGAAAATTGCGTACAAAATTCGGTCGCGAATATGCACCAAATGCAAGTGTTCTGTAGAAATTTGTGCAGAAAGTTCGTGAAACTGGTATGCTGGTAGACTATACTAAAGCTTCATTCGCTCGTCCGGTTCGTACCCCCGAGAATATTGCTGCTGTAGCTCGTAGTGTGCAAGCCAACCCGAGAACATCGACTCGTCATCGCTCTCAACAAATGAACATTAGTCGCACTACCATGAGGCTTATTTTGCATAAAGACATCGGTTTATTCGCCTATAAGGTCCAAATAACACAGCAGTTGAAGAAAGTTGACCATCCACTTCGATACTCCGCTAATTGGGCTTTAGAGTAGCTGGAAGCTGATGGTGAATTTTGGCGAAAGATAGCGAAAAAAGCGCATTTTCACCTCGGACAAGCAAAACTGCAGAATTTGGGCATCGGAAAACCCACACGTAATCGTAGAGCAGCCAATGCATCCCGAACGAGTGACTGTAGGGTACGGATTATCATGGACTGTTATCTCTGGGGTGCCGCTAAAGAACGTTGTTATGCCAACAATCCAGCAACGATGGACGATCTTAAAGTAAATATCTAAAATGCCATTTCTGAGATAGAGCCGCAGACGTTGGCTGAATATTTGAGTCGAGAGAATGGACCATTCTAAGGCCAGCCGTAGCAGCCATTTGACTGATGTCATATTCTATGTATAACTGGATACTCTTGGCTACAAAATAAATGCAATTTATCAATCATGAAATTCCATCTAGCCATGTATGTTCTATTAAGATTTTAAAAAGATTCCTTGCGATGGCCCACCCTTTATTTCATTGGTAAACGCAATTATAGCTTCTACAGTAGACATACCTCTCAGAAAACCATATTGATTTTGATTAATTCTGTTATTATTATCCAGATATTTTACACTCTGATCGAAAAGTATTAGCAAACATACTCTACTACTACTCTTTTTGTGTATGACTGTAGTTTTCTGTAGACATTCAGGAAAATGTTTAGATGTTATGCACAAGTTAATAAGTTTTGTTAACAATATAATATGTAATAATATTTGGTATGGATTTTAGTTGACATATGATAAATATCTCGGCTGTTGCCTTCCGAAATTCAAAATACTTAAGTCCCAGATTAACATTAACATTTGAAAGTAGTTGCACTGTACTAACAGCAACTGAAAGTAAATCTTTTATTAAATTATCGACAACGTTTGTAAAGTAATAAATAAATGTGTCTGCGTCAATAATACAAGTTTATAAGATTAATTTGATCTACTGGAAGCAATTAAAGGCCATAGCCTTCAAACTTATTAATAAAATGTATTAAAGTCCTTTAAGTTGTAGAAAATGAACTATTAATTAGAAAGACATGGAAACATTTCGTAAATCTACAACAATTCAAATTATTACTTCGAACTAGTGATTTATTTATATATTTAGCATTTGCTTCAATTCTATAAGCCGCAGTTTAGACATATATTTATTCTTATAGTCTAACTTCATTTCAGGATAGACTGAGCTGACGTCCTTAATAAAATTTAAATTATCATTGTACCAGTTTATTCTCTGTTTGCTATTCTAATTTATATTGGTTGATAGATAAAGCGTTAAGATATTGAAAATTTATTTCTACCAATGTTAAACACAAATAACTTTTTTATGTTTTGATTTAATTATTTTTGTAGGTAATAATTGAATTCTTGGAAATTTATTACGGAACTATACAGTATAAAATAAAGTGTTAAAATTATCGAATTTTTCTATTCTTGTCAAACATCATTTGTTATGGCGCAGCGTAAATATCGACAATATTTTAATTCAAGATCAGCTCCCACAGCCTTCATGATTAGGAGTTTGGTCGGTCGTTTTGAGAAACTGGGTTCATTGGCCGATCGCCCTCGTCATCGTCATCTTCCTTCCAGGCAATTGGGCATTTTCAGAACGATTTGCGTATAATTTTAATGTTAGATATTAAGATGTACCTATAAAAATTGAAATTGTGCAAACACTGGTACCGCAAGACTATCAACAACGACTAAAATACGCTATTCGTTTTACATAACAAGCCAAACAAATTGATTTTTTAAATAATATTTTGATGCTGGATGAAGAGCATTTTCATTTAAATGGTTATATTTGCAGAATTTTGGACTCTGAAAATCTAAGAGCAGCACACCAGCATCAGTTGCACTCATCTAAATGTAATGTTTGGTACGGTTTTATGGTCAATAGAGTTACAGGCCCATAATTGTTCGAGAATAAGAATGGAACGATGGAAACGATTTTCGAAGCTTCTCACAGAACAATGATTGAAATCTTTTTGTGGCCCATGGCGGAGCAGAATTCTTATTTATGGCTTCAACAAGATGGAGCAACTGCGCATACTGTTAAGCAAACTATGAACCTGCTGCGTGAAATTTTTGGCAAACGTCTAATTTCAAAAAATTCAGTTTTAGAACTTATAAATAAGCGTTGGAAACTAGAGGGTAGTCTTCGCCGCAGCTAAATTCAGCCCCACTGCTCATTTCTGTTGCTAGATAAGCGTTGTAATTTTTTTGGTTACGGCCCTACACCACCTACCCCCTCCTGATATCCACGATATTATCATCTGCTGATCCTACTATATTTGCTCCGATAAGAAGCTCTAGTTGCAAGACCTTATCGGCAGGTACTAGTACAGAGCTATTTAATACCAAACCCTCGATCAAGCTATGAAACGACATTTCGGCTATCGTATTGCACCTTGCGTACTCTAAGGAAGTTAGCGATGATAACGAATAAGGTGAATTCTTCTGTGCTGCAGCGTTAATATCACCATAGGCAATTTTTACGTCTAATGTAATTTTCAAGTGACGTTTTTTTTCCGCTGTGGCTCACTACTACCGCTGCATGATTTCTTTGGTGCTATACGGAGAGTTAAGTTTCAATAATCAAATCCAAGTTCTTAGTTCCCCTTCTTAGTTCATCACCACCTCATACCTTAATATCTTTATATTTTCATTTCTTTTCTCAACGTAAAATCTTGGAAACTAGATGTATGTCTTCGCCGCAGCTATCTATATTGCAGTTATCTATTGCTTAATATGCGTTGTAACTTCCTTGGTTAGGACCCTTCACTATCTGCATGCTCCCATATGCTCCTCTAAGTTTGATCAGATAAGAAGCAGTAAAAGCCTTCTAATACAAAACCAGTGACCAACTTTTGACCCGATATTTCGGCTATCGTATTGCACCTTGCAAACTCTAAGATAGTCAGCGATGATAGCAACTAAGGTGCACTATCTTCTATGCTGCAGCGTCATTAACACAACGCAGAATTTTGACGTCTACGTTCCGTAATATTCAGGGGGTGCCATTTTTTTCTTTTACTCGTGTACTTCTGTTTTGCTTCTATCGTAATAGCTGATATAATAAATTTATAAATTCATGACTAGATGAATGAAAGAATGAATGGTAAAATAAATTAATTGATTAATTAATTAGTGCTCAAATAAATAAATGTAAAATGAAATGAAATAATCTGTTGATATTGAAGGCATCTACTTCGTTATACATGTTGAATAGAAATGAAGCACAGTAATAACTTTGTTTGTATAATAAATAATCTGGTTAACTGACCCATAACCGATGAAATGAATTAGAGCCTAGTGACCTGATTTAAGGCGTCAAATATAAATTTTCCTCTCTGGACTTCATATTATTGTATCGACCCAGCAGTTTTAAGTCTGACCTCATTAGCCTTTTTCTTTGGGCTTTTCTATCAAGCAAAGAATTGCTAAGTTACACCACATATAATTTCTTGTAACGGATTGAGAATACTCCTTTCCTCAGACTCTCGTTCATGGGAGGGATGCCACAGGAAGAATTTACTTAATAAAGTACTGAAACCATATATTGTGTCAGTATTAAGAGATATGTAGTTTCAACAAGTAATAGTCTCATCAATCCAGTACAGGAATAATTATTAAGTACGCTTCATTTAAAAATTCCTTTTTTCAAGTTGTTGTGATAGTGTGGACAAAGGCCCATGACTTTTTTGGTAAATGTGTTTTCCTTTCAAGGTAATGAATGACTTCTAGTTGGCAGAAAGGACCAACAAATGGTCTAAGTGCTGCGACCATCTGGTCGCCCTTCACAAACTTATGACTCAGAGTACATCATAATATTAAGTTATCAAAAAAGTTATTTTATTACAGCTTAATCTTTTTCTTTGACATATTTGCCTTCACTACGATTCTGTACAATTTTCTACCTCCTTAGCAAGAATCTTCGAGACCATTGCTGTGGTTGACTGAACATTTATCTTGAAGTGGAGGCTTGCATCAAGCTGTGAAGTAAGTTGCTACAAGCCACTAAGCGTCTTTTAATTCATGTGCAAATTTTGCTCTCTTTTACTCTTTCTCCTGTTTTGTTCTCGCTTGCTCTTGCTCCTTGGTGCTTTCATTCGCTCACTCTGGCTCACATGTATAAACCATCCTTTCTCCGGAATCTTGTTCCTTAAAAATTACAGAGACTACGATATGTAGTCTCCTTCAGGATTCATATCTTGACCTAACCTAACCCGTATATGTTTATGCTTGCTGGGACACAAATTATTTCACTCATAATCACTTGCTTTTTGTAACTTTTAAGATTATTCCAGAAGATTTGTTTCAGTTGATATGACAGTTCATAGAAACCCCTAATTTTCCAGAACTGAGATGAGCTCACGGGGCAAAAATTCTTTCTCCTGTGACCGAACCATGAGTCATAGCTTAGTCTTCGGTTTGTCAGCAAGCTTTTGAAAGCCCCCAGTCCACCTCAATATGTTGAGCTCTAGTAGAACCTTAAATGCCAGCACTGTAGCAAATCATGTCTTCGCATATTTCACCGGGGCGGAGAGGACCCCATAACCTCCCCCAGTTTCGACTTACAGTCTGCAGCTGTACAAAACAAAAGCAACTTCCAGAAACTTGGCAAACAATAGATAACTGGAGCTCCATCAGGTATCTGTACGTAATATAGCACAAAGGGTTCGTGCCATTAGTAGTTTTTGGATCTAGCCACAATTACCCCTGAGCCCAGGATCTTTATCGTTCCGTTTCTAGTTCCTTCTACTCATTGAATGTAGATTTTTTTTGGTACCACTTCTAACCCTACTGCTATTATCGACTTTGAGACTATAGTCGCTAAGAAGGTTAACATCACGACTTTCTTTATCTGACTGCACCTGAAGACAATGAAACTATCACCCTTTCAATTGTAGGGCCACAATAATTTCACGTACATATTTGAAAACATTGTAATAACAATTCTTAAACCGAATAATTTTAAGTCGCATTTGGATTGTTTTATTTTGCCTACAAAAACTTATTTCCACTTAAACCTAGGATTTAGTTTGAGGACCGGCTGTTTTTAATCGGGCGCTAATTGCCGAATTCGTCGCGAATTGTATCCATTAAGGGAACGTGTTTTAGATTAAGCCGATTCGAAGTTTTAATGAACTCCACCGCTGACGGATTTATTATTTCAATTCAGGAAAGCCCGCAGTAATTACGATGGAATAAAATTTACGATTTGAACAGCAAAAAAAATTACAAGAAAGAGAGAAAGAGAGATAACTTTGGAACTTTGCAACTTATATCTGCCGAAAATACATGTGGAAACTTTTGCTCAATTTAAATATTACTGAAATGATAACTCTATCAAGAAAAAGATTTGAATGTTGGAAAATTTGTTTGTTCTTGAAGAATTATTACATAAGTATAAAATTAAATATTAAATAATATGGCATTAAATATTGACGATTAATTAAATTCTCACTTAACCCGTTGTCAAACATTTTTATTCTTGTATGATGGCGGCGTTCACTTGGTAGTGCTTTTTGATAAAAAGTTTAAATAAAACACTATATTATTAAATTATAAATATAGTGGTAAAACATTTTTTATATTAATTATAAATAAAACCAAGTGTTTGATTAACCTTCTAATTATTAAATATTGAATTGACAAGGCTGTTATTTTATAAAATTCCATAATATATAAAGTACATAGAAATTTTTAAACGTTAAAGTGTTTTATTTACTTTATGTAGCATTAAATTATCACATACTCCTTTAAGTCTGGGCCTAAGTCTGAAATGTAAAGCCCGGAGTTACAAGTTTCTAACATGATAAATCTCGGAATCTCTGGGAATTCAAATTACTGAATTGTTCGATAAGTTATGTTATGCCGAAAATTTCGAATAGAATAGAATATTACTCCTTTAACTGTTTATTAATGTGATGATCAAAAATTATGATTGGTAAAGTTTTCCAACGTAATAATCAACACGTTGTAGAAAATTTGAAGGTGAATGAAACTAATAACAAAGTTTATTAATAATATTAAATAAGATGTATACAATTTTAGAAAATTAAAAATCAAAAATATATCATTAGTTACTATATACAGGGTGAGTTTTTTGATAATTTGATGAATCTGCATAAAATTATCTAAAACTTTGTCTTTTACATTTTTTCTATCTGTTGTAATAACAGAGATATATTGATTTGAAAAAATTGACACTTTTTACTTTTTTCAAAATATCTAGTTACCCTTGACTTTTTTGAAAACTTTGAAATTGGAATTTTGTTCGCATCACAAATCTACACTTCTTTCCCCATTTAATCATTTTTCTATCTCTTATAGTTTCCGATATCCCCATATAGAACATATAAGAAAACTCACCCTGTAAATAGTTAAAATCAACTATTCTTTTTGACTTAGGTACGTGCGATTAAGTTATGGCTTTAAATTAAGCCCGAAATTATTTGATTTAAATTTGCTTAAATAATGTATGCATCTAAATTTATATATCGCATTTTTTACAATCGAAAAATTTATATATATATGAATATAAAGAGTTTTAACAATATCGTAATAAACTCATGCCTGTGCATAAACGTTGTGCAAACATCGCGCGATCTTTTCGGCAAACCAAAGGATCCGCACATCGCTCGGCGAGGCTTCTTCGATGCGGGGGTGTAAATAAATTGAATCGGTGGGGTCGATCATCCCCGACACCTTTACTCGAACGACGTTTTATTTTATTTCCCCACATCACTTCGGCGATACCGCACTTTGCGTACACACGTGTATTGATTTTTCGGCAAGGAAATTTCGGAACTCGCAGAATCGTGTGCTCCGGTGTAGTTCGTCCGTGCCTCGGTGAATATTAATGCCACATAAATTACCCAGCAGATATGAATATTCATCGTGTTGCCATTATACTCACCTTGCTTTAATTACGTGGAAAACAGACTTAAGGTCTTTTCATTCTTGTAAATTTTAAAGATGACTGTATTAATTATTTTCTGTTTTGGTTTTTTCTCAAGGAATAGTCAATTTTCAACATGATATATTGGTAATCTATAAATTGAAAATATCATTTTATATAATAAAGATATATATTATATTATTACATTGAGAAAGATCGCAAATGAATTATTAATTTTGCATGTAGATGTATAAGGGTACTAGTGATGTTCCTCAAGGCTCTGTTCTAGGACCAAACTTATTTTGTATGGATACACCTATTTACATGTCGAATTACTATAATTTTCCTCGAGGTTATATTTAAAATTTCTTTCTTACTCTGTAAGATTTCTCTCCAAATCTTACATTTTTCTATAAACACATATGTATGGTAGGTAAGTGACCCGGAACCTACACTACAATCAATAAAAGTAGTTTCAAAGCAAAGTCTCTAAAGCAACTGTGACCCTTGGCTGTCCACAGAGAGGAGTACTATCTCCTGACATCATGATATAAGACTTGCTAATAATACTAAATGAATCTGGCTTCTTAACTGTAGGATATGCAGATGACATGACAATTCTGCTTAAATTCCGCTTTGAAGGTGTCCTCGGCGAACTAATGCAGGGTGCCCTCAATACAGTGGAGAACTAAGAACTAAGACCGAGCTGATGCTGTCCAACAACAAAATAAATGAAGCTTCCTAGGATATTCATCATCACACTAACTCTGGCTTTACAGGTAAAATATGTAGGGCTTATCTTAAATCATCTTTAAACCAAGGTACAGGAGGCGAGCATGGCGTTCTGGCAGTGTCGTAGAGTCATTGTATGTACACTAACTAACATATACAGCAGTTATATAGTTGTCTTGGACATTTTTTCTCCCCTGGATTTACACAAAACAGGAGATGGCTATAAGTATAGCGCTAAAACTAAGTTACAACCTCCTGTGGTGACCAAAGGCAAGCTGCCTAGTGCAGCAATTCTTGGAAGAAAGACTGTTCTAGGGAAGTGTCAGGATCGTGATACTCCGACCTACCTTTATGAAGATCCTACACGTCATAAAACTCTGAGGCTCCTGAAGTTACTATACATATATTCATGGATGGAGCAAAAAACGAGAAAGGAAAAACACCCTTAGAGAAATAATCTACGATCGTCCATGCGTAACTCACTGAACTGGTGATGAAATTTAAAACAACTTTTTCTTCAATTTTTCCAAAAATTTTAGAACTACTAAATATGGTTAAATGAAAATAATTTTTAAATTTTTATACCACTATTTATTGTATAATATACACAAACAAAGATTACAATATATTATCAATTTTGACACAACTATAGTTTCGAGCTTTGCAGGTCATTATCAAGTGTTGATAATGATCATTTTCACTACTAAATATGTTTATGTTTATGAGCAATGCAAAAATGAACAAAGATTTTGCAGTGAAATTTTAAATAAACTTTTTTTTCTAAATAAGAAGAGACTAAAAGTCATCTGTTAAATACCTACTGCCAACTTACTATATATATATGATTACATAAATACTAGTATTTTCAAAGAAATTTTCTCCTAAATTTAAAAAAAAAATTATTTTTTAAATTGCGCGAATTTTTTTTCTTTTCTGAAGTGTTATCTATAATTTCTTGTGCAATTTTACCGAAAAAAATATCTTATAACTTTCAAAACTGTTCTTCGAGAATTGTCCAGAAATTTTAAGCATGATTTAAAACCTTTAAAAACTTCCAACAGCGAAAAATTTTCCTTTATTCCTAACAGGAAACATGTTAGGACTAATTGCATTCATTTTTCTGGAATTACTTATTTATAAATATTGTAGATATGGTCTTCCTTTTCTTTTTCTTCACGTCAACAGTGGACTTTTTGGTAAATTCTACCTCTGAACAATTTTATTGTTTTTTCTTCTATATTGGTTCTTCAATTTTTGAAAATGTTGAATTTTTTGTGGGAAGTCTCTTTCGATGTTCGCTTCTTCAGTTGTCCAGATTCTTTAATTTTCTTCAATAATTGATTTGAACATTTCTGTGTTTATTTTTATTTTAACCATTTTTCTTCCACATTTAATTTTTTTGTTTATATTTTCCAGGGTATTATCCATATCTATAATCGTCCACGTAAAACTCACAGGGACAAAATAACTAAACTGGTGATAAAATTTAACACAACTTTTTCGTCAATTGTTCCAAAATTTCCTACTACTAAATGCGTCTATGTTTATGAGCAATGCAAAAATTAACAATGATTTTGCAGTAAAACTCAAACAAACGTTTTTTTTTCTGAATACGAAGAGCTTAAGATATATAATACATATAAACTAGTATTTTCAGATATAATGTCCCAAGGGCAATGATAATCCGCGATAATTTTGACTACCCGAAAGTGTGTTGCTTAGTAATTGCCCGACGCCGTTAGGCGGAGGGCAATTACTTAAAGCAACACACTTGAGGGAACTAGTCAAAATTATCGTGTATTTATCATTGCCCGAGGGGCATTCGGTAAGATAAGTTCTTGAATAACTTACAAAATATTAAAAGTTATTTATTATATATACAATTTTGAAAGAACAATGATTAAGCGTGTAAGTTGGTACCTCTGGCGTATCGCTCCGTCTTTTGTCATAATTTGGCGGTTATGTTTTAATTCGTATTTCCTAACCTCACAAAAATGCTCGAACGGCCTCCGTAAGTATTCACTTTTAACCGTGTTTTCTAGTGTCGTTTTTTCTATTAACTAGTTGGTTCATCACATTCTATACCGAAGCGTGATTCGGACGGACCTAATTATACATTGACAGATCGATTGTATTTTTTAACTCAAGGGCAACTGCAAATATGGTATAAATGTCAACTTGACAGCCGGGAGATTATCGATAATTTCCCTAGGGAGCTTTTCAGTTCTCGGTGACATTAAGTTTGAATAGCATGCGGCGTTTGTCAAAAATGAACGAATCTGATTGGTTGCTCATTAATGAAAGAACTTATCAAGGAAATTTTCTCCTAGATTTTTGATAATTTTCTCTTTTAAATTGCGCGATTTTTGTTTCCAGGGTGTTAACCTTTTCTTCTTGGATTTGACCTAACCAATTATCTTTGGAATTGCGAGAATATTCTTTGAGAGCTCTAGAATTATCCAGGAGTTTTTAGCGTGATTTTAAAAAATTTTAAAATATCCAGCAAAGAATCTTGAATTTTTTGAAAACTTTCCAATATTTCCTTTCATATTGCATTAATTTTTCTGGAATTACTTATGAAGATTGTAGATATTGCCTTCTTCACTTCAAAAGTGGGAATTTTGGAAACTTCTACCTCCGAAAATTGTAGGTAACCATTTTTTTTTCTTCTTTATTTTTCTTTAATTTTTGAAACTGTTGATTTTTTGGGAATTTTCTTTATTTTTTTTTAGTCTTACAAGATTTATTATATTGGAATTTTTTCTTCAACAGCGAAAGTCCCTTTCGATGTTCGCTTCCTCAGTTTCCAAGACTCTTAAATTTTTAGAGAATTTCCTCTTTTAAATTGCGCGATTTTTTTTGCGAGGGTGTTATCCATCATTTCTTGTTGGATTTTACCTGAAAAAATATGTTTCAAATTTCAACAATGTTCTTCCAAAGCTCTATAATATGTTCATGTTTATGTTTATGCGCAATGCAAAAATTAACAAAGATTTTGCAGTGAAACTTCAAACAAATGTTTTATTTCTGAATACAAAGAGCCTATGAGTTATCTTTTAAATTCTTATCATATACTAGTATACGATACTAGTATTTTCAAAGAAATTTTCTCCTAGATTTTTAGAGATTTTTCTCTTTTAAATTGCTCGAATTTCTTTTCCGAAGGTGTTATCTATCATTTCTAGTGGGATTTTACCTGGAAAATTATCTTTCAACTTTCAAGATTGTTCTTCGGGAATTGTCCAGAATTGTCCAGAAATTTTTAGCTAGATTTCTAAAAATTTAAAAATTTCCAAAAATTACACTGAATTTTTTGAAAATATTCCGTTATTCCTAACATGTTTCCTTTCATATTGCATTCATTGTTCTGGAATTACTTCTGAAGATTGTAGATATCGTCTTCCTTTTCCTTTTCTTCACTTCAACAGTGGGATTTTTGGAAACTTCTACCTCTGAAAATTGTAGGTTTAATCATTTTTAGTTCATTTTACAGAAAGAAATACGTTCAAACTAGTGTTGCTTTGATAGTTGTACTATTTGTAACACGCAAATTAATTTGTATTATTCAATGTCTGTCGAAGTATTAGCTAGAGAAGTAGTTGTTTCAATTAATTTGTTTTGTAGTCTTAGTAAGAATCATTGTTGTAGATTCACGAAATGTTTTCGTATTTTTAAATTTATTGTAGGTAACCATTTTATTGCTTATTTTTCTTATTTATTGATTATCCATTTTTTAAACTGTACAATTTTTTTGGGAATTTCCTTTATTTTTTTTTTTCAGTCTCACAAGATTTATAATCTTGGAATTTTTTCTTCAACGGTGAAAGTCTCTTTCGATGTTCGCTTCTTCAGTTTTCCAGACACTTTCATTTTTAGAGAATTTTCTCTTTTAAACTGCGCGCTTTTATCCGAGAGTGTTATCAATCATTTCTTGTTGGATTTTACTGAAAAATTATCTTTTCAAGAATGTTTTTCGGAAGCTCTCTAATTGTTCAGAATTTTTTAGAATGATTTATTAAAATTTCAAAATATCCAGAAATAATATCCTGAATTTTTTGAAAACTTTCCGATATTTCTAAAAATTTTTCTTTTATATTGCATTAATTTTACTAAAATTACTTATGTAGATTATATATATTATCTTTGGAATTACGAGAATATTCTTCGAGAACTCTAGAATTGTCCAGAAGTTTTTAGCGTGATTTAAAGAAATTTCAAAATATCCAGCAAAATTTTTCATTTCATATTGCATTCATTTTAGTACAATTACTTTTGTAGATTGTAAATAGTGTCTTCCTTTTTTTTGCTTCACTTCAACAGTGGGATTTTTGGAAACTTCTACCTCTGAAAATTGTAGGTAACCATTTATTGTTTTTTTTTTAATCTTTATTGGTTCTTAATTTTTTGAAACTATTAGTTTTTGGAAATTCCTTTTTATTCTTTTTCAGTTTCACAATATCTATAATCCTGAAATTTCTTCTTCAACATTGAAATTCTCTTTCAATGTTTGTTTCTTCTGTTTGTGACTTTAATTTTCTACAATAATTGATTTGAATTTTCTTGTGTGTTGATTTCCCCAATATAACATATAGATCATAGAAGTATTTCTTTTTAATAGCTTTTTTTTTAATTTTTAGTTTTTTAATCATTTTAATCATTTTTCTTGGACATTCAAACATCATCTCTGATTCTTAGATTTTTTCTGTTTTTCTTTTCCAGGGTCTTAATATAGTTTCTTGTATTTTACCTTAATTACCTTTCAAATTGCGTGTATATTCTTCGAAAGCCCTAGAATTGTCCAGAAACTTTTGAATAATTTATACAAATTTCAAAATATAAAGCATCGATTATTGAATTTTTTTTAAATTATCCCTTATATGTAGCATTTTTCCTTTCATATTGTATCCATTTTTCTTGCTTCATTTTACGAAAATTACTTCTAAAGATTTTAGATAGGCAATTTGACTCTAGGTCTTCTTTTTCTTTTTCTTCATTTGAACAGTGGGCTTTTTGAAAACTTCTACCTTCTGATTGTAAGTAACCATTTTATTAGTTCCTCATTTTTTAAAAGTGTTAAATTTTTGTGAATTTCCTTTATTCTTTTTCAGTCTCACACGATTTATAATCTTGGAATTTTCTCTTCAAGTATGAAACTCTCTTCAATGTTCGCTTTTATAGTTTTCCAGACTCTTTAATTTTCTTCAATAATTGATTTAAATTGTCTTGTGTGTTGATTTCCACAATATAATATATAGATCATAGGAGTATTGGTTTTTAATAGTTTTTTTTTTAATTTTCAGTTTTTTAGGTGTTTTAATTAATCAGTTTCCTTCAACATTCAATCTCTAATTTTTAGACCTTTTGTGTTGTCTTAAATCTTCTTCTATAAAAGTATCTCTATCATTTTTTTAGCCGCTTAGATTCAATAAAATCAATTTCATACTTGATTGTAGAAGATTTAAATTTGTGAATTATATTTTATAACTTTAAATATTTAAAGTTACAAATCAATTTCAATTTCTCCCTTTTTATGTTGTTTTGCTCTTTAAGAAACTGTTTGCTTTTTGTAAACGTCTTTGTCAATAATATCACTTTTTTTTTGATTTACTGAACTAAATTCATTGTTATCCTCCTAATCTCTATCATCATCAGCTTGTATAATTTTACGTTTTTTTTTATTTTAAATTTTCTCAGTGCATTCTTTTCATTTATTCATCAGTTTCCTTTTTTCTGTACATCCAAATCGTTTATAGTTATAATTTTTTCCCAATAGGTTGTCTAAGATCTTTTGTACATCCTTTTTTCGCAAATCTCAAACTTCAATTATCTTCATCACCATATCTTGGGACAGAAATATCTGTGAAAGAATTGAAGAACATATGAAGATGAAGAACAGATAAAGTCATTTCAGTGCACTCTTTTCATTCATTCATTTGTTTTTGTTTTTCTATACACGCAGATCAGTAGCTTTTTTTCCAATACGTTCTCAAAGATCTTTTGCGCATCCGCTTTTCACAAATCTCAAAATTTAATTATCTTGCACATAATTTTCTATGAGGGAATTGAAGAACAGATAAAGTCTATTTCCTTTAAATGTTGTTCCCTGTCAACAACGACGGCGGACCGGTAGACAGTAGGTGGCACCTTTATGGTAATATCGCAATCCGATCTATAACTTTTTTTATTCGGCTAGCAATTGACTATTCGAAAATTTCTACCTCTGAATATTGAAGATAACCATTTTATTCTCTAATATTTCTCATTTTTCAAATTGCGGAATTTTGGAAATTTCCCTTTTCATTTTTCACGCAATTTAGTTTTCTCCTGAATGGAATTTCTTCTTCTTGAATATGAATATGTACGACATTACATTTATTATCTTGAATTTAAGAACATAGACAGTCTAAAATATTTATTTTTTTAATCTATAAAGTTCTTTTATCTATACTAGCATACTCTTGACCTATCCTAATCAAATATTTATTATTGTAGCATACTAGGAGTAGGTCAGGCATAGGTTAACAAATTAACAGTTACCCTAGCGTACTCTTGACCTATCCCAATTAATTATATATTACTATAGCATACTCTTGACCTAGGCTAACATGTTATTCATTGTCCAAGCGTAATCTTGACCTATCCCAATAAATTATTTATTGCCCTTAAATACTTCTAATTTCTGGCTATTAAATTTTATAATCTAGTAGCTTGCTATGTGCATAAATGAATCGCAATACAAATTTTATAATTTATGTGATATTTAAAAATGCAGATAATAATAACTGATTAAAATTCAGTTCAAATTATAATAAAAGTATAAATATTACTAAACTTGGTGATTGATTTTGTCAGAGGGGATCATGACGGGGTGGTGGGAATAAGGAATTAATGGTTCCATGTGAAGGCGAAGGAGGAAGAGAGGAAAAGGTGACTTAAATAAAGGCGAAAGAGCGAGGGTGAAATAAATGGATGGGAGAGGGATACGGAGAGTTCGTGCTGTGTAAGGACGGAAAGAGTCATCTGCTAGAAGAATGCAAGAGATAATTGTGTAGATGGATGTAGAAGGGTGAGAAATGAAAGAAGGTAGGGCCAGGAAAAACGTGCTGAAGAGGCTGGTGAGGAAAACAAGGAAGAGAAAATTCTCATAATTTAGATGATTTTAGACCTTGCTATTGGTCTAAAATCAGTGTATTTTCTTAATTATTCAAAAAAACTTTATCAATTGTAATATTCTCATTCTTGGCCAAATTAATATTTTAACAGAAAAGCAGTATAGCTTTAGATCTGGATATTGCACTGAAACTGAAAAATAAGAATGGTTATGTGGCCATCATACATTTTTCTCGAAAACTATGAGGTTTTGCAAAAAGGCCATTCCCAACATGCAAAGTAACAAATTAGTTCTTCCAACAATAATTTGTAATTAAAGCCGAAAGTTAAATTTGTTGGAAGAACTAGAAATTAATAAATATAGTTAAAATGTATTCTATTCAATGATCAAATAGAAGTTAATAATTCTCCTTTAATTAATATATAAATTCTCAAATGATTTGCTTCTTCCCCATGGCTAGAATTTTTGCAATTTTTATCGTGCTCTATAACACACCGCCAGGAATAATGTATTAACCCAGTTCCTCCTAATAACCTACACTTAGACCAAGCGTACTCTTGACTTACCTCAATAAATGTTTCATTGTTTTAGCTTATCCTCGACCTACCACAATCTCAATGTATTTGAGCTAGGTCAAGGTTAAAGTAGAAGACAGCGTAATAAATATCGGCATTTACTAGTTTAATAGTTCATTGAGGTAGGTCAAGAGTGCGCTAGATCAACACAGGTTTACTTAATACTTACCTTAAGGTAAGTCAATTAATTTTAAATTTTTGAAATTTTTTAAATACGTAATTAATTATACAATCATTTTGGAATAAATTACAAATGAATTTAGTAAATCTCATTTAAACACTTGACTGATTAGAGCATAGGTTAGAGGGCGGTGACCCACCACACCAATCCACATATACTTCAACGTATTACGAAATAAGTGCATAATCAATCAGTATAAATAAATTACTCCATAAACCTTAAAATTATTAGCATCAAAGCAGCTATCAGCGCTTAATTCAATTTGATTCATTAATATTAGATAATTTTATGCTAATTAAATACTTCAATTAATAATCTTGTTAATGATATCAGAATCCAATTTTCCACTAGACATGCAATTAAATAACAAGCCAATTAATAATAGATTATCTGAAATCGATATATTTCGTATTATCGCATCGAGACCGAAATAATAATAACAGAGAGCTTAGTAATATAATAAAACAAATATATTTAAAGAATGTAAGAATAAAAAGGATAAAAACAAGATATAAGATAATAAATATAGAAGTTTCCGGACGTGAATTATTAAACCTCTTTTCCCAACATCATGATTTAAAAAAAAGTTTGAGTAGAAGAAAATGATTTGTAATTGTGATTCAGTCAAAATTTTACGTGTGTTTTTTGTAATTAATTGCTTTCGTTGTGTATTTTTTAGGATAGAAGACCAAAGATCTAAACAAATAAATAAATAAAGGAGTATATAAATATTATTGTAAATAATTAATTAAATATAGGAAAAAGGGTAATGCTTGTAATACTAAATTCTTGATGGAACTTGGATTGTATACATTTGATGAAGTAAAGCATTTGTTATGTTCCATATTTTTTTTTAATATAGAACATAACAAGTGCTTTCCTTGCACTTGTTATGTTCCTATTTTTTTATTATGAAATAAGTGATTTTCTTCATGAAATTTAAATACAGAAGACGATTTTTAATCTTTCGATTTTTATTAAATATTAAACTGTGGAAATAATGTACGTAATTTTACAGGTACAAAAATTATACGAGGTTTAATTTTTGACTTTTAAAAATTTTATTAGATTACTCGTGTATCTCAATTTCTACAATTTCATAATTCTTGGTGTTGATATGAAACTTACCCGCGGCTAACCACTAATCGAAACGGGGGCAGGAATGAGTGGACGTGTATTGTGTTTGAGTTGTGTGTTTTGTACGGTATGTGTTTGCAAAGTGGTTTGTTTACGTATTCTGATGTGTTGTGTTTTCCCAACTATACGACACATATTGAATGTGACTGCTTTTGTAGTTTAGTGTATGCGTACGGTTCCAACTTAATGACTTCTCAGCTTGTTTAGATATTACACTCATTAACAAAAACAAAAATTGGTTGGAAATATAGTTTTAGAAAAATAATAAGAAACCAGAGTATTTAAACTTAACAGACTTTCTGAAAAAGATTTAATTAGTAAAATAAGAAAAATTTAGGCAGAAAGGCCTCTGGTCGATAGCCTTTTGACAAATTAATTCGTTAACATTCATTATTTCAATGTAAATATGTGCAAAGTCAGTAAAATTTCGCCAATGATTTTGAGTACAATTTAAAATTAGTTTTCACAGATTTCTGCTGTGTTTCTTCAAATATAAACAAAGAATGATTTTCAATGTATTTTACAGTTTTTATACTTGGAAATCATTCCTCATAACAAATTTCAATTTATCTGTTTTCTATCATTTGTCATCTGTCATTTTGTAACTCTATTATATATTATCTATCAATTTGTTAACGAATTTTTTACTTTTTAATTTGTTTAATTTCAATTGTTTGAGATCAACTGTTTTATTATCGATGTTTCGTGATCTGTCATCTGTCATCCTTTCAACAATAATGTTCCTTCTATATTTTTTTTTAAATCATCGAACGCAATTTTTAGTGTTATCAATTTGAATTTTAAGCGTCCCCATTTTATTTCCTCTTCTATTTCTTCAAATATTTTGTTGTGTAATTATTATTAATGTATTTTGGAACTTTTATACTTATTTACATAACCTCAATACTGAAACTCAAGAAGATGATTTGTCCGAGGAAGATTTTGCGGAGTTTGGAACTAATGAGGATTCAGAGCATTCTGTACATTTTGAAGAAGCTGGCACTTCTGCTGGTTCAACAAAACTGGCATAACCAGGTAAAAAGTGCCTCATACGTAAGTCAACCTGGAAAAGAAACACTCGCAAGCAAATGTGAACCAGGGGCGAAAGTTATATAAATACGGCTGGAAAATTAACACAAGAGAAAGTTCTTGGAGAGCTGCAACTGTAAAATGCAGTGCTTTGATAAAATTGGTGCGATAGGCTGTGCTAAAATTTTCAAAGATTTTTATGCCATATCAACAAAAGAAATTCAGGATGCTCATTTGTATGGTCTTCTTCATAGTAAACCTGTAGAACGAAAAAGGCCTCGTTCAGGATGAAAGCTTGGCAAACATTTTTTGTATATTTATCAGGTAAATAATTTATTACTTTTGCTTCAACAGAACCTGCCATTACCAGTATCATCGAGTGGGGATGTGTTCTTTAAAATTCAGCTATGGATATAGAATTTTTGTATTCATGTTGGGAGTACAGGGCAAAGCTTTTTTTTGGTTTATGATGAAACGTTTGGAGGCGAAGGAGGAAATGAGGTAGCAAGTATCTACTGCATTTTACTAACACACACTTGGCATCAAATATCACTGATTTGTACATTTTCTCTGACAACTGCTACTCGCAAAATAAAAACTATGTACTCACTCAGTTTTTCTACACTCTAGTTGAAAGTAAAAGATTACGAATGATACAGCACAGGTACCCTGAACCGGGGAATAGCTTTTTGCCCTGCGACCGCAGCTTTGGGCACATTGAAATCCAAAAAAGAAAATATGATAAAATTTGTCTTCCTCGTGATTATGTCAATATTATCAAAACATCCAGCAAGAAGTTTCATGTAGTTCAAACCACGCAAGATATGTTTTACAACTTCTACGAACACTTCAAAAAGTTCTTTGTTAAAAATACTAAGTTTACGATAATGAAATACAGAATAATGTGTTACGAATAACAAGAAACTATAACAGTACTACAATTCAGTAAAAGTTTATCATTTCCAGTATTTCAAGATATTAGTATCCTGGACAGGAGGGTTTCGGAGCCACTAACATTACCAGGTAACTACGAAAAGCTATACACAGGGAAAAGACTATTAAAAAAGAAGAAATTTGAACAATTTATGAATTGAAAGGCTGCTATGTGGTTCTATGATGATATCGAGAGGAACCACAGAGCTTTTCAATCGGAGGAGCATCAATCGTCTGTGTCTGAATACAGCGATGACGACTGAACCACAAAACTAAAATATGCAACTAAATTATTTTCTAACTTTGTATATTCATGTTAATTTTATGCTGTTCTGATAAATTAAATGCTCTTGTAGATTTCCATTTTGTGTGACTTCTTAAATTTTTGTTATTAAAAACTGTGCAAGAACAGATTAACTCAATTAATTTTTTTTAGTAGTAGTAGTAGTAACATATATTTATTGACAAATTTTGTACATATTTACAATGGAATAATGAAGAATGAATGAGGTGTTAATGTATTAATTTGTCAAAAGGCTATCGACCAGAGGTCTTTCTGCCTTGTTTTGTCCAGTCATATGGCGTCAGTTGTTAATGCGTAAAAGGATGAAATGATAAAATGAAATCGAATATGGTTGAATTGGGATTTTTAAATTTAGTGTTAATATTAGGGTTTCTGGGAAGACAATATTGGGATAAGATATGGAAGTTGAAAGGATTTTTGGAGAATTTTTCTGATAGGAATCGAAGGCGTTCTAGGATAGGGATAACTAAAGTGGTATCATAGAGGAGCTGATTAGATGGATTGTGTAAAGGATTAAGAGGATGTCGGAGTTTGGTTAGGGTACGGAGGGATGCTCGCTTGCTAACTTCAATATTACGGGATGTTGGATTGCTGGGATTGGTATAGAGGGCACAACCATAGTCAAGAAGTGGACGGCAGATCATTTTCTATATTTTAACAGCTGTTTTTGTGTTAATACCACTGTTTTTATAAGTTAAACTTCTAAAGCATTTTGCTCTAGAAGTAATTTTACCTTTCATTATGGCTGTATGTTTTTTAAATTGATTTTTTGATCTATGGTTATACCCAAGTACTTAACGGAAGCTGTGGGAGGGATCATGGTTTGAGAAATATGGACTTTGTAAGGTGAGTTATTGGTGCGATGATAAGAAATTAGGAGCTGGGATTTGTGGGGATTGATTTTAATGCGCCATTTTGCAAACCACTTTTGAAAGGAGTCAATAAGCTCTTGGAGGAATTGAAGGGCTTTTGGTAGTATGGGAGCATGTGTGATTAGGGCAGTGTCGTCTGCAAATTGCAGGAGGTATTTGTTTGGATTAAAGTAGAGAGGATCAGGGTTGTAGACGTCAGCACAAAAAATGTTATATAACAGAGGTGACAGGGGAGAGCCTTGAGGGAGTCCTTGTTCAGGAGTAAAGGAAGAGGAGAAAGAATTGTGGATTTTGACTATTAAGAATCTATTAGAGAGGAATTGTTTAATAATGAAAATGATATGAGGAAGGATATTTAGGAGGTGGCATTTGTATAATAGGTCTTGATGCCAGACAGAGTCAAAAGCTTTCTGGACATCTAAAAATAGGGCTGCAGAAGCTCTGCCTTCGAGGTGGGATGTTTATTATTTTTTTAATATCTCAAAAACTATAAATTCAAAATTAACTAAAATTGATATATACGTTATGTGTGACTGTGTCTATAACTTGCTATACTCAAAGTTATTTATTAATTGTTATACAAAGTTTTAAACGTTCTTTTCATTTCCTGTAAACTTTATATCAGTGGACTTGGCTGTTTCTTGCATTGGACCCTTCAATTGTTTAAAATCATCGAATGTAATTTTTAATTTCCTTAATTTTAAACTTCGCCATTTTGTTTTTAACAAATATTTTTCTATTGTATAAAACTACAATTATTTATATTGTATTTAGAGATTTATATATTAATTTCATCAAATATGTTACTTCTATTTATTTTAAATCAGTGAAAGCTATTATTCCTTTCTTCGGTTTGGAATTTGAGCGTCGCCATTTTGTTTCTGTAATGTTTTATCAAATATTTCGTTGGTGTACAAAAACTAAAATTGTTCTTAATGTATTTAAAGTTTATATTAATTCTACAAAAATTATGGCTTCTGCTTTTTTTTTTAATCTCTCAACGTAAATTTTAATTACTTCGGTTTGAATTTTAAGCGTCGCTGCTTTGTTTTCTATTGTGTTTTAACAAATATTTTGTTAGTATATTTAAACTAGAATTATTCTTAATGTATTTAGAGATTTTTATGTTTATTCTTTAAAAAAAACTTTTTACAATTTGTTAAAATCATCGAAGGCAATATTTAAGTTTTTTTCAGTTTGGGTTTTGCTTCTTATTGTTTCATCAAACATTTTTCTGAGGTTAAAAAAATATTTTTAATAAATTTAGCGATTTCTTTATTTATTTTATCAAAAATGTAATAACTTTTTTTCAAAACACTGAAAGTAATTTTCAATTTCTTCGGTTTTAAATTTTTAAATTTTCAGTTTGTTTCCTTAAATATTTTATTAAGTTACTCTTTCTTCTGTTTTCAAAAAATCTTTAATTATGGTAAACGCGCCGCCATTTTGCTTCTTATTGTGTTTCATCAAACATTTTTCTGAGGTTACAAAAAATATTTTTAATATAATTAGGGATTTCCTTATTTATTTTATCAAAAATGTAATAACTTTTTTTTTGCAAAACACTGAAAGTAATTTTCAATTTCTTCGGTTTTCAATTTTTAAATTTTCAGTTTGTTTCCTTAAATATTTTATTAAGTTACTCTTTCTTCTGTTTTCAAAAAATCTTTAATTCTGGTAAACGCGCCGCCATTTTGCTTCTTATTGATTTTCATCAAACCTTTTTCTGAGGTTACAAAAAATATTTTTCCTTATTTATTTTATCAAAAATGTACTAACTTTTTTTTTGCAAATCACTGGAAGCAATTTTCAATTTCTTCGGTTTTTAATTTTTAAATTTTCAGTTTGTTTCCTTAAATATCTTGTTAAGTTACTATTTCTTCTGTTTTCTACAAATCTTTAATTGTGGTAAACGCGCCGCCATTTTTCTTCTTATTGTTTTTCATCAAACATTTTTCTGAGGTTACAAAAAATATGTTTCCTTATTTATTTTATCAAAAATGTATTAACTTCTTTTGCAAAACACTGAAAGCAATTCTCAATTTCTTTGGTTTTTAATTTTAAAATTTTCGGTTTAACTCCTTGAATATTTTATTAAGTTGCTCTTTCTTCTGTTTTCAAAAAAAAATTAATTGTGGTAAACGCGCCGCCATTTTTCTTCTTACTGTGTTTCATCAAACATTTTTCTGAGGTTACAAAAAATATGTTTCCTTATTTATTTTATCAAAAATGTAATAACTTTTTTTGCAAAACACTGAAAGCAATTTTCAATTTCTTCGGTTTTTAATTTTTAAATTTTCAGTTTCTCCTTAAATATTTTATTAAATTGCTTTTTCTACCGTTTTCAAAAATTGTTTAATTTTTGAAAACGGATTTTGTTGTACATTAAAATATAATGATGAAGGAAATATAATTACTTTGTTTTCATGTGTAATTTTAAATAAAGTGGTAATACAAAGTTATGCTTTCAAAACCTGTTACGTTTATTCTGGCAAAATTGTTTTAACTTTTGAAATCGTAACAGGAAATATTTAATTGAATAATTAAATATATTAAAATCCTTTATTTCGTTGTAGAAAATTACGAAATACGAACTTTTAAACTATTAAATATTTAATTATTCTATACTGTTTGAATGTGAATATAACATGAAAAGTTATGAACAAAAATTGTATTTAGACTCATTTAATTAAATTAAATTAGCAAATTTAATTTTTGTTCATAACTTTTCATGTTATATTTACATTCAAACAGTATTTAGTACATTTTATCATTTATTAGTTTAATAAACAGATTTAATTATTCTGTTGTTTTACCACTTTTTATTTAACAAATCACACGTGTAATTTGTTAAATAAAAAGTGGTAAAACAAAGTGATCCTGTTTTCTTTCTCCAGTATATTCAAGATGTACCACAAAGTAAACGCCTCCACAATTAAACATTTATTCTGTTTTTCTCTTGATTTCCCTTATTGTCTCTTACTAACATAGATGACTGAAAGCTTGAGATAGTAAATAGATAAATATAAAACAGATGATTATAGGCTAAAAACTAAAAGCAAAAAGTAGAGGTTAAACATTGGAAATTTGTAAAAAATACAATTGCAAATGAAAAATATATTTCGTTTTAAATAAGTTCAATATAAAATAATAAAATTTCTCATGATGGATTCTGTAATGGCTGCAATTTGATTAAGTTTCTACAGCACTAGCTTATTGATTATTTAGCGTCGATTATTATCCCTATAGAACATATAATGAGATGTACTTTAAACAAAAGCAGATTCAATAGCTACAAACAAGGACGGCATAATATTATTTTTCTGGGAATGCGTTATAAATATTCAGCATCGGCGATAAAGCATTATCTCTTGTTGATATGGTTCTCCAAAACCAGGTTTAAGAACTTGGCGAGATTCTCATAAACTTCGTTATAAAATATGCAGCGTTCAATTTGTTCTAAGAGTAGTTTAAAATATTGTAGAGGATTCAAAATGTATTTATAACAAAATAGTTACAAATTAAATTAAAATTTTCAGAGTAGATAAACACTAGTATTTTTTAATTAAATCAAACTCGATAGATAGAAACTTTAAAAAGTAATTTCAACTCTACACAATGAAAATCGATTCCTTGAAACTTTAAAATGAATTTTTAAAACAAGCCACCACACAGTGAACAATTTGGTGAACGTCGGGATCTACACACCAGCTTGAATGAGACGAACCACCTCAAGCAAACAATTCGGGATCTACACACCGGTTTGAATAGGACGATCAATGGAATCGGTGGTCGTTCATCCTCGACACCCTCCAACGAATTATTAACGTAACATCAATACCTCCCTAATGATCCAACAGTCCGCACACAAACACACATACACTATTGATCACAATATCAGACTTACTTTTTTCAAAATCCTCAAGAATTTTTTTCTGACTAAATCGTCCAGTTTGAATTTCTTCTAGGTACACTTATACACCAATACCACACTCACAGCACGCAATTTTTATCGAACAAAACGTCAGGGGCGATTTTAATTTTTACGTTTTTGTTTTTATAATCACTTGACTACCCTTATAAGACGGTGGCTCCGCAGGACGATATTCCTGCCGGGCAGAGTGAGAGTGTGTTATCAGCACGCGCGTCGTTGTTGTACTGTTAGTTTGGAGTCGTCGGTGCCTGAGTCCGCGTCCTGCGCGCATTTCTATGGCGCGAATCCCTGCTACGGATTAAGATTAATGCAACTCGGGACGGAGTTCCTGCTGTCGCCCCGTTACGCAACAGATGCGACCTTTGAGAAATTTTCGAAAATTGACAGTTACGCGGGAGGCGCGCAGGGAGTACCCTCTTGCTGGGAAGACGATTGATGGCGGCGTTTATGATTGATAAATTGGGGTAAATGTGTGTATCTTTCTTAACGAGAAATGTTCGATGCCTGCAGGTTTTATCGCTTCGATTTACCATTCTCGCCACACAATGAATCCCGTTGAAATGTTACAGGTTTTTCATTTGGTCGTAAGAAAAATTGCTTTAGCTTGGTAATAGTCTGCACATTATATTTTATTCGTAGGTTAAATTGATTGAATGATTATTGACATGTTAAATTTATAATAGTGCTCTATTCTTCATTCTGATTCTAGATTGAAACTCAAGCAATGAAAATCAAGTAAGTACCTTAAATACATCAAATACAAAAGCTTTGAGTGATAAGATTATCAGCAGTATTTTTATAATTTGAAGTGTATCTGCATACAAGAAGAAGGCATCCACCTTTATGGAAAAACATTGATTAATTAGCTATTATTCCTTATTAACACTTGATCGTAGTGAGAGAGCTCACTACTTTCAATAATCCTGAGAGCAATGCAAACTATAACCCATGTTCCTATAGGGTCTCCCTTGGTGGTAAGGTTGAGGCTGAGAAACGAAGCTAAGAGTAATCCACAACAGTAGCATCTGATCCACAGCAACGTCTGTTCACAATGTTATTTGTGACTAAACAATTTAGTTAGTTTTAAGTTGCTGGAATTATTTTTTCTATAGTAAATTCATATAAAGTCAATAACTCTAAACTATTGTTGATGAATTTAGTTAGTTTTAAGTTGCTGGAGTTAATTTTTCTATTTTTATAACAATTTTGAATTTATGTGATTTTAAAATTAAAACATTTTTATTTTAAGCTGGATTATTTTAAAATACACAAACGTAATTTAGCAAATTTATATAAAAGAAATAACTCTAAGCTATAGTTAATGCATTTAATTCGTTTTAAGTTGCTGGAATTATTTTTTCCTATTAATGTAACAATTTTAAATTGATGTGATTTTAAAATTGAAACATCTTGATTTTAAGTAAGATTATTATAAGATACAGAAATATAATTTAGCAAATTTATATAAAATCAATAACTCTAAACTATAGTTAATGCATTTAATTAGTTTTAAGTTCCTGCAATTATTTTTTAAATTTTTGTCACAATTTTGAATTCGTGTGATTTTAAAATTAAAACATCTTGATTTTAAGGTAGATTATTTTAAATACACAAATGCAATTTAGTTTTTATATATAACATCAGTAATTCTAAGCTATAGTTAATGAATTTAATTAGTTTTATATTGCTGAAATTAATTTCTCTATTTTTGTAACAATTTTGAATTTATGTGTTTTTCAAATTAGAACATCTTGACTTTAAGCAAGATTATTTTAAAATACACAAATAGAATTTAGTAAATCTATATAACATCAATAACTCTAAGCTATAGTTAATGGATTTAATTAGTTTTAAGTTCCTGGAATTATTTTTTAAATTTTTGTCACAATTTTGAATTGGTGTGATTTTAAAATTAAAACATCTTGATTTTAAGGTAGATTATTTTAAAATACACAAATTCAATTTAGTTAATCTATATAACATCAGTAATACTAAGCTATAGTTAATGAATTTAATTAGTTTTAAGTTGCTGAAATTAATTTCTCTATTTTTGTAACAATTTTGAATTTATGTGATTTTCAAATTAGAACATCTTGACTTTAAGCCAGATTATTTTAAAATACACAATTATAATTTAGCAAATTGATATAAAATCAATAACTCTAAGCTATAGTTAAAGTGATACATGATTCCGAATTACCTAGATTGGTAGTACTTCCCATAAACGCTTATTCCATTTTTCGAGATTTTTTCCAGAGGGTTTTAAATTTTTTTTTTAATTTTTCATGTAGATTTTTCAGCAATTTTCATTCGAGAAATTTCTTTGAAAAATCTACATAAAAAATTGAAAAAAAAATTAGAACCCTCTACAAAAAATCTCGAAAAATGGAATAAGCGTTTATGGGAAGTACTACCAATCTATAAGAATAATTGAGGGATATTCTAGAATTCTTTAAGAAAATTTTTGAAAGATGGACTGAAAGTTGGTGGAAAGGAAAATACTATAACCGTTCAATAAAATGAGAAAATTTACGAAAATTGGAATAAAAGTTAGTAAAAAGTTCTAAAATTCTACAAAAAAAGAAAAATATTCTACAACCCTCTAAAAAAATTTTCATAAAATTTAAGATACGGAAAAGTTCTAAAAACCTACAAAATAAATTTAGGCAATTTCTGGAATTCTTGAAAAAATGAATAAAAATTCTGGAATGTTAACAAAATCTATAAAAATAAAACTAGGAAAATTCTTCAACCCTCTAAAAAATTCTCAAAATATTATATTAAATTATTGAAAATCGGCGCAACGTTCTAAATATACTGAAAAGCTCTAAAAATCAATCTACAAGTTGAGGAAAATATTCTTTAAGAAAATTATTGAAAGATGGAAAGAAACTACAAAAAAAATGAAGACAATTTTAGAATTCTAAGAAAATTCCTGAAAATCAGGAAAATTCTTGAACTATCCAAAATTCTAATACTGAAAATTTCTAAAAATCTACAAAAGAAATTGAGGAAAATACTTGAAAGATGGAATGAAAGTAACTGAAGAGAAATTACAAAAATAAAGACAATTTTAGAAAATTCCTGAAAAATCAGGAAAATTCATGAACTATCAAAAAATGTAATAAAAGTTACTGAAAATATCTAAAAATCTACAAAAGAAGTTGAAATATGAAATGAAAGTAACTGAAATGTTCTAGAAATCCACAAAGATTATTAAAAACAATTCAAGAACTCTCTAGAATAATTCTTTAAAAATGTAATGAAAGTGGCCGAAAAATTCTAGGAATCTACAAAAAAATCTAAAGAAAGTTATATAACTAAGAAAATTCTTTAAGGATGGAATGCAAGATACTGGAAAGTTCTAGAAATCTTCAAATAATATTGAGACACATTCAATGACACCCTAGAAAAATTCTTCAAAAGTGTGATGAAGGTTTCTAAGATGTTCTAGAAATCTACAAAAAATGAAGAAAATTGTAGAGGCTCATAAGAAAATTCTTAAAAAAAGGAATGAAAGTTACTGAACGTTCTAGAAATCTATAAAAAAATTCGAGGAAAATTCTTCATAAACTAAAGCAACTTTCTAAAAAATTGTAACAATTAACAAAATTCAAGAACTTTTCAGAAAAGTTCTTAAAAAATGCGATAAAATTTGCTAAGAATTTACTTGAAATCTACAAAAAAATTATTGAGGAAAATTCTTGAAAAATGGAATGAAAAAAAGGTTCTACAAACCAACAAAAATAACTGAAGAAAATTCTCTGAGAAAACTCATGAATAAATTCTTGTACTCATAAAATGTAATAAAAGTTACCAAAACGTTCTGAAAATCTATAAAACAAATAAAGGAAAATTCTAGAGGTAAATAAGAAAATTCTTAAAAATTAGAATGTAGGTTACTGGAAACTTCTAGAAATCTATAAAAAAGAACTAAAGAATATTCTAGAAAATTTCTGAAATACTGATTGACACTTTTAAAAAAAAATCTAGATATATACAAAATTCTCAAGGAAAATTTCTGAAGAACTGATTGACACTTATATACATATCTACAAAATTCAAGAACCCTTTAGAAAAATTCTTCAAAAAAGTGATGAAAACTTTTTGAAGTCTAGAAAATATTATTGAAAAAATTCTTGAGGCCGATAAAAAAAATTCTTGAAAAATTGAATGAAGAAAAGTTTTACAAACCTACAAAAAAAACCGAAGAAAATTCTAGAAATCTAAGAAAATTTCTGAAGAACTTAATGAAACTTCCTGTAAAAATCTAGAAATCTAAAAGCATTTTTTTTTCGATTCAAAACAAATTTTGGCCTATAGAGGGTTAATTATTTTTAAGTTGCTCGAATTAATTTTACTATTTTTGTAACAATTTTGAACTGATGTGATTTTAAAATTGAAACTTCTTCATTTTAAGCAAGATTATTTTTAAATGCACAAATGTAATACATGATACATGATCCCGAATTACCTAGAACCCCCTAAGAAAGTTCTGGAATGAAAATTGATGAAAAATCTGCATAAAAAATTGAGAAAAATTCTAGAAAAATGGAAACAGTATTTATGGGAAGTACTACCATTCTATAAGAATAATTGAGTGATATTCTAGAACTCTTTAAGAAAATTTTCCAAACATGGACTAAAACCTGGTGAAAAGTTCTAAAAATCTACAAAAATATAAGGAAAATACAACAACCGTTTAAGAAGATACGCAATAAAAAAATGAGAAAATTTACGAAAATTGGAATGAAAGTTAGTTAAAAGTTCTAAAATTCTATAATAGAAAAAGAAATATTCTAAAACCCGCTAAAAATATTCTCATAAAACTTATATAAAGATACGGAAAAGTTCTCAAAACCTACAAAATAAATTGAAGAAATTTCTGGAATTCTTGAGAAATTGAATAAAAATTCTGGAATGTTAAAAAAAATCTACAAAAATGATACCAGAAAAATTCTTCAACCCTATAAAAAAATTTCGAAAAAATATATCAAATTATTGAACTTTTTAAATATACTGAAAAGTTCTAAAAATCTACCAAACAAGTTGAGAAAAATATTCTTTCAGAAAATTATTGAAAGATGGAATACAAGCTAGTGGAAATTACAGAAAATGAAGACAATTTTAGAACTTTCTGAAAATTTCTAAAAAGAAGTTGAGGAAAATTCTTGAAAGATGGAATGAAAAAGGTTCTACAAACCAACAAAAATAACTAAAGAAAATTGTAGAAGTCTCTAATAAAACTCATGAATAAATGACAAATCGTTGTAAAAATATCCCAAAAAAATTGGGAAATACAAGCATTTTAATACATAAAAAGTGTCTTTGAAGATGATTTCCAATTTTATAAATCAGTGGAGGAATGGACATCCGTGGGTTTGAGTGGAAGAACATTTTACAAGATAAACTCCGCCCTTCAACTTGCTGTCAAAATTTGTATGTTTTCAATTTTTATATCTATTTTGTAATAACTGCAGTCTTTTTAAGCAAGTATGACAAAGAATAAATAAATAAATAAGTTAAAATTAAACTTTCTGGAAAATTCTAGAAATCTACAAAAAAAATAAGAAAATTATTGATAAAATTTAATAAAAGTTACTAAAAATATCTAAAAACTACACAAAAAATTGAGAAAAAAGTTTTACAAAAAAAGACTGAAGAAACTTCTAGAACTCTCTAAGGAAATATCTGAAATATTGAATTAAACTTCGTAAAAGTTCTAAAAATGTACAAAATTCAAAAGCGTTTTAGAACATTTCTTCAAAAATGTAATGAAAGTTGCTGAGAAGTTCTAGAAATTTACAAAAATATTGATTAAAACTTTAGAGGCTCATAAGAAAATTCTTGAAAAGTGGAATTAAAAGGAAGTTCTACAAACCGACAAAAAAAACTAAAGAAAATTCCTGAAAAACTGAGTGAAACTTTCTAAAAAATTATAGAAATCTACAAAAAAAAGTAGGAAAATTCTTGAACTTATAAAATGTAATAAAAGTTACCAAAATGATCTGAAAATCTATAAAGCAAATTAAGGAAAATTCTAGAGGTAAATGAGAACATTCTTGAAAATTAGAATGTAGGGTACTTGAAACTTCTAGAAATCTATAAAAAAAAACTGAAGAAAATTCTAGAACTCGCTAGGAAAATTTCTGAAAAACTAATTGACACTTTCTAAAAACAAATCTAAATATCTACAAAATTCAAGAACCCTTTAGAAACATTCTTCAAAAAAAAATTCTTGAAAAATTGAATATAGGAATGTTTTACAAACCTACAAAAAAAGACGAAAGAAAATTCTAGAAATCTAAAAAATTCCTGAAGAACTTAATTAAACTTTCTGTAAAAATCTATAAATCTACAAGCATTTTTTTCGATTCAAAACAAAAATTCAACCTATAGAGGGTTAATTAATTTTAAGTTGCTCGAATTAATTTTTCTATTTTTGTAACTATTTTAAATTAATGTGATTTTAAAACTAAAAACTTTGGCTTCAACTTTACACTTTGAACTAGGAATTCATACTGATTTTAAGGAAGGATACTTTAAAATACACAACTATAATTTAGTACTGAAGTAATTAGAGATTATATGCATATGTAGGGTGGGTGGCCTCTATTTTACCCTCTAATCAGTAGAACATAAGGGTTTTAGTAAAAATTTGTATATATTAATAAACACAAAATAATTGCAATTTTTAAAGATTCCTTTTTACAAATTTTTCAAATAATTTTTCTATCAAAAAAATGTTAATAAAAGTTACAGAAAGTGTATAAAAATCTACAAAAGAAGTTGAGAAAAATACTTGAGTAACTGAAAATTCTAGAAATCTACAAAGATTATTAAGAAAAATTCAAAAACTCTTTAGAATAATTCTTCAATAATGTGATGAAAGTGGCCGAAAAATTCTAGAATTCTAGAAAACTAATTCTTTCTACAAAAAATATTGAGAAAAATTCTTCAAAAGTTTGATGAAGGTTTCTAAGATAAATAAATAAACAAATAATTTTATCTAAATAAATAAGATAAAAAATGAATAAAATTGTAGAGGCCCATAAGAAAATTTTAAAAAAATGAAATGAAAGTTACTGGAAAGTTCTAGAAATTCTACGAAAATTCTTCATAAACTAAAGAAACTTTCTAAAAAATTAACAAAATTCAAGAACTCTTCTGAAAGTACTTAAAATCTACAAAAAATATTGAGGAAAACTCTAGAGGCCTAAAAGAAAATTCTTGAAAAGTGAAATGAAAAAAAAGTTCAAAAACCAACAAAAATAACTGAAGAAAATTCTGAAAGTCTCTAAGAAAATTCATGACTTCTAAATAAATAAGATAATAAATGAATAAAATTGTAGAGGCTCATAAGAAAATTCTTAAAACATGGAATGAAAGTTACTGGAAAGTTCTAGCAATCTATAAAAATCAAACTGAAAAAAATTCTAGGAAACTAAAGAAACTCTTTAAAAAATTGTAAAAATTAACAAAATTCAAGAAATCTTCAGAAAAGTTCTTCAAAAATGCGATGAAAGTTGCTGAGAAGTACTTGAAATCTACAAAAAAATAATGAGGAAATCTCTAGAGGCCTAAAAGAAAATTCTTGAAAAATGAAATGAAAAAACGGTTCTACAAACCAACAAAAATAACTGAAGAAAATTCTAGGAGTCTCTAAGAAAATCCATGCAAACCTGAATTAAACTTTCTGGGAAATTCGAGAAATCTACAAAAAAATAACTGATAAAATTTAAAAAAGTTTAATAAAAATATCTAAAATCTATAAAAAAAAATTGGGGAAAATGTGCGTCTAGAATTTTTATAAGAAATTTATAAGAAATGGATTGAAAGATCCTCGAAATTAAAAAAAAAATTCAAACAAATTTTGGAACTCTAAAAATATCTAAAATATTAAATTAAACTTTGTAAAAATTAAAAACGCTTTAGAAAATTTCTTCAAAAATGCAATGAAAGTTCCTGAGAAGTTCTAAAAATTTACTAAAATATTAGTTAAAATTCAAGAGGCCCATAAGAAAATTCTTGAAAAATTGAATTAAAAGGAGGTTCTACAAACCTACATAAAAATTCTAGAAGTCTCTAAGAAAATTCCTGAAAAACTGAATTAAACTTTCTAAAAAAATATAGAAATCTACAAAAAAAATTAGAAAAATTCTTGGACTCATAAATGTAATAAAAGTTACCAAAACGATCTAAAAATCTACAAAACAAATTAAGGAAAATTCTAAAGGTAAATAAGAATATTTTTTAAAATTGTAATGTAAGTTACTGGAAACTTTTAGAAGAAAATTTTAGAAAATTTCTGAAAAACTAATTGACACATTCTAAAAAAAATTAGACATCTACAAAATTCTCTGGGAAGATTTTTGAAAACTGATTGACACTTTCTAAAAAATATTCTAGATATCTACAAAATTCAAGAGCCCTTTAGAAAAATTCTTCAGAGGAGCGATGAAAGTTGCTGTGAACTTTTTGAAGTCTACAAAAAATTATTGAAAAAAATTTCTAGGGGCCGATAAGAAAATTCTTGAAAAATTGAATAAAAAAAAGTTTTACAAACACAGAAGAAAATTCAAGAAGAAGAACTTAATGAAACTTTCTGAAAACATCTAGAAAACTACAAGCATTTTTTTTATTCAAAAAAAATTCGGCCTATAGAGGGATAATTAGTTTTAAGTATGGCTGCTAATATAGCTCATTTAATGTTACACTTAATTATTTTGACATGTGTAAACATTTTATGTATTAACACGCAATGAAATATTATTATTATTAAGTTGCTAAAATTATTTTTTCTATTTTTGTAACAATTTTGAATTGATTTTATTTTAAAATTAAAGATTATATGCACTTGATTGGTGGGTGGGTGGCCTCTATTCCACCCTCTAATCAGTAGAACACAAGCGAGGGTTTTAATAAAAATTTGTAAATATAAATAAACAAAAAATAATTGCAATTTTCAAAGATTTATTTTTACAAATTTTTCAAATAATTTTTAATGATATTATACTTATTGGAGGGTGAGATAGAGGCCACCCACCCACCCTGCATATACGTAATAATTTCAATTACTGATTGTTTCACGGTTTAGAGTAAAGTTAATTACAAAACTTTTTTGAATAAAAAAGAAATTCAAAAGGTAAAATGTTTGAGTGACGAAATTATTAAAATTTTTGTGCATTATGGGTGGGTAGATTTAAAATCTGAATTAAATAAGATTAGCTATAGAAAGTCATTTATATTTAAACTTAAATTTTGATTTTGTTTTAATTTTTATTACATAAAGGGTTTAATTGTTTTTAGCAGCAAAATCATCAACGATTAGCAATTAAAGTTATCATGTATATGTAGAGTGGGTGGGTGGCCTCTATCCCACCCTCCAATCAGTAAAACATAAGCGAGGGTTTTAATTAAAAGTTATAAAATATAAATAATCATAAAATAATTGCAATTTTAAGAGATTTATTCATACAAATTTTTCAAATAATATTTGATGATGTTTTACTGATTGGAGGGTGGGATAGGTGCCACCCACCCACCCTACATATACATTGAAATTCCAAATACTGATCGCCTCACTGTTTGGAGTAAAATTAATTACAAAACTTTTTGAATAAAAATAAAATTCAAAAGGTAAAACTTTTGAGTGAAAAAATTAATAAAAATTATATTTATGATGGGTGGGTAGATTTTAAATCTGAATTAGATAAGATTATCTATAGAAGGTCATTTATATTTAAACTTAAATTTTGATTTTGTTTTATTTTTTAACTAATTACAAAACTTTTTGAATAAAAAAGAAATTCGAAAGGTAAAATCTTTAAAAAAAAATTATGCATAATGGGTGGGTAGACTTTAAAACTAAATTCGATAAAATTAGCTATAGAATGTCATTTATATTTAAACTTAAATTTTGATTTTGTTTTATTATTTATTTCATAAAGGGTTTGATTGTTTTTAGCAGCAAAAACATCAACGATTAGCAATTAAAGTTATCATGTATATGTAGGGTGGGTGGGTGGCCTCTATCCCACCCTCCAATCAGTAAAACATAAGCGAGGGTTTTAATTAAAAGTGTTAAAATTTATATAAACACAAAATAATTGCATTTTTTAAAGATTTATTCATACAAATTTTTCAAATAATATTTGATGATGTGTTACTGATTGGAGGGTGGAATAGAGGCCACCCACCCGCCCCACATATACATAGAAATTTCAATTACTGATCGTTTCGCGGTTTTGAGTAAAACTAATTACAAAATTTTTTGAATAAAAAGAAAATTCAAAGGGTAAAATTTTTGCGTGAAGAATTTAATAAAAATTTTATGCATGATGGGTGGGCAAACATTAAATCTAAATTATATAGAATTATCAATAGAAAGTCATTTATATTTAAACTTAAATTTTGCTTTTGTTTTATTTTTTATTACATAAAGGGTTTGATTGGTTTTATTAGCAAAATCATCAACGATTAGCAATTGAAGTTATCATGTATATGTAGGGTGGGTGGGTGGCCTCTATCCTACCCTCCAATCAGTAAAATATAAGCGAGGGTTTTAATTAAAAGATGTAAAATGTAAACAAATTAAATGACGCCATCAAAATATTTTCTTTTCTTGAAAATTATGAATTAAGGAAAAAGGCTATTCATAATAATTTGCTTAATTTCAAATTCTTTATATTTCATACTATTGTGTTATAATTAACCACCTACTAATATTACGCCTATTGAGTAATTGAAAACTATAATTTATACCTGTGATTAATAGTAAGCCAAACCCTAATATATATTATAAGGAGTAGGCAAGCTTAAATTATTATCCTGATAACTAGCCATTAGAAATTGTCCATAATTTGTTTCGATTTTAAGCAATGCACCAACTCCCATGTAATCAACGTTGTTCGACCTTATACCAATCCATAAATCGTTAATAGAATTAAAAATTGAAAGCTTAAAGCGTCGCTGAGTATAATCAATAAAAAAATACGATAATGAAATTAAAAATTAAAGGATGAAAGCGTAATCGATATAATGGGATGAGTTTTTTTTTATACAGGGTCTTAATTTCAAGACAACCAGGAAAAACACCGGATCGGAAGTAAATGCGATCAAACAGAGACGTAATTTACTTTCCGATATTAAAAAGCAACACCTAAGAAAAGTTTTTTTATAATACCTATAAACATCTATAAAGTATTCAAATTGTTATTACCTTCATTATCTTATACAATTAAACTGTAACGATTAATATTATATTCATATATTTATTATTATATATGTTTAATTAGAAAAAAAACAAAATATTTCGTAAATCTACAACAAATGAGTCTTATTTAAATATAGGATGAAATGAAACATTAATTATTTTCTATGTTTTTTACTACTGTATATACAGTGGTAAAAACATAGAAAATAGTGTTTTATTTCATCCTATATTTGAAAATGAAATACCACATAGTAACAGTCACCACAATCCTGAGTCTTATTTAGTCTACAAAAACAAATCACTTTTTAAACAACTAACTGGATTTTAATTATAAATAAGGAATTAATTAATGTATTATTTCATGTAGTATAGTATAATATAATAGAGGTATTCTTATACAATGTACACCAATAATCTTCAATTAAGACGACAAAACAAAATCAAACGATGATCGGCATATTCCCTGGGCAATTTATCACAATTATCATTGTCAGAGGCCAAAATTCGAAATCGATTAATATCAATCAGCACGATGGGCGGCCACGGCGCACTAATTACGCGACTTTGGCGGAGAAAACAGTTTCATATTTGAATTAACGGCGTCAAACCGAAACGGATCGTTTAATAATCACATCATCTCTTCCACGCAGTGCAGATATCGAAATGCAAATCCATTTGTCAATATTAATTAATTAGCGACGTGTGGGCGGCATATGGACACTCGATCAGTGTTTTTTTTTAATATGGTCGCACTTGTTGTGCGCCGGAGATAATCATTTATTGAATTGAATGGATAATTGTGTGCTCAATTATTATTATTAATATGCAATATTGTATTGAATTAAATTTAATTATTAAGATTTTAGAAATGTTTTTACAGTTTTAAAATTTACTAGTCTGTAATAATAGTGTGTGGTCAGAGCGACAAATAAAATAAGTGAATAAGGTCGATAGGACTAAATGTCAATGTCATTGAATGATGAAATCCATTTGTGTGGTAATTACGGCGAGCCGAAATAAAGTGGACACATAAAATTTAAATTGCAAAAATAGGATCTTCGCATAATTTATTGTGTGGGTGGTAGAAAAATACATAAATGTATTTAATACCGAAAATTTAAAGGAATGATTTAATAACGTTGTTTAAATTCGTTTCCTATTGAAAACTCTATAGTTATTTAAAAATGTTTATCTGTTGTAGTAAATTGTTTTTAAATAATTGTATCCTATAATTTATAATCATATTTATGTGATTAATTAATATTACCATTAGTATTTCTTATTTAAATATATATCCATTTTTTTAGTGTTTAAAAAATATTTGATGATGAATTACTTTTACATTTATATAATATTACACTCAGCATAACTAAATATTTAACGACTCCTCACTAACAGTTTCCGAGTTATATTGTGTACAAGCAAATACCCTAGCCGATTAATTAATTATAAACTAAGCAATTAACGATCCATGCATAATCCTACCCTAATAAATAATCAAATTTCATTAACTTGTAGACATTAGTAGCGTTTAAGCGTGTCAACCCTATTGGCAGCATATGGAAATCAGGGCTAGATCTAATGAAATTTCATACCCGATAATCTCCACATCTCCACAATGACTTTCAGATGTTGGATAAATCGCCGCGTAAAATTTAATCAACAAACCAAACACCGTTACGGAAATAAAATAAAAAGAATGTTGAGTATTGGGAATCGAAGTTTGCCCACTCGAGCAATTATGATTTCAACTTTTCGTTTCAATTTCTAATACCCTCGACTGCCCTTACCGGCAAAAATCCCTGAAGACGGCGAAGTCGGCGGCGGCGGTTCGTGCCCTCTTCTCGTTACGTTCGATACAACTTAGAGGGCCTCTAATAGAGTTGGGATTTTTCTAACGTAATTAGCAAACTATAAAGAGGACTTCCCTAACTAATTCAGGACCCTTAACTTATTTCACTCATTGTGTGCTGACTGGAAATTAACTTAGTTTCACCCTGTTTGTATCAACATCGTTATTTTCAACACCAAAAACAAAAACTAATTAATTAATTTAAAATTTAAAAAATGCATATACATGAGAACAATTTTAATTAAAATCCATATAAAAGCATTGTAATCAACCACTCGAATATTTTCCCCATAGAAGCTGAAATTGAAAACATGACCAGCAGAGATTGAAATGTCCATTGGGGGCAAGAATTGTCGTTTAGCGCGAAATAATAAAACAAAAATCGCCGCTGGTATACAGATATATAATTCATGACAAACGCGCCCAACAATGGGCACGATCACAATAATCTCGTAATAAATTCAATTCGAATCTCCCAACTGCTGACATCGATTACCGACCCCGACGAGAACCCATTCCGCCCTCATATTCCCCGTAACTCAAACCGTCCTCCGCCCCGTTACCCCGCGGTATCTATTTACTTCAATTCTAATCTCGAGCCAATGTGAATTGATATGAATTCACCACACATTGCCCTTATTTATAAGCGCCAGACCGTGCGAACCAACCCCCACACATCGACTTCCATTCGGAGGCAATCAGAAAATTGCTCCAGAAAAAAAATTGATAACTCACAGTAATATTTTCAGGTGGGGCGATGTGCTGGATATTCTCTATGAAGTCTTTTTTGCACCATAAGAGAAAATCTGGATTATACAATTTTAGTATAAAATTGATTAAAATTTGTTTTATGCATAAAATATCTTTCACGTAATTAATAAAAACTATTACATCTTAATGATTAATATTTAATAATTAACTTTTAATGTAGTTTAACACTTTTTAATTCAAGTTAGCAGGTTAAACCTTTTAGATGACACATTTTAGTTCATTTATACTTACTTTGATAACGTTTATATTTTTTCACAATCTACCAAAATATAATTGATTAATAGTTGAAGCGTTAACTTCATAAAATATCCAACACTTTCTTTGCTGATATCACACTTGTTATATTTTGAGTACGATAGGGAAATGTATGTTTTTTGAATAGGCCAGGACTACGCTAGAGCAATTGATAAATTATTGAGGTAGGTCAAGAGTACGCTAGGGTAATGCATAATTTATATAGAATAGAATAGAATAGAATTTTATTTTGTCCATTACATAGTTAGTTAACAATATTAGACACGTCAGGTATACAAAAATAGTTAAAATGTTAAAATTGCGATAAAACGCTAAAATCATAACATAATACATAACACACTATAATAATTGCAGAACAAATTTTAACGTAACTAGGTTAGAAGATGGCTCTTATTCTTAGTGCTACGTAATAGTGTAGGTTTTAAACTCAGTTATGCTATAAAAAGCCTGCTGCACAAGTAACGATTATAGTTTTAACTTAAATTTATTATTGTTTAATGTTGACCAATGTTGTGGAAGTCGATTATAAAGATCGATTCCCGATTGATGTGGAGAATTTTCAAAGAATGTGTGAGTATGTTTAATTGTCACAATTTTTGCTTTGTTTCGGGTCAGGTACTTATGAATATCATGATGTTTTTGAAAAGTTGAAATATTAGAATGTATATAGCACAAAATTTTAAATATGTAAATACAGGGCAGTGTTAATATTTTTTCTTGAATGAACTTCGATTTGCAGGTTTCTGTAAAGTTTAAGTTGAACATCAGTCTAATAATACGTTTTTGTAATACAAAAATCTATCGGCATCTCTGGATCGGCCCCATAAAGACACATTATAAGATAAGTGGGAATAAACTATTGCATAATATATATTGTTAATAGACTCTTTATGAAATTGATTCTTAATTCTTGAGATTAAGTAATATGATTTATTTAATTTAGAGCAAACAAATTCAATATGACTATTCCATTGGAGATGTTGATCTAAAACTACACCCAAATACTTTGTGGATTCGACTGTATTTATTGTATCGTTATTAAGGTTAAATGTTAATTCCATATTTTTTTATAAATATTAGACATTTGCATTATAACAGTTTTACTTGAGTTTATATTTAATTTATTTTGTCTGCACCAATTGCTAAATTGCGAAATTACTTTGTAAACTTTAATTTTAGCTTCATTTAATGAATTAGCTGATATTAGAACTGCAGTATCATCATATTATATTGTATATGATAAATAATTCAGTGTCTTTTTTTTTCTACAAAATTTCTTCCCTAACTGGTGATTATATTCTATTAATGGATTATGAAGTAATTAGCATCCGCCAATTTTAAATATGGTGTAGAATACAAAAACCTCTAACAACAAACTAACACCACCATAAAACATAACAAGAACCAACCCAGCCTTGCATATAATATTCCACACCACCAGCTAGACAAAGGAGGTTTCGTAGCCAATACAACTTTTCTCTTCCAACTCTGCATTTTCGCTCTATTTTCCGTTCCACTGTCAATTGTAGAAATTCTTATTTCAAATATCCAGTTTTTCGGCGTTTTACCATCGTCAACAATTTCCTTTCTTTTCCCATTCTTATATGTCGTTGTTCGTTACTTTATCAGTCCATTGGATTTTTAGCACCCTCCTGTACGTCCACATTTCGAAATCTTCAAGTTTATTAATTGATGCTACTTTCAATGTCCAACCTTCCACTCCGTGCAACAGCACCGCGAAACCATAACACTGGAGTATTTTCCATCTGATATTCCTTGAGAGGTCTCTGTTACAAACTAAGGATTGTAGTTTTTAGAAGGTTTCTGGCTACCTCTACAGTGCTTTGATTTCGTACTCGGAGTCCCATTCTTCGTTGAGCCAGCTAGGCAAATAATTGTACCATTGAACTCGCTCCATTGTTTCACCATTAACGCTTATTACATCATTGTGTCATAGTTCTTGCTGTTAATAATGTATATGGTTTTTGTGAGGTTCATATAAAACCAATTTTCAAAGTATTTGATTGTATTGGCTTTAATTCCTTAATTCCCTTACTTTTATTTCTTGTGTGTATTCATCTAGTGCAGTTATGAATATATTCTCGAAGTATAGCTTAAACAAAAATGCACCTTTCTTGGACCCCTTTTAGAATTTGAATTTCCTCCGTTTGTTCTTATCCTACTTTAACTTGAAGCGTTTGGTTTCAGTACATGTTCGTAATAATGCGGATGTATTTCTCATCAACGTTAGTTCTTTTGAGCAATTCAGCAAATTTTTGATGTTTTACATTGTTGAATGCTTTTCATAGTCTATGAAACAGGCAAAGACTGTACGAAGAGTGCCTCTCTTGTGCAGAATCGGTTTTCCTCAAGCCAAATTACGTATCTCCGATGTTTTGATCGATCTATTTTCAGATATTTTCAGCGCATGGCTTATGAGGCTTATCAGTCGATATTTACTACACCTTGTAGCATTTGCTTTTTTTGGAAGGTTTATGCATGTGGCTTTTAGCCAGTCCCCAGGAATGTGGCCTGTATCATAGATTTTATTTTACATCTGAAGCATCTACTTTAATCTTTCTTTATTTATTGCTTTGAATAATTCTGCATTAAGTTTGTCTGATCTTTTTGTGTCTTTGATTACCTTTTGGAGTTCTTCCTTTAGAATTCTTGGTCTAACTTTTCCTTTTGAGTTGGGTGGCCTGTCATCTGAAAACAGTTTCTCTACATATCCTTTCCACGTTGTCATTTGGTCTTTATGTTCTACCATTAGTTTTCCATTTTATTCATATGTGTGGTAATTCAAATTGTTCCAGGAAAAATTTATCCAGATTTGCGAAACTGTTCGAACTATCGAAGTTTGATAAAAATAAAGTATCATCCATAGGACTTTGAAACAAAAGTGCTAGCAACTGATGTATTAAAATAATCACTATGGCTAAGATAAGTCGACGACATTTTTGTTATATGGCCCCAAAGTAAAAACCCTTTGGACGTATTTCTTGGCCATCTAAATAGACCACATCATCAAATGAAATCACAATGGAAACTGATTTTAATAATTTCTCATCAGCAGCAAAGTGGATAAATAGATATCTCCACATCACCATTAAACTTAAATAAACTTTAATTTTCCTAAAACTTTTAAATAAAACTTGGTTTAGAGTATACAACATGCAAATTCAAATTATATTCATGACTTTTCATAGAAATCCATTGACGAAGTTTGATTGATTTTCCAAAAATACATTTAAACTATAAGTAGACATAAAACAAATGACAAACTGAAACTGACTAATCATTAGTTTTCCTCAAATTTGGTTAAAGTATACAACATGCAAATCCCAATTGTTTCTATGAATTTTCATAAAAATCTTTAAACGCTTTTTAGTGTATTTTCCAAAATTAATTTTTCTAATTTCTTTCATGACTTTTCAGAAAAATCTATTGACAGATTTTGATGACTTTTCCAGAAATACATTCAAACTATAAGTAGTCAAAAAAACCGACAAACTGAAACTGTTTCATCATTAGTTAGAATTAGCTAGAATTCTTCAATCAAACTTAGAGTATGCAACATGGAAATACCAATTGTTTCTATGAATTTTCAGAAAAATCTTTAAACGGTTTTTAAAGAATTTTCCAAAATTACATTCAAACTAAAAGTAGTCAAAAAACAAATAACGAACTGAAACTGTCCCATCGTTAGTTTTCCTAGAATTCTTCAAACAAACTTGATGAGTATACAAAATGCAAATCCCAATTGTTTCAAGGATTTTCAGGAAAATCTGTAAACAATTTTTAATGAATTTTCCAAAATTACATTCAAACTATTAGTAGTCAAAAATTAAATGACAAACTCAAACTGTCTCATTGCTAGTTTTCCTAGAATTCTTCAATCAAACTTGGTTAGAGTATACAACATGCAAATTCCAATTGTTTCTATGAATTTTCAGGAAAATCTGTAAACGGTTTTCATTCAATTTTCCAAAATTACATTCAAACTATTAGTACTCAAAAAACAAATGACAAACTGAAACTGTCTCATTGCTAGTTTTCCTAGAAATCTTCAATCAAATTTGGTTAGAGTATACAAAATGCAAATCCAAATGGTTTACTTTATTTTTCAGGGAAATTTATTGACGGATTTTAATAAATTTTCTAAAAATACATTCAAATTGTTAGTAGTTAAAAAACTAATGACAAACTAAAACTGTCTTATCATTAGTTTTCCTAGAATTTTTCAATCAATCTTGGTTAGAGTATACAACATGCAAATCCCATTGTTTCCATGAATTTTCACGAAAATCTCTAAACGGTTTTCAATTAATTTTCCAAAATTACATTCAAACTATTAGTAGTCAAAAAACAAATGACAAACTGAAACTGTCTCATTCCTAGTTTTCCTGAAATTCTTCAATAAAACTTGGTTAGAGTATACAACATGCAACACCCAATTGTTTCTATGAATTTTCAGGAAAATCTGTAAACGCTTTTTAATGAATTTTCTAAAATTACATTAAAACTATAAGTAGTCAAAAAACAAATGACAAACTGAACCTGTCATCGTTGGTTTTCCTAGAATTCTTCAATCAAATTTAGTTAGAGTATACAACATGCAAATTCCAATAGTTTTCATGAGATTTCAGGAAAATCTGTAAACGGTTTTCAATGAATTTTCCAAAATTACATTCAAACTATTAGTAGTCAAAAAACAAATAACGAACTGAAACTGTCCCATCGTTAGTTTTCCTAGAATTCTTCAATCAAATTTGGTTAGAGTATACAACATGCAAATTCCAATAGTTTTCATGAGATTTCAGGAAAATCTGTAGACGGTTTTTAATGAATTCTCCAAAATTACATTCAAACTATTAGTAGTCAAAAACTAAATGGCAAACTCAAACTGCCTCATCGTTAGTTTTCCTAGAATTCTTCAATCAAATTTGGTTAGAGTATACAACATGCAAATCCCAATTGTTTCCATGAATTTTCAGGAAAATCTTTAAACGGTTTTTAATGAATTTTCCAAAATTACATTCAAACTATTAGTAGTCAAAAAACAAATAAGATTTCAGAAAAATCTGTAAACGGTTTTTAACGAATTTTCCAAAAATACATTAAAACTATTAGTAGTCAAAAAACAAATGACAAACTGAAATTGTCTCATCATTAGTTTTCCCAGAATCAATCAAACTTGGTTAGTGTATACAACATGCAAATTCCAATTGTTTTCATGAATTTTCAGGAAAATCTGTAAACGTTTTTTAATGAATTTTCCAAAATTACATTCAAACTATTAGTTGTCAAAAAACAAATGACAAACTGAAACTGTCTTATTGCTAGTTTTCCTTGAAATTCTTCAATAAAACTTGGTTAGAGTATACAACATGCAATACGCAATTATTTCTATGAATTTTCAGGAAAATCTGTAAACACTTTTTAATGAATTTTCTAAAATTACATTCAAACTATAAGTAGTCAAAAAACAAATGACAAACTGAACCTGTCATCGTTGGTTTTCCTAGAATTCTTCAATCAAATTTGGTTAGAGTATACAACATGCAAATTCCAATAGTTTTCATGAGATTTCAGGAAAATCTGTAAACGGTTTTTAACGAATTTTCCAAAAATACATTCAAACTATTTGTAGTCAAAAAACAAATGACAAACTGAAATAGTCTCATCGTTAGTTTTCCCAGAATTATTCAATCAAACTTGGTTAGTGTATACAACATGCAAATTCCAATTGTTTTTATGAATTTTCAGGAAAATCTGTAAACGTTTTTTAATGAATTTTCCAAAATTACATTCAAACTATTAGTAGTCAAAAATTAAATGACAAACTCAAACTGTCTCATTGCTAGTTTTCCTAGAATTCTTCAATCAAACTTGGTTAGAGTATACAACATGCAAATTCCAATTATTTCCATGAATTTTCAGGAAAATCTGTAAACGTTTTTAATGAATTTTCCAAAATTACATTCATACTATTAGTAGTCAAAAAACAAATAACAAACCGAAACTGTCTCATTGCTAGTTTTCCTAGAAATCTTCAATCAAATTTGGTTAGAGTATACAAAATGCAAATCTAAATGGTTTACTTGATTTTTCAGGGAAATTTATTGACGGATTTTAATGAATTTTCTAAGAATACATTCAAATTGTTAGTACCCAAAAAACAAATGACAAACTAAAACTGTCTCATCATTAGTTTTCCTAGAATTTTTCAATCAAACTTGGTTAGAGTATACAACATGCAAATCCCATTGTTTCCATGAATTTTCAGGAAAATCTCTAAACGGGTTTCAATGAATTTTCCCATATTACATTCAAACTATTAGTAGTCAAAAAACAAATGACAAACTGAAACTGTCTCATTGCTAGTTTTCCTAAAATTCTTTAATCAAACTTGGTTAGAATATACTAAATTAAAATCCAAATTATTTCTATGAATTTTCAAGGAAATCCATTGACAAATTTTAATGAATTTTCCAAAAATACATCCAAACTATAAGTAGTCAAAAAACAAATTACAAACTGTAACTGTCTCATAATTAGTTTTCCTAGAATTCTTCAATCAAACTTGGTTAGAGTATACAAATGCAAATCCGAATTATTTCCATGAATTTTCAGGAAAACCTGTAAACGGTTTCTATTGAATTTTCCAAAAATTAAATTCAAACTATTAGTAGTCAAAAAACAAATGACAAACTGAAACTGTCTCATAGTTAGTTTTCCTAGATGTGTTCAATCAAACTTGGTTAGCATACACAATATGTTTCCATAAATTTTCAGGAAAATCTGTAAACGGTTTTTAATGAATTTTCCAAAAATTACATTCAAACTATTAGTAGTCAAAAAACAAATGACAAACAGAAACTATCTCATTGTTAATTTTCCTAAAATTGTTCAATCAAACTTGGTTAGGATATACAACATGTTTCCATGAATTTTCAGAAAAATCTGTAAACGGTTTTTAATGAATTTTCCAAAAATTACATTCAAACTATTAGTAGTCAAAAAACAAATGACAGATTGGAGGATGGGATAGAGGCCACCCGCCCACCCTACATATTCATATAAATTTCAATTACTGATCGTCTCGCGGCTTGGAGTAAAATTAATTACAAACCGTTTTGAATAAACAAGAAATTCAAAACGTAAAATTTTTGAGTGAGGAAATTAATATTTTTTTTATGAACGATGGGTGGGCAGACTTTAAATTTAAATTATATAAGATAACCTATAGAAAGTCATTTATATTCAAACTTAAATTTTGATTTTGTTTAATTTCATTACATAAAAGATTTGATTGTTGCTAGCAGGAAAATCATCAACGATTATCAATTATAGTTATCATGTATATGTAGGGTGGGTGGGTGGCCTCTATCCCACCCTCCAATCAGTATAACATAAGCGAGGGTTTTAATTAAAAGTTGTAAAATATAAATAAACACAAAATAACTCCAATTTTTAGAAATATATTCATACAAATTTTTAAAATAATTTTTGATAATATTTTAATGATTTATATCATGTAATATTAAACTAATTTTACTTCCAATAAAATTGCCAAACAATTTATTTCTGTAATTCCCAGTACTCAATAATAATTAATAATGTAAATATTCCAACAATTCGCGGCGTTCACTATTATTGTAAACGAACGGTTTAAAATCTGACCTACAAATACGAATAAAATAAATTCCACAAATAAATCAGTTAACACACGGATAAAACGATATGTAACAGACTTGAAATTCGTTCGGAATCGCGTCGTACCATAAGCACGCGCACAGCGAATTTAAATATCGTTTCGAATATCACTTCGTACTCCATCGAATGTAAATGGATTTAAGAATTTTAATAACGCAACTAACCTTCAAATTATTACGCTCGCACCAAAATCGCCTGGCAAACGCCGCACACACCGACACTTACATTGATAAATTAGCAGCAATCACAAAACGTTACATAATTCCGATGGCGCTTCGGAATTAGTTGCACTAAGCCAAAACGGAAACGACACTTGACGGGCACACAATTTCACACGACCTGTTTGCGACGAACACTGTAAATCAACTACAATCAATTTATACAAAAATAGATGGAATTCACAAAAGGTCAAACATTGCATAAACAGCGGATAGAAAGAAATGCGGAACAAATTTTATTCATAACGATTGATTATAAATTACTTTAACTTCTTTCCATTGAAAGTTGTAATGTTAAAATTTCAAATTACGTTTGCGACAATTCATTCACACGCACTACAATTTTTTCAAATAATTTACACGCCAAATTACCTCAGAGGTCAAGTACACTTTTAAATCAGTCCAAGAGTTATGTTAAATAATGGAATCATTTAAAGATTACAATCCAAAAAGTGATTATTAATAAGAAGTTTTATTATGTGAAAATTATATTATTAATTAATAGAAAGAAGGAAGAGAAGAAAGAAATTTAACCGTCTTTTTATTATTAATACAAAGTTTTTTTTTCTAATTAAACGTAAATTTATTACTTAATTAATTTATATATATTATTTTACAATCGAGCTTCTAATAATTCCCAATAATATTCTTTTTCATTAATAATTAAAAACTTTTTTTTCTGATATCATGATAAAGAACAAATTTCTTACAACCTTCCCAACTTTCTTTCTTTACCTATAAAGTCCTTAATTATGACCTACTTTCCGCAGTAATAATAATAATCCTATTCCCATTTCGGGCATCAAAGCGTCTTTTATATGTCCGCATAAATATATTTATATGTACAAAAGCTGAATGGAAGCGTCGCTTATTTATTTGTAATTATCGGTTATTTATTCAACAGCTCAATAAACCTCGCCTCGGTTTTGTATCCGTAAATAGTAATTGAATTCATATCGACGGATTTTTCTCTCAAAACATTTACATTTAAAAAAAAGGGCTCAATCAAAGTAGACTGCGTTATTGTCCACTGCAAGTTTTAAAGTAGATTTAGGTGTTTCCCATGGCACAGATATAATTTTATTATTAAAAGAAAAATACGTGTGAAGTTCGGAACGACTTTGCTTGTTTTCAATTACACCGGTAAATTAAATTAAAACTTGAATGAAGAAGGAGTATGGTTTTAACTGTACGGATTTTAGGGTGAAATTTATCAATTAAATTGACGTCTATTGACTGGACAGTGCACTATTTCTCTATTTGTGTACTGTAGTTTACTGCTACGTGCCAATAAGGACAATAAAAAGAATAACATTACAATTCTGAAATTATTTTTTCTTTTAGAAGAGCTATAGATTTCCATTACTTTTTATTTTATTTTTAAATGACTATCATTTTAAAACATATAAATCTTTTTATCTCAAAATATTCATCAATTAATAATAATAATAATAACAATTGGGTTAGACGTCACCCACCTATTCTTTATGTGTGTTTTAGTACAGTTAAAAATAATATTTTAATTTCTGACTGATACTATTTTTTAAATTAAACTGCATATTCTACTTTATATTATTTACATTATTGATGGCTGTGATACGACGAGGTTCATCATTACTTATACTACACCATGTAAGGTCATGTGTACGCTGGATTAATACCTAGACTGTTGGGAAAGGTCAGGAGTACAATGGTTTAATGCCTAGACTATTAGGGAAGGTCAGGAGTACACTAGACTATTGGGAAAGGTCAAAAATACGCTAGATTTTTAATTGTTGAGGAATCTCAGAAGTATAATTGGTCAATGCAGTCATTAGTAGGAAAATCAAAAATCCAACAATCTAAATTCATACTAAGAATACTCTACACTGCTACAAATACTATTAGAAAAGGCTTTTTCAATTTGTAGGCTATTGGAAGAAGTTAAAATTACGCTAGATGTTAGTGTGTAGATCATTCGAAAAATTCAAAAGACCAGTGATTCATTCTTAAGCTATTAAAAAAAGCCAAAAGTATGATTGATCAATAAATGACATATTGGGAAAGGTAATATTGCTTGGAGACTATCCTGGACATCAAGATTCCCTTTAATTCCACTTATTGAACCTTTGTAGGATAGTTGCCAGCTACCTCAAAAATAGACTCCTGAAATACGATATGAAGGACGGCCCAAGAAAATATATACCTCAGGGATCGGTTCTAGGTCCTCTGGTGTGGAATATCACGTATATGGTCTACAGAAACGGACATTGTGAAAGAGTGCTAAACTTGTAGCATATGCAGACGATATAGCGGTAGCGATCACTGCGAAGCATCTCATTAAGATAAATCTGATGTCTGACATCACAAATCAATCAGTGAATGAATACGGTAGATTAGCGATTAGCTGAACACAAAACCTAGGAAATGATCATCACGAGCAGAAATAAAGTGGAAGCCATCAGGCTGAAAGTTGGAGACCACGAAATCACAACACAACCATTTATTCGGTATCTGGGAGTGATGCCTGATGCCCGACCTAATTGCAAGCAGCAGGTAGAGCACGTGAGTGCCAAGGCGTCAGTAGAGAGGCAGGAGGTTACTGCTATCAGCAGTAGTCATGCCAATGCTTATTTATGGAATATCCATTTGTGCAGACGATCTAGGAATCCAAGAAGAAAAGCCGCACATATATACCGGCTAAATGCCTTAAGAGTAACCAGTGCCTTCCGCACAGTGTCTGAGGCAGCAGTATGCGAATTTTTCCTATTTGGGTGCTAGCCGAGAAGAGACAAGCTCTCTACCGACGAAAATCACCTACTCACAACAGAGGAACGGCAGCACAGCTTAAGACGTTGGCAATCGCAGTGGGATGCTGTAATGAACGGTAAGTGGACGCAACGTCTTATACCAAAAATCGATGTTTGGCTGAACCTAAGCCATGATGAAATCACCTACTACATGACACAAATACTCTCAGGATATGGCTGTTTCCGAGCGTACCTCTATCGCGTCAAACACGATGATTCTGCTGAGTGCCTCTTCTGCAGGAATTCTTAAGGACGCAGAGCACGTGTTCTTCGTGTGCCCCCGTTTTAACTCAACGCGAAACAAGCTGGTGATTATCCTCGAACATACAATAGAACCGAAAAGATTAGTAGACGCAATGCTTTGCACAGAGACAACCTGGTAGTTTTGAAACGGTAAAAAAGACGTGCCGAAAATAAAATCAACGGACACTAGAAAGACAGAACCAATTACTTTCGTCACTAGAAGAAAGAACAACAGCTAGATTCTCTCTCCGCGACGTAATGCCTATTGGCGAACCCCTTAGGATTCAAATGCCGGCGAAATAGGAGGTATTAATATCTGAGTCCGACCTACCAAGCACAACATCTTGTCCTGATGATACGTAAAAGTATTCTCCTAACCTCTGTTAAAAAAAAAGATGACAGATGATAGATGTCAGTATACAAATATCAAATTACAGATGATATATTAGATAACAGATAACAAATAAGAAATATAAGAAGACAGATAACATTTTAGGCTTGTAAATATAATAATTTGTATGATAAATTCTCACTTAACCCGTGGTGAAACATTTTTGGGTTATGTTGATTTATCAAAACACTTGATTTTGTTTCTATATATCTCCTTAAGAATAATCAACGGTAGAAACTAGCCCGAGAGAAAATAAAATAAAGTGAAACAAAACATTAGGCATCTGCCATGTGTCTGTTATGTGTCAATTCTAATATGTCGTCGATTAACTATCATCTGCCAACTGTCACCTATTCATCTATTATTTGTCAATTGACAACAGTTATTTGACTACAGAATCAATTGCCATCAGTCTTTTGTCGTGTGGTTTTTATCAACTGTTATCTCTAATATATACATGCATATCTTTTGTCCGTTGATCTTATTTTTGACATAATAATAATTTTTTTCGATAAGATTTTTTTCTGTAGTTTTGTTTTTTTAGGTTCTAGCTTCTGCTTATATAGGCTATGTTTTCATCTTTTTAAAATCTGTTTAAAATATGTTAAAGTTTAAAATATCAGTTACCATTTGCGACGTCAATTATCAACTGTCCTCTGTCATTTGTCCTTTGTCATCTGTCATCTGTTATCTGTTATATCTGTATCTTTATTATCTTTGCACCTCTTTCTTATAAAATAAATATTACAAAAAACATATTATAAAATAATAAAATATACACACAATTTTGATTGAAGTGAGATCGAGCGGACTTCACTTCTTCGAAGGATCTTCCACTCAAAGCCATAAATATAGATCATCAATGCAGCTTCTTAATGCCGTTATATTTGTCATTTTAAATCATATCATATTAAGTCATATCTGTCATATCTGTCATATCTGTCATATCTGTCATATCTGTCATATCTGTCATATCTGTCATATCTGTCATATCTGTCATATCTGTCATATCTGTCATATCTGTCGTATCTGTCATATCTGTCATATCTGTCATATCTGTCATATCTGTCATATCTGTCATATCTGTCATATCTGTCATATCTGTCATATCTGTCACATCTGTCATATCTGTCACATCTGTCATATCTGTGATATATGTCATTTGTCATCTGTCGTCTGGGGTTTATCATCTGTTATCTGCCATCTATTATATGTTATTTGCTATCCATCATCTATCATCTAACGATTGATAGGTAGACCATAGTAAAATTACAATTAGCATTTGATAAATAGTATATGAATGACAGTTTGCAGATAAATGACACATGACAGATTACAGTTGATATAGACAGACTACAGTTGATAGATAACAGTTAATAGATAGCAGATGATAATTGATAGATGGCAGATGATAGACCACAGATGACAGACGACAAATGACAAATGACAGAAGACAGATGACAGATAAGACAGATATGAGAGATATTACAAATGACAAATAACAGATGACTGACGACATGATAGATCGTTTATGAAACAATACAATAATTTCAAAATGTATTAAAACCATTTAAATTTTTGAAAGACAAAATATATCACATTATAAATGACTGTCAGTAGATAACAGATAATAGGTAACAGATGATAGATAATAGATAACAGATTAGAGATGATAGATGAAAAATAGCAGAAGACAGTACGACATATGACATACGGCAGGTAAGAGATGATAGATGACAGATGTCAGATAACAGATAACAGTTGATAAATAGTGTGGCAAATGGCAACTGATATTTAAAACTTTAACAGAAGCAGAGGCTAAAATATAAAATAGCAAAATTACAGAAAAAATTGATCCAATCTTATCGAAGAAAATTGTTCCTACATGTCAAAAATAAGACAAAAGCCCAAAAAATATGCATGTATGTACTAGAGATAACAGTTGATAGAAACCATTTAACAAAATACTGATTGCAATTTATACAGTTACAGTTAACACATAACAGACAGAGCGCAGAAGCCAAAGGTTTTGTTTCACTTTATTTTACTTTCTCTCTGGCTAGTTTTGACCATTGTATATTCTTAAGGAGATATATCCATACACAACTCCTTGAAAACGACCAACCAATGAAAACTAAAGCAAGAAAATCAAGTGTCAATCAAAATAATCAACCATTTATTATTATATTTACAAGTATGAAATTAATTTTACCTGTCATCTCATATTTCTTATCTGTTATCTATAACCTATTGTCCACCATCTGTCATCCGTCATTTGTCACCTATCTGTTATCTGCTATTATTTATAACTGATAGTTATTTATACCGTAGTCAAATAACTGTTGTCAATTGGCAACAATAGATGGATAGGTGATAGTTGGCAGATGATAGTTAACAGACGACAGATTACATTTGACACATAACACACAGAGGGCAGAAGTCAAAAGATTTGTTTCACTATTTATTATTTTCTCTTTAGCTAGTTTTGTTTTTGTTGTTTATTCTTAAGGAGATATATTCAAAAATGTAACCTTGAAAATGACCAACCAATAAAAACTATTGAAACAAAATCAAGTGTTAATCAAGATAATCCAACAATGTTTTCGCATGGGTTAATTGCAAAATTATCAACCATTCATTATTATATTTATAAGAATTGTATGTTACTTTTCATCTCATATTTCTTATCTGTTATCTGTTATCTGTTACCTGTTATCTACCATCTGTCATCAGTCATCTGTCATCTATCTGTTATCTGCTAACTATCATTTATCATGTGATAAATGTTGCTATTAACACGTTTAAATGAATTAAATACATTTTGAATTTTTTGTACTGTTTCATAAATTATCTGTTTTCTGTCATATCATCTGTCATCTGCCATCTGTTATCTGTTATCTGTCATCTGTTGTCTGTCGTATGTCATCTGTCGTTCTATCGTCTGTCATCTGTCATTTGTCATTTGTCATATGACATCTATCATCTGTCATCTTTAATCTGTTATCTATCATCTGTCACCTGTCGTTTGTCATCTATCATCCGTTACTTATCGCCTATCATCTGATTACTATCATTTACCATGTGATATATGTTGTCTTTCAATAGCTTAAATAGTTTAAATACTTTTTACAGATGGCACTGCATATATTATAAATGACCGTTGTTGGTTTATAGGTAAACGTGAACAGATAATTGCTAACGGTGGAGGCTTCTACTTCGTTAGACATTATTATTCACAAATAAAACAGTTTTAAACTTTGTTTGTATAACAGGGACTTTATTATGTGACTATAGTTTCGACAATTTTAACTTGTAATAGAAGTACAAGTTCTATTTGTTAACAGATAAATCTGACAGTAAAGAGTTGACACTTAATAAATGATAGTTGCCAGTAGAAATATGAACGTTGACTGTTATCTATTAAATGTTATCTATATATCTGCCAATTGAAAACAATTTGTGTCTATAAACACCACTGTACTCAGTCGACAAAATTTTTCACTAAAGAAAAAGTTTTACTAATCGTTTAATTTAATTGCCTATGGTTACCTTTCAATTTTCATCTTCATCTTTCATCTTCATCTTCTGTAAAATCTTTTTTGTCAACTGTCACCTCTATATAAGTATTTAATTAATTACAATCTTATTAATGTTATCAGCAAATTAATTTACTCAAGAGGAAATAAATCTTATTCGTACTTCTATAGAGTGGTTTTTCTTAAAAAATATGAAACACCTCAAAAAATATGTGTCTCCTGAGCATATCACTGTTCTCTCAACTTTCTTTCTGCCTCTTACAGCCGTACTAATAGTCAGAGATTAATTCTCGGATTGTAGAATCCTAGTTCATTGTCAGATTTAGTAACTTTTTTAGTAACATTTGAATATCACTGGTTTTACGTTGGTGTCACGGAACAGCTGACGTGATTGTCAGTAAAGAAGGACGTGAAATGTTTGTTTGCAAAGTTAGTTTGTGTGATAATGGACAAGGAATAAGCATTGTTTTTATTTAATCAAGATTAAAGTAAGTACAGTCGATAATTATTTTCAATGAAAATTGTAGAATTATTTTCATTTAATGTTTTTGCAAACAAACTTTGCACATGCTCCTAAACTGACAATCACGGGTTATATTGACAATACCATCAGCTGTTCCGTGATACCAACATAAAACCAGTGATATTTAAATGTAACTAAAAAATACGACAATTAATCTAGGATTCTACAATCCGAGAATTAATCTCGGTCCATTAGTACGGCTGTTATTGTAACAATGCTGTTCATACACTGCCTCATAGATCAGATTACAAATAAAGGATGACAGATGACAAATTAATTGATTAAACAAATGTCATATATAACAGAGAAATCAATTGGGTTAGTAAAGTGATTTTATTTTTATATCTTGTCTCACATGAGACTTTTTTAAGTTAAATAAACTTCAGCCGTTTCTATAGGTTAAAGAGCAAAAACTCTATTTAAGTGAATCTATACACATAATATGTCATAACAAGTTTATTTTATTGAAATAAATACGTTCAAACTAGTGTACTTTTATATCATTCAATGTCTGTTGAGGTATTAGCTAGAGAAGTAGTTGTTTCAAAAGTGATTTGTTCTTGTAGTCTTAATAAGACTCATTTGTTATAGATGAAATGTTTTCGTGTTTTTTTTCTAATTGTTAATTTAAGAGCATTTATTTTCATATTTTCTGGGAAAGCTTGGAGCATATCGACAACTTAACTTAAAGTTGAGACAAGAATTACCAAGTCGAGTCAAAATTACAAAAAAAAGCCTCGACTAAATAATCAACGTCATTAATTGAGGCACACTAACTTTTCTCTATTTAAAACTGAGCATATAAATAATTTGATATCCATCAATTTTGATGTATTTTTAAGGTTTTAAAAGTATACTTGTTAGCTAACATATTTCTATATTTAAACATTCTTTAATCTTTATAATATTACTTGTAAGTACTTTCTCCACAGTTTATTTTAATTTTGCTAAAAGTACATTTATGTACAATTAGGTACAGTTAATTTATATTGCATCATCTTCACCTAACTCATCAATCAATATTATTAACATTACTCTTCAAGCTGTTTATTCGTATTTCGCTTACTAAATTAATTCGAAGTTATGCCAAACACTCTATTAAAAATACTATCTCGTTATTTTTACTGCGAACTCCGCTATTATGGGAATGTTTTTATTAATATAAAATTAACCTCGGAATATGTTTTCTTATGAACTTCAACTAACTAGCTTCTGCGAAGGATTGTATTATATAATTTAGGATGGCGGAGCTATGACATGTTACTCGAGGCTATTTCTCAGAATGTTTGAAAAAATTAAATATTTAAAATTGAACTATGAATTATTTTATTCATAGTAAATATACTTATAGGTTATTTCAAATTCAAACACTTGTTTATTTGCATATTGTAGTATTCAGTTTCCTGAAACGGATTTCGGCCAATGACGATCAAACTCAAAACTATTATTTTTGGAATGATGTTTTAATTTGAAATTACCTAATATTATAATTTCATTTTATCAAGAGTGTAGTGAGGAAAGTATAGGTATACTGTATCAAATAGATACTCTTCATTGGTGGCTAAGTGCAATTAAACAAAGTTTTCTAACTTAAAACAAACTTTTAAAATGTTTTCTCTCTATTATAGCCTTCAGTATTATGTTAAAGAGAATTATATCGACTAAAATTATCTTCTCATTAGCTAAGTACAACTATTAAAGACTGTGTCTGCAAAGCAAGTAGTATCCATTAATTTTGAGCACCTAGTGTGACTTTATTAAGCTCGCAACTTTCAAATTACTTATAAAAGCCTTTGAATAAGTAATAAACCTACAAATTTTAGACACTATTTCATTAAGAGCTGAGTGAGAAATTTATTCGAGAAATATTTCAGTAAATATTATGTTTTTAGTACTGGTGAGAAATACTTACGTATATTAAAATTACCATACGTATTAATTATTATTTATAAATAGCCGTTAGAATAAACAATTGATAAAACATTAAAATAATTAATATAAACTCTTAATGACGTGGGAATGCAAAACTGGGTGATTCTGGCGTGACTGATTTACTACATAAATATTCATATTCGACGTGAAATAGCACAGCTATCCGTGAATACATTTTCTGACTAGAACTGGGTGAAGGTTTTGGATCCAACATCTCACACAAGGGAACTGTGGGAAACACTATCGAGCGTTGTTATATAATTTTGATTTATTGTTCCCTCCACTCTATTATATACTGCTTTTATGTGATATGATAACTTTAGAAGTATTTTATTAATATTAAATGGATTACATTAGAGAAGATTATAATTGTATAGTTAAAATTGTATAAATTATACATTAGTTTAATATTATATTTTTATGACATTATATAAATAAGGAAGACCATTAAAAGTTTCAGTAAAATATAAACGAACGACTACATAAATATATATATATATATATATATATATATATATATATATAGAAATAGAGAGAGTTGAAGAAAGGATGATTAAATAAAACAGTTAATAAACCGTTTCAAATGTAGAATGACTTAAATACAATTTTCTATGTTTTTTTATCACTGTATGTTAATTATTTTTAATAGAAAATCAGGTTTTACTTCATCTTACATTTAAAAATGAAATACAAAATAGTAATGATCACCACCATCCTGATCCTAGTAATTAGTTTTTTTCAATGGTTTATTTGAAACGTTTATTCCATGTAAGAGAAATAAATTTTTTTTATTTTTTTTATTCATTATAGTATATACTTATTATTTAAAATAACTGTCTTTAATAGTAAGTAATTATCGATTTATGCATTTTTAAACTTATATGATTCGTATAATAATAAAAGTGTTTATTGAATGGAAATATCTCGTCTACAAACTAGAGTTCACTTGTTTAACAAGATTCTCGGATTGCCAGATACATACAATAAACTGTTATACATTATTTACAAGCCCGACACACTGTTATCTGTAAGTAAAAAATATCAGCCTTGAGGAGTACTTAAGAATGTTAAGCATTCCACGTCGATAATTTCTATAGAAAACAGTAGAAATATTCGACGGCTTATTTGATGTATTTACAGTGAATAAATTTACGTTTAAAAATAAAAAATAAACAAACAAGTTCTTATATTCAACGTATAAACAATATTGAACTGTGAAATTCATTAATGTATTTAGTATAATTTTATCTTCGATTATGCAAATATTAAAGTTAACATATTTTTATTCATGTTGTTACGAATGGAATGTCAATAAATTTTCGAATAATTTAAGAATACTCAAAATGTATTTAAGAATTTAATGAATAGTTCAAATCATTTTTACTTTACAATTCAATCAAATTAACTTAATGCGGCCTTGTTCTTGCGTACTCTTGACCTATCCCAACAAGTGACAAGGTACTAAACATTCGTACTCCTGACCCGCCCCAATTAAATTATACGTTGAGGTAGGTCAAGAGTACGCTAGTTCAAACTAGGAAATTGGCGCCGGTAGGTTAACGCATGGTTTATTGGTGTAGGTCAAGAGTACGCTATTGTCCATTACTGGCATATTTATGTCCATTTTACATGGAAGAATTTTAATTACTGCAACATCTGTCAGTATAAAAATTATCTTCACATAAAACAGAATTTTATGGGCTAACTAAACTACCAAAAAAGTAATTTAAAAATGTAACAATCAAGTTTATAATCATCCGCAGACACATGTTTCGATATATCGATCTCATTAGTACATCTTCGATATAAAATAGATTTTAAAAACTAATAAACATAATTAATGAAATAAATATTTTGTAATTTTTTTAAATCTTACTTTGTCACAATTATAAAGGGGTTAAAACATAGTGAACTTTTTAATTTAATGTAAGTCTGGCACAGTAATGAAATCTTATAAGACTGATGGTTGGAATTTATACCTAAAAAAGATTAATTCTGCAGATTCCACTAGTGGAGAATTAAAACACCTAAAATTAACATACATCGCATTTTTCTTTCAGTGAGCATTTTTTTTTTCTTCCTTTCATAAACTTTCCCCCGTTTTCTCTGGATGCGAGTAAAGCCGGCGCTCATCATTCAAAAAAACAAAAAAAAAAAAGGTAGCCGCAGAAATATTCCTTTGTCGCCCACCCGTCGGTACGTAATCTCGGTTGTCTTTATTAAAAAAGTTTTAAATTAAACAAAAGTCCGTACCGAAATAAAAACATCCACTTCATAAGTCTCCATTATTGCTTCCTTAAACCGGCACCGAACATGGCCAATATTTTTTTTTGTTCCAGTCGGAAAACGCGGCCGAAGATCAAAATGGCGGACGGGAAACGCGGACAACTTTTCCTTTCATCACAGCATTGAGTGTAATTATTATTTTTTTTTGTTTGTTAAAGGTGTGTATTAATTACCCCATTGCCTGCTTTATTTTGCTGATGGAAAAAGGCACGATGGAAGATTTAATTTACGAATTTATTTCATTAATACAAAAATAAAGAAATGTATTGATTTTCACGTTTTTTACAGTTTGAAATTTCAATTGAATTTTAATATAAGGTGGATTAAATAGGTTAAAATTATCCTAGGCATTCGGTAAAAAAGTTACTCCTACAAAGTGCGAACAGAAGATCATTTAAGATGAACTTTGTCCAAGTCTACTGCTATATAAATTGTGTATGAATATCAATAATATTATTTAAAATATATCTATTGGAATAGAATTAAAAAATAACTGTATTATAACGTTTTTGCAATTATATTATAATTGAAGTCAATTAATATTACCAGCACGTCTTTATATCTGATACTGCCCCCACCTTAGGCATGTTTCGTCCAGAAATGAGTCCTCCGGCACCTTATGACGATACCTGCACTGGAACCCCTTTGTACGTTTTGACGTTCGAAAGAAATAGTAGTCTATGGGCTTCTCATGGCGTATACCACTGGAATTATAACAGCACACCAAAATCTCGATCCCAGAATTAGCAAAAACGACTTCCACCATGCTTCTGATTGTTCTCCAGTCCAATCAGTCCAAACCACAAGCTAGTTTCGGCATTGCCAATATCTTGATACCCTCACGTAGAAGTGAATCCCTCAACTTATTTAATGATAGCCATACATCCCTGTAGGTTGGATTCTGATGAGAGTACTTCTTCGTTACCAGATAGTAAATGATCCTTTTCGGTAGGTGCCTACTAACATCTAGGTGGACTATGCTTCCGACTTTAGGACATTGAGTGCGTAGTTCCTCCAACATTCCAAATTTCTTCTTGAAGACGGTAGCAATTCCTCGTGACATCTTCAAATCCTGGGCCACACAATGGGCAAGACAATAGTCAGAAGGTACTTGGAATAGATCTCGTTGTTCCTCTCTCGTTACATCAAAACGAAAATGTAACCAGTTTATAGCACCAAATAAAATTAAACACTGTTTGAAATCTGGAGATGGTAAGTGGATTTGCTCTACCTGCCGTAATTTAATGAACAGTCCCTCAAATTCTAATCGAACTGAACAAGTACTTTAAAATCTGAAATTATTGAGGCAATTAATAATATTTTTAAGAGCTATTTTGATCCATTCTCTGCTGAAATTAAACAACAAATTGACACTTGTACGCAGGCAGTTTCATCTCTTACTAAGCAAGTGTCTGAATTAAAGGCAGAAAATGCACTTCTGAAAGCTGAAATGGCATCTCTTGCAAAATCGCAAATATCCACGGAAAATGTTATTCGGGAAATTGAAGACAGGGAAAATAGGTTAAATAATTGTATGGTTTACAATCTTCCCGAATCTCTCAACACTGATTCTTTGATTAGACGACAGGAGGATTTAGACCACTTAAAAAACAGTTTCACTGACTTAAGTACTGTTAATTTACTCTCTAAAATATCCTTATTTAGAGTAGGTAAAGTTGGATCACGACCTAGACCCCTTAAGCTTCGCTTTGATTGTAAATCCAACGCCAGTAATTTTTTTAAACTTTGCAAGAGTATGGACTTAGGCAATATCCGAGTCGGACCTGATCGTACTCCTCAGCAAATGGAATTACTTAATGCAGCACGAACTGAATTGAAACTAAGGCAGCAGGGCGGCGAAACAAATTTAACTATTAAATTCATTAAGGGGCATCCTCGTGTAATTACGAACTCCGCATGAAAATCGTTACCCTCTGGAAATATTTCAGTTTTTTTATCAGAACGTTCGTGGATTAAATACAAAAATCGATACCTTCTACTCTAATGTTAGTGATTGTGATCATGATGTTGTGCTTCTTACTGAAACCTGGCTAACATCTCCTGTGAGCAGCAGTGAATTATTTAGTGATTCTTATTTAGTTTTTAGGTCAGATCGTGATAATGAAACAACTGGTAGATCGAAGGGTGGTGGAGTGTTGATAGCAGTCCGTAATTTTTATAAAGTTGATATAATTTCCACGGATTTTATTAAATTACACGTGCCAATAATAGACATTATAGTATGTAAATTGAAACTGAAATCTAGCTCATTATTTATTATTCTAGTATACATTCCACCAGACACTTCTACTGACGATGTTAAATTATTTTTTAATTTGTTATCTCAACTAAATTTTGATAATGATAACATTATTTTTGCTAGCGACTTTAACTGTCCATCAATTTCAAATTCTCTAGATAATTTTGTTACTAAAGCAACTTTTATTTCTAATTTTTGTACTTTTCTAGGCCTTCGACAATATAACACAATTAGAAATTCTTCAAATAATGTTTTAGATTTAATATATTCCAACGTTAGCTGTCAAATTGATAGAGAAACATTTCCGCTTGTTTTGGAAGATTCTTATCATCCCTCTCTTAAATTTACTTTCCAATGCTCTCCGACCATGGCTTCAATTAATAGTGATGTTATTAAATTAAATTTTAAAAAAGGAAATTATCCTGAATTATATGAACATGTATGTGGTATTGATTGGGATATACTATTAAGTTTCTCTGACGTTAATCTCGCTCTTTCTGAATTTTATAATATATTGAACTCTGCTCTTTTAAAGTTTATTCCAACTTATAAATTTAATAAAAATAAAAGAAAGTACCCGCCTTGGTATAATTCTGAAATAATACATTTAATTAAAGAAAAGAATACCATTAGAACTAAACTTAAATCTAACTCAATCTCCATGAGGGCTAATTTTCGACACCTCCGAGCATTAATTAAACGTAAAATCAAATATGCTTATAACTCATACATGTCCACCATTGAGAATCAAGTTACTTCTAACCCAGGTCAGTTTTGGACGTACATAAACTCTAAGAGTTCTAGTACATCCAGAATTCCTTCGACATTGATAGATAATGATAATAAACTAAAAATGTTCATTCATCTAATTTCAGCTATATTCCCAGTTTTTCCTTTTCCCCTGTTTCAGATAAAGTTGTATATAACATTCTTAAGAAACTTCCTAATAAATTTTCTTCCGGTGATGACAACATACCTGCTTTTATTTTAAAAGATTGTGCTCCTATTCTTTGTTATCCGCTTACAATTATTTTCAACTTATCTATTCAAACTTCTACCTTTCCTAATAAATTGAAAATAACATCAGTCTGTCCAATACCTAAATCAAGTGCCAATATTCTCAAAATTAATAACTATCGACCTATAGCAATTTTATCACATATTGCTAAAGTTTTTGAACGTGTGCTATATGACCAGATTTACATTCATATTAAACCTTTCCTCTCTGATAATCAGCATGGATTCATTCCTAATCACTCGACAGTAACTAATCTATTTGCTCTTACTCATAACATTGCTGAAGTTCTTGACTCCTCTAGTGAAATTGATGTCATATACACGGAAATGTCGAAAGCCTTCGACAAAGTTAACCATAATCTTTTAATTTCTAAGTTGGATAATTTTGGCTTTTGCAATTCATCTACCTCTCTAATGTTGTCTTACTTGAGTAAACGTGAATCGTATGTCACTTTCAATAATTTTAAATCTAGTTCTTATTTCCCTACGTCTGGTGTCCCTCAAGGATCAATTTTAGGCCCCTTGCTTTTTAACATATTTATTAATGACCTTTCCACAACATTGGCCTGTCAACATCTTTCATATGCGGATGATCTCAAAATATATGCGACAATCAACAATCATAATGATTGCTTGTATTTGCAGGACAAGCTTGGCAAGGTCGTTACATGGTGTGAAGTAAATGGACTGGAATTAAATATTAATAAGTGCAAGTTCATGTCATTTACTAGAAAAACTAATCCTGTGAGGTTCACGTATTCAATCAATGCCACTTTAATTGAAAATGTTTCAACATTTAAAGATTTAGGTGTACATTTTGACACAAAATTAAGTTTTAACTGTCACATTGGTGAAGTAATTAAGGGTTCATTAAGAGCTCTAGGTTTCATACATCGCAATACTAAAAGTTTTAAAAATATAAATACCTTAATTACTTTATATAATGCTTATGTGAGGTCTAAGTTGGAATATGCTTCCTTAATTTGGTTTCCCCAAACCCAACAGCAGAAATACATGGTTGAGGGCATTCAACGTAAATTTTTAAAATATTTATATTTTAAGTCGGAAGGTTATTATCCTAATAGAGGGTTCGATCATGCAACGTTACTTAAAAAGTTTAATTTTCAATCTCTTGAATCCCGACGATATATATCGAGCATTGTCTTTAGATACAAAATAGTTCACTGATTCAGCTGAGATTTTACATAATATTAGGTTGCATGTTCCACCCTTTAGTAGTAGACAAAAGCCAACTTTTAAGATTTTACCTCATAAAACCAATTATCGACTGAAATCTCCGATAAACATCGTTTGCGCTAATTGTAATCAGGTATCATCTTATTGTGATATATTTAATGACTCTCTCAATTATGTCATTGCTCAATGTAATCATTCACTTTTAGTTAGTATGTAACCATTTATTATTTTGAGTTTAAGTTATGGTAGTATGTAAATTTACTTTTTCTTTATATATGTTGCCATGTAATTGGGATTTTTTCCTGTAGGGTAATAAATATATATTTATTTATTTATTTATTATAATTTTTTTTTTGTCAAAACGACTTTTACGTCCATCAGAGTGCTGAACCGTGAAGTCTTCAAATGCTTCCTCGTCGCTTTGTTCAACCACCGCACGAATCGCTGCGCCATCTTCTTCGCCAGCATAAGGGGCCAGACGATTGAAATGGACAACTCTTGGGTGGTTTTTGAATCCTGTACACGATGTCGTTGATTTTCTCTATTATCTGGTATGGTCTATCCCATGATGTTTGCTATTTTGGGAGAGACCTCGGCATCTTTGTGGGTTAAATAACCATTATAACCATTTTTATCCGTTTATATGTCATAATTCTCTTTCATTCAGTCGTTAGCACGTTGGATGTTAGATCGCACGTGATTATGGATTTCGTCCATTTTTCGTCTCAGGTCGCTCACATAGTCTTCCCGTGCCAAATATTCTCCCGGGGAGCAACCGAACTTTAAATCACATGGAAGTCGTAGCTCTCGACGACCCATGACGATGCTCACTGAAGTCTGCCCAGGTGTTTCATGTACAACCGATCGATACGCCAGCAAGAAAAGATGGAGATGTTGATTCCAGTCTCTTTGATGGTTAGAGACTACTTTTGACAAATGGCGATTGATGGTCCTATTCATTCGTTCCACCATACCATCTGATTGTGGATGCAGAGCTGCTGTCCTTTTCTTATGAATCTTAAGGATTTTGCACACCTCTTGAAAAAGATTGGATTCGAAATTTCTTCCTTGGTCAGAACTACATTCTGGGAACCCCGAAATGACATTTCCACTCCTTAATTAATACTTGGTTTGGTAACGCATAGGCATCCACCCATTTACTGAAGTAATCCATTACCACAACGATGTATTTATTTCCTTGGTGAGACTCGGAGAATGGTCCAGCGACATCAATTGCGATTCGTTCAAAAGGACTACCAACGTTGTACTGACGCATAGGTGCTTTCCTTCGTCGTTGTGGACCGTTACTTGCTGTACAAATCACACATTTCTTGCATCATTCCCTGACGTCTACCTTACAGTTTACCCAGTAGAATCTCTTCCGAAGTTTGTTTAAAGTCTTTGACATACCCAGGTGTCCACCGGAAGATCCACTGTGAATCTCTTTCTTCACTTCAGGTATTCTACTCTTTGGAATTATAATCTACCTTCGTTCTTCGCCGCCTTCTGAATCTTTGAATATGCGTTTAAGCAGTCCCTTGTTCAGTACAATAGAATCCTACTAGAATAGAATACCTACGACTTTAATTCGGACGAATATTTTGAGACTTCATCCCATGTTGGCCTGGTTCCACTTTCCTTCCATATCATCAGGGGCTTTAGAACAAGGTCGTCGTCTTGGTCCTGCCGGATTTCTTTTAAATTCCAATCATCGCTTTCTACAGCTGTTCGGAGTACTTGACTTTCCTTTGATTCTGCGTTGTTACAGTGCGACAAAGTATCTACATTCCTGTGGATCGCTCCAGCTCTGTGTTCAGTGTCAAAGTCAAACTCCTGAAGTCTTTTCAACCATCTTGCGACTTGTCCTTCCGGATTCTTGAACTGAAGAAGCCAATTAAGAGTAGCATGATCGGTTCTCAATAAGAATTTCCTTCCATATAAATATTTATAGAAGTGTTCTACTGATTTGACTTCTGCAAGCAACTCTTTCCTCGTTACGCAGTAGTTCCGCTCCGGCTTGGATAAAGTCTTGCTAAAATAGCTGATCACTTTTTCCTGTCCATCATGTATTTGTGATAAAATAATTCCTACATTGCTTGGTATCGGTATCCAACAAGAACCTTTCCTCTGGCAACGGATAACTTAGAACTGGTGGTGTGTTTTTCAGTTTTTGGAACGCCTCCTGACATTCCCCGTTCCAGAAGAACCGTTGTTTTCCTTCAGTGAGGCGGGTTAATGGTTTAGCGATGTTTGAAAATCCCGCAACGTAACGACGGTAATACGTGCATAATCCAAGAAAACTCCTGAGTTGGTGTAAATCCTTTGGAACTGGCCATTCCCTCACCGCTGAGATCTTTTGGCCGTCGACTGCAATACCTTGGCTTGAAACAATGTCTCCTAGGTACTGCACCTCTTTCTTGAAAAGGTGACATTTCTTCGGGCTGAGTTTCAGTCCAGAAAGAATGAACTCTTTTTGTAAGTTTTCTATAATAATTGTGTATATTCATAAGTATCTTTTTGAAAGGAAGCTAAAGGCTAATAACATATACATAAGCAAACAGTTACAGACCCGTTTTATTCTCTTTTGTATCTCATCAGCGCGGTTTAAGACAAGAAAACTTTGAAATTTAAACTCTTCAGGTATTAATAAAGCAAGATAATATCATGAATAATTGTTTGAGCATTTCTTCTTAGTTCTTTGCTTCCAAATCAATTAGTAATTGATTAAATCATAATATTTTCCGTAATTGTTTAATATTCATATTATTACTACGTAATTAATGCCATTATCAAGGTATTAGCAGGGTGCAAATAAGCCCATGATAGAGATGATAATGCCCTTCGTGTATATGCATGCCTGAACAGTGTATGTGTGTGTTTGTTAGTTAAATTTGCCTTTTATTGTCACGCACCCTCCATGTTAATCCACCTCACGGAATACGTAACAAATTGGGCTATACACTATATATAATAATTATTAATTAGATGCAGTGCAAATCCTCCTCTCTTGTTCTGAGTTTAATAGTGACTTATTCAAATAAAATATCCAATGTATTAACACAGATATTTTCTTATTATTAATAAACTTTACAATTATTAATTATAAATTAAATGTAATTTGCACTTCTATAATTAATTTTTGAGTGGAAATTAATTTGATTCAATCTAATCAATTTTTACGTCTAGCTATTAAAGCGTTTATCAGACAATGGCAATTTTGGGGTTGAATGCATTTGGCGTAGTTCGTTCCTCCCTCTTATTATCAGTCTGGACGGCTTAATTGTAAGATCAATCGACACCTCGAGGGCTGCATAAATCATGGCATTCATTATTAAAGACGATAAACTGCGGCCTCCGGAGATAAATGGTACTTATTTAATTATTATTCATGTTGCACTTAACACAACACCCTTTCGTAACAAGTTTATATACGAACTCATAATGTGTTGATATATCGATCCCTGATTACGACAGTTTCATATTGCTTCTAATATTTGAGATTAATTTAGTTCGCAATTTATAACTAATAACATAAGAAATTTTTAATAATGGAAAAGTTCTAAGGTATTAAAGATGCTTGGTTTGATTCCTAGTTTAGAAAATCAATCTATAATTTCAATAATTATTAATTAAGTATGCTTAATTATTTTATTGTTTAAAATATTTCTTAAAATTATTTCTTTAAATTCGCAAATGGTTTAAACGTTTGAATTTTCAGAACTGTAAGCATCGATTAATAATCAACGAAATTAATCCTAACAGAGTTTTGTGGGCGGTTTTGCGAATAAGACGAACTGTCGGACATAAAAACGCAAATGTATTCTCCGAAATTAGCGTGGGCCATTTGCGGGGTAATCACTTCTAGGATTCCAGACTGCAAGAGACTGAGTCCTCGTTAATTCCCCCGGAATCGATCCACCGGGGTGGAGAAGTCACGACCCCACCATATTAAATCAACCTTACAATTAAAACCAAAAACAATTTACATGTTGCATCTGATATATTTATTTTTTTTTTTTCATTATTTTTTTTGCCACGCTTCAGGTTTATTTTTCATATTAATACCGAAACGCGAGGGTCGGTAATTACAAAACTGCGGCCTCCTGTATGATTGGAAAAAGGTGAATGGGAGCCGTTGTGTGTTTAATTAATCTTCATCCACAGGGGGGTGGGGTGCATTAATTATATTCGGGGGCGACCACTAACGGAAAATCGAATGGATTGATTTGTTTACAGCTGCGTGATAATTGAACATTACGGATTAATTCTAAACTAAGAGGTAATTTACGTGCAACTGCAGCTTGAATATTGTTCTACTATTATCACGATAATACAAGTGTATAGTGTGTGTGTCCAGGTGGAAAATGTAATAACACTAACAGTATTGATTTTAAAGTTAGTTTATTGTATTTAATTTCATCCAACGTCAATTCTATATCGATTGAAAACTGTTGTGTAGTATGTATATTTTGCCACATAATATTTATATATAATATTTCATTTCAATGGGGAATATGTAGTGTTTATTTCTCATTTATTACCCAACATGCAAAATTTTCAACGAATTATATGTATATATATATATATATATATATATATATATATATATATATATATATATATATATATATATATATATATATATACGATATATGGGTCTAACCAATTATCTTTCTTAAACTTCTGCTAAACAATTGTATCTTCAATTATTAAAGCTTAAAGTTTTAGCATTTAAGTTGGAGATCTACCAGAACGACGTTTATCTTTAAGATCAAAACTTTTTCATAGTCATTACCAAAAATTTTCTTTTGCAACTAGTAAGATATTATCTACGTAAAATATGTCGACTTTTGGTTTTAATACTATTATATTTATATTGTTAGTTTTTGTTTAATCTAATAAGTGTGTAATAAAATATCTTTTGAAGAGCTGATAATCCATATGACATGTCTTGATTGGTAGTTGTTAGTCTTAAGTTTGAATTGTTTAATACTTTTGTCAACGACTTAAAAAAATTTTTAGGATCTTGAAGCAAATTATTATAATTTATTATATTACTGTTTATTGATCTAATATTTTTATGTATTATAGAAGCGTTATTATGCTTTTGTTCTGCGTGTGGAAAAAAAGGATATTTTTGAATTTTCAAAATAATTATTTCATATTTTTCGTATCTTAAAATTTTTTTAGATGTTTAGATTGTTTCATCATGATGTTGATTGCGACCATTACTAAGTGGAATTTCATAATATAGGCATTGAACTAAATTTTTCATTAATGTATCCTTTAAATCCCGAGAATTTTCTTTATCCTGGAATTTTTTAGAATCCATTTTAGCAAATTTTCTTTAAGACTATAATTTTTTATTGAAATTTTTAGAAATTTCTCATCCAATTTGCCTGAACTTTGTCAAAAGTATTTAAAATTTTTAAGCATTTTATTCCTTTTATAATTGTAAAATTTTCCAATGCTTCCTAATACATTTTACAAGAATTTTCTTTAAAAATTTACCCAGATTTAATTTTCATGAAATTCTCTTCTAAATTATAAAAAGATTCTAAAATTCTTAAGTATATATTTTTGGATTTCTATAATTTTCAATATTCGTTTTCCATATTAGAGGATTATATACATTTTTTCTTTTATATTCTTAGAATTTCCCAAATACTTCTCATTAATTTTTTTAATAGCAATTGAATTTTTCAACCATATTTTTTTATGAACTATTACTAGAATTGTTCATGAATTTCTCTTCCAAATTACGAATTTCTTTAGCAATTTCTATACTTTCAATAAAGTTATTTACAAAATTAAAGTATTATGTAATTAGCAATTAATCTTACATTTTATAATTTTTCAATATACATTTTCTCCGAGATTTCTAAACTGATTATTCTAGAATTTCAATATTATCTCATCTGATTTATAAAACTTTTTTTGGTACTTCTAAAATATTCCAAAATTTTTTCGCCAGATTTTTTCATAATTTTTTCTTTCAGATGCGAGAATTTCTTAATAAGTTATGTAATATTATTACAATTTTTCTTCCACATTTACAGAGTTTTCCATTAAATTATTTCCTATATTAAAGGGTTATAAAATTTGTACGCAAATTCCATTTCTGATCCTTCTTCAAATTGCGAAATTGTTTTAGAAAATTTTTATTATTATATTTATATCATTATTGCTTCAAATTCTATTCCCATCCTATTCGAATTAAGAGAATTTTTCTTGATGACTCTAGAACTTTTTAATATTATTAGCATTTTTCATAAATGCATATTTCAAATGTTGAGGATTTCCTTTGTTCCGCATTTTCAGTATTTTTCTATTCAGATTTTCAAACTGGTCCTATAATTTTATAAAATTATTTTGAGATTTGTATATGTTTTCTCTTTTCAGGTAGGAAGAATTTTCTCTAATAATTTTTTAGAAAATTTTCTTCCATATTTATATATTCTTCCATAAAACTCTTCTTTTAAATTTAAGAATAAAACAATCATGTTTTACTATTTTTGTCTTGCAGATTCTTAAAATTACCCAAACTAATATAATCCAAGCTACGAGAAATATTCTTGATGATTCTAGAATTTATCAGAATTTGTTTTCTAGATTTGCAAAATGTTCAACATTTTAACTTTAATATTAAAAGATTTGGTAATTTTCTTTTTAGATATTTAAACTATTTCTACAATTTTATAAAATTATTTTCAGATTTGTAATTGTTTTATGCCTCAGGTGGCAAGAATTTTCTCCAATAATTAAAAAAAAATCTTTCATATTTATATATTCTTCCAAAGAACTCTTCGCTTAAATTTAAGAGTAAAACAATTAGATTGCAGATTTATAAAATTACTCAAAGTAATATAATCCTAACTACGAGAAATATTCTTGATGATTCTAGAATTTTTCAGAATTTGTTTTCTAGATTTGCAAAATGTTCAACTATTTAACATTAATATTAAAAGATTTTGTATTTTTCTTGTCAGATTTTCAAACTGGTCCTACAATTTAATAAAATTATTTACAGATTTTTTATTGTTTTATTGTTTCAGGTTATAGAATTTTCTATAATATTTTTTTTTAATTTTCTTTCGTATTTATACAGGGTGAGTTTTTTTCGATGTTCTCTATGGGGATCTCGGAAACTATAAGAGATAGAGAAACGGTTAAATGGGGAAAGAAGTGTAGATTTACGAGATGAACAAAATTCCACTTTAAAAGTTTTCAAAAAAGTCAAGGGAAACTAGATATTTTGAAAAAAGTAAAAATTGTCAATTTTTTCAAATCAATATATCTCGGTTATTATAACAGATAGAAAAAAACTGTAAAAGACAAAGTTTTAGACAACTTTATGCAAATTAATAAAAAATAATCAGAAAATTTTTATCGCCATTATTTTCCGAGATATGACGCAAACTTACATTTTTTTATGGAAACCATAGTTGGCTGTGACCTCATTCAAAAGGTAATTTTTTTCTCTTTAATCCAATATGGCATACGACATAGTTATTTCTAAAAATGAGTGAGTTATAGTCATTTTAAATTTTATTATAAATTAAAAATGGGTAGCCATGAAAAAGGTGAAAGTAAAACAATATTCTTCCATAAAATTATTCTTTTCAATTTAAGAGTTATGAGTGTTTTACTATTTTTGCCATGCAAATGCTTAAAATTACCCAAAGTAATATTATCCGAATTACGAGAAATATTTTTGATGATTTTAGAATTTTTCAGAATTTTTTTTTCTAGATTTTCAAAATGTTCAACATTTTAACTTCAATATAAAAATATTTTTTTTAGGGTTCTACAACTTTCTACAACTTTATTAGATTCTTTCATTAATTTTTTTTCTTTTTAAATATTCATACTTCTATAATTTTCCATGAAATTTTCTTATAAATTAAATGGTTATACATTTTTAAAGCAATTTCCATTCAAGATTCGTAAAATGAAAATAAGAACATGTTGAAATATCTGTCTGATAGAAAAAATGTTGGAAAATTCAAGATTGAAGTAAATTTAAGTTGTTTAGAAAATAAATTAATAAAATATTCAAAATATCTAAAACAAAAATTGCTGAAAGTTTCTAAATTGTTTAAAAAAATAATTTTTCAATAATGAATAAAACAATCAAAATATATGAAACAAAAATTGCTGGAAAATTTTAAATTCTTTAAAAATTAATAAGTTTTAATAATTTCTCTTCTAAACGACAGGAATTTTCTTCAATCTGGAATTTTCTAGTATTTTTTCTATCAGATTTCAAAATACTTAAACATGATATCTTTCAAATTAAGATAATTTTCTATAAGAGTATTATTATCTTTTGGAAATTTCTCTTGAAGATTTTTAAACATCTCAATAAATTTTAATATTTCCCAATAATTTTCTGTGATAATTTCAGAATTTTTCAGCAATATTTTTTCCAAAGTACCAAGTTTTTGTTTTTTAAATCCCGCTTTCAAATGCGAGAATTTTCTTTTTTCTTAAATTGTCCAGTAATTTTTCTTCTAGGTTTCTAAAATTTTCCACATTTTCTCTCCGAAATTGACAGATTTATCTTTGAGCGTTCAAAAATTTCTCAGCTATTTTTAGATGTCTTTTATTTTTAATTAATTTTTAGATTTACAGATCTTCTTATGGTATATCTGCAATTTTCTAGAAGCTTCTCAATTCAGATTGCAAGGATATACTTCGAAGGTTCTAAGATCTTTCAGAAACTTTTCTTTTAGATAAAAACTATTTCCTAACATTTTCTTATCTTGGCTTTTTTTAGATTTCTAGAATTTTCTGTTGTGAAAAAAATAGGGTTCTATAATTTTCTAACATTTTTTCTTCTAGATCTATAAATCTTTTAATGAAATGTTTCAACTGGTATATCTGCAATTTTCCTAGAAATTTCTCAATTCAAATTGCAAGGATATACTTTAATAGTTCAAAAAACTCCCAGAAACGTTTCTTTCAGATAAAAAAATGTTGGGAAATAGATTTATATATCTAGAAGAAAAATTGTTAAGAAAATTATAGAAATTACGTGAACTTTCTTCGAGGATTATAAAATTTTCCAGGTTTGTTTGCTGGAGATAAATATTTTTTCCATCTATTTTATCATTTAAGTTATGACAAGTTTCTCTGATGGTTATAGAATTTTTTAGAATTTGGTTTCTACATTTTACCTTATTAAAATAATTTCTTAGGGTCCTACAAATTTGCACTACTTTTTGAGATGTTTTAATTCTATGTTTGCTTTTTTTTTAAATTGCAAGAATTTCCTTCATATTTCTCTAATTTTCATAAAATGCTCTTCTAAATTCAATGGTTTTATTTATAACAATGTTTATCCCAGATTCTTAAAATTAAACTAAGAACATATTGAAATCTGGTAATCTGATTTTAAAAAAATATTGGATTATTTAATACTGAAGGAAATTCAAGTCATTTAGAAGCAAAATTAATAAAAAATTAAAGAAATCTAGAACAAAAATTGCTGGACAATTCTAAAATCATTAAACAAATTCTTGTAAGTCATATTATGTAATGTTATATGTTTTACAAGAATATATTTAATGGTTTTAAAATTTTCCATTCAATGTTCTTGAATGTTTTAATAATTTCTCTTCTAAACGACTTGAATCTACTTGAATTTTGAATTTTCCAATATTTTTCTATCAGATTTCAAATGAAGATAATTTTCTTCAATAGTGCTATAATCATTATTCTGTCTGTGTTGAATCAATAGGGGCTAGACACCTAGATTTAACCAACTTTGTGCACTTTTTTATTATTTTGTTTTTTGCTTATTATTTTTTTTAATATTATGCAAGTTATATTGTAGTATAGGAGATTCCGTAAATAAATTATTATTATTATTATTATTATTAATCTATCAATTTTTTCCCCAGATTTCTAAACTTTCAAACAATTTCTATAATTTTCCAATAATCACATGAAATGAAATGGATTTATGGAGAATCTGGTAATAAACCTTTATTTATTTATTTATAAATGCGACAATTTCCTCTGATGATTCTAGAACTTTTTAGTATATTTTTTCCAAATTCCAAATTTTTCTCGAATTTTCTTTTTAAAATTTTCCACTTTTTTTCTTTTGGATACCTAATATTTTCCATCTTTCATTCTTCATCTAAATTATATTATAAATATCTTTGATGGTTCTAGAAGTTTCCAGCAGTTTTACTTCCATATTACTAAATTATGTTAAAGAAATTTTCTTCCAAATGCAAGAATTTAAATTTTAAATAAGTAATTTTGGAGGCTTTCACTTTGTGATACATTTTGATAATTTAAAACAATCAAAAAAAACATTTAATTTAATTATCAATAAACCAAAAACAGGAGTGATACAAACAAAGTTAATTGTCTTAATTATTTTTAATTTAAATATTATTATATTCCAATAAATGTTTCTTCATTTTCCAGAAGTTTTTAAAGATTTTACCTGTTAAATTGACAGAATTTCCTTTATAATAATTCCCATTATTGTTGTTTTTTCAAATTTAAAATTTTAGAAATTGATTTCTTCACTAAATTTTGAGTTCTATAATTTTTTAGTTATTTCGTGTTCATATTTTTAGAATTTTTCATGAATTATTTTTTATATTGGAAGGTTATAGGATTTTTGAGTAACTTTTCTTATAAATTTCTTGTTTTTTTTTCTGAATTCAAACGCTTTACAAGTTTTCCAAATTTTTTGTTCACGATTAATTTCTTATCTAAATTACTACAACTTTTATTGAATATGCAAGATTTGTTTTTCTCCTTGAATTCTCTAAAAAAATTCTAGAATATCATTTTTTCAACATTTTCTCTTCCAAATTGATAAACTATCCTTTCAGTGTTATCTCGAATTTTTAGTTCAGATTATGTCTTATTTATATTTTTAAAATTTTTATGAATTATTTTTCATATTGGAAGGTTATAGAATTTTTGAACAATTTTTCTTATAAATTTTGTTACATTTTTCTAATTTCGAACGCACTGCAATTTTTCAAAATTTTTTCTTCCAGAATTTTTTTATCTGAATTACTACAATTTTTGTTCCATATGCAAGATGTGCTTTTGTCCTTGAAATCTCTAAATAAATTCTAGAATATCAGATTTTCATCATTTTCTCTTCCAAATTGAGGAATTATCCTTTTAGTGTAATCATGATTTTTTGTTCAGATTTCTAAAAATGTCTATGAATTTCTCTTTTTTGAAATAGTTCTATATTTTTTCTAGATTTCTAGATTTTTCAAGAAGTTCTCTTCTAAATAGAGACAGTTTTCTTTGAGTGTTTACAATTTCGTAGCAACTTTCTTTTGAGATTTTAAAAATTTTCTTCGAACTTCTTTTCTATATTAGCAGGTTATGAAAGTTTTCAACAACTTATCTTACAGATCCCTAGAATTTCTAGAAGATTAAAGATTCATTCTCGAATTCAGCTATCCTCAGGCACAACCTTCAACCTCTTACCACTCTTCGTAACTTTTAAGTTTAATTGAGTTAACTATCTGTAATTCTTCAAACGTCATGAATATTCCTTGGATTTTTTTCCAAATTAATAATAATTTTCAACATTGGATTGATGAGGCTGTTACAACATTTTCCTATATGAATTAAGATGGTTTTAGAAATAGCCACCATTTTTTTCTGGATTATTATTTTTTTTCATCTAATTACAACCATTATCAAAGGAAACCAAAACACGTGTCAGGAAACTGAATATATTAATATGAAAAATAGCAAGTGTTTTAATTCAAATGTTTCTATTTTACTTTTCCATCAAGTGTGTAGCAGAGAAATTTTATAAGAACTTTTCTTTGAGTATATACTATCAGCTTTTCTGTCAGATTTCTATAATTTTCTACTAACTTATCTCCTATAATTCTTAATCCATTCGAATTAAGATAATTTTTGTTGGTGGTTCTAGAATGTTCGATATTATTAGCATTTTTATAAATACATCCTTCAAATGGTCAGGATAGACCTTGTTCCGCATTTTTTCGTATTTTTCTTTTCAGATTTTCAAACTGGTCCTACAATTTTATTAAATTATTTTCAGATTTGCAATTTTTTCTCTTTTCAGGTAGCAAGAATTTTCTCTGATAATTTTTTAGAAAATATTCTGCCATATTTATATATTCTTCCATAAACTCTTCTTTCAATTTAAGGGTTATGATTGTTTTAGTATTATTATCTTGCTATTATATAATCCGAATTACGAGAAATATTCTTGATTGATGTAGAATTTTCTAGAATTTGTTTTCTAGATTTTTAAAAAGAATATTATATATGTATTATGTAATGTTATTTAATGATTTTTCTTTCAGATTGTTGAAAGTTTTATTCATTCATTTACTCCTCTAAACAACTTGAATTTCCTTCAATCTTTAATTTTTAAACATTTTTTCTATAAGATTTCCACACATTTCAACTTGTTCTCTTTCAAATGAAAATAATTTTCTTTTTAGAATAATTTTATAATTATTTATCATTAATCTTCCAGATTTCTAATCTTTCCAACGTTTTCTAATAATTTTCGAATTTTTCCAAATTACTAAGATTTTTTATAATTTTCCCTTCCAAATTTTCCAGTAATTTTTTTCCAGGTTTCCAATATTTTCCACATTTTCTCTTCGAAATTGAGAGAATTATCTTTAAGCGTTATACACTTTCTCACTTTCGTTTTTAGATTTCAAGAATTTTTAATGAATTACTCTTCTGAATTATGAGAAATTCTTTTATGGACCTTTAATTTTCTACCAATTTTTCTGCTAGATTTCTAGAATTTTCCATTAAATTAACTTTTTTATATAACCTTTCAATATAGCATTAAAAAATTACAGATTCCTAGAAAATCTTCAGTTTTTCATTTAAATCACGAGAATATTCTTCGAAGGTTCAAAATTAAAAATAAAAATAATATTTTCCAGCATATTCTTATCTGAATCACGCAAATTTCCTTCAAGGATTTTAATATTTTCCACCTTCTTCTTATCATCTAAATTATGAAAATTTTTTTGAAGTTTCCAACAACTGTTTTTCCATTTTACTTGATTCTTTTTAGGAATATTTCTTCAAAATTCGAGAATTTAAATAAGTGATTGTGGAAGATTTTACTGATGATACATTTTAATAACTCAATATGAATAAAACAATGTTTTATCATCATGTTGGTTGTGGCTGTAATTACAAACGTAAGTTTTCATAAATGTATCCTTCAAATGGCGAGATTTTCCGAGAGTTTTCTCAATCTTAAGTGTTAATAAACTTTTTTAATAGCAATAAAATATTTCAACAATTTTTGTTCATGAATTACTTTGTCAAATTAAGAGAAGTTTCTTCAAGATTTCTTCAATTTTTTAGCAATTTTCCTTCAGATTGCATAAAGTTATTTACCATATTAAAATGTTAAAAATTACATTTCTGGAATTCTTCAAAAGTTTCTCATTCAAATTGAGAGAATATTCTTCCATAGTTCTAAACTTTTCAGAAACTTTTCTTCCAGGTGAATAATATTTTCCAACATTTTCTTATCTAAATTATGTAATTTTTTTTTTTTGAGGGTTGAAATTTCTTTTTTTTTTTGAGACCTAATATTATCCATCTTTGATCTAAATTATGGAAATTTACAGACATTTTTCTTCCAGATTACTAGATTTTTTATGCATTTCTCTTCCAAATGCGAGAATATCGATATCTATATATTACAATTTACATTTAAATTGACAAAATTTTTCAGATATCTAAAATTTTCCATTAATTTTTTCACTAAATTATGATAGTTTTTATAGAATTTTATAATTTTTTAGTCAGTTTTTATTCATATTTTCAAAAAATTTCCATGAATTATTTTTCATATTAGAAAGTTATAGAATTTTTCTTATAAATTTCTTAATAAATTTAATTATTTAATTTTCTACAACGAACTAAAGGTTTTTATTACATTTTATTATAAATTTCTTGATTGTTTTTCTAACTTTGAACGCTCTACAATTTTTTTCTTCCGGATTATTTAATTATAGAACTATCAATTGAAGTCTTCTCTTCAGAGGAAAATAAGCCAAACTTGTGGCAGCAATGTCATTGAAACAACACTAGGCAAGAGTGGAAGATCATATTTATATGAAGTCAAACCTTTCCATGTGCAATCAAAATTTTTGTAAGAAAGTATTGTTTTATAAATATTACTACAATTTTTGTACCATACGCAAGTTTTTTTTTTGTCCTTCGATTCTCAAAAAAGAAGTTATAGCATATCAGATTTTTCAACATTTTTTCTTCAAAGTAGAGAAACTATCCTTTCAGTGCAATCAGGATGTTTTGTTCTGATTTCTAAATATTTCATGAATTTCTCTTTTTTTAAATAGTTCTATTTTTTACATTTAAAGCATATACGTTTCGTGTATCAAGACTTAAACATGCGTCACGTGGCTGCTTACCTCTTGGCCGTCCTCGGGAGGCTTTGCTTCTGGAGACATTGTGAAAATCCTTAGCTCTATTTGTATTGAAGCTGATGGTGAAAAACTGAAGCAAGAGCTGAAAGGCAAATCCATCGATGAACTTATTGCTCGAGGCCATGAAAAGTTAAGCTCCATGCTAGGACATTTTCTTATCTAAATTATGCAAATTTTAGATTTAGATTTTAGAATTTTCCAGTAGTTTCTGCTTTAGATTTCTTGAACATTTTATAAACTTCAGCTCCAGCTGCAGCTGCTCTCGAGAAGAAGAAAGAAGAGAGAGAAAGAAAAAAATTTCTCTTCCAAATAGTGAAATATTTCTTTGACATGATTATAGCTTTGTCTTTATTTATAGAAACCTAAAGTATTATTATTATTTGAGTGTTTAAAATTTTCTAGCAATTTTTCTTTGAGATTTCTAAAATTTTTTACGAACTTATTTTCTATTTGAGCGGGTTGTGAAAGTTTTCAACAACTTATCTTACATATCGCTAGAATTTCCAGAAGGTTAAAGATTATTTTTCGAATTTAGCCATCCTCAGGTACAACCTTCAACCTCTTCTTTCTTTTTTTTTGGATTTACGTCCCTCATAGGAATTTTGGCTTCAAAACTATCCTCTTTCATCCCTTTCTATCCTCCTCCACTGTTCAGCCTTTTCAGGTATCGTTGCCATGTGATCCAGTCTCATATCCGAAGAGCTTGTTTTAGTTACGTAACCCACTTGTATTTGGGCCCTACGCCCAACCTCCTTTACGGATGGTATTTTTCCTGCTCTTGTTAGCCCTGACCTCGTCCTCCATACGAGTTGTTACCACATTTTAGGCGAAGTTGCTCAGGTTACCGGGGTTTACCACCTTATATGAGGCTTCGTGGAGGTGAATGTCGGAATTGAGTTGAAGATGGTATGCAACGCTAACTGGATGCAGCTTCACGAGGTGCTCATGCTCAACTCCAGTTTGAACCCTAAGTCTTCTTTAGGAGATATACATATCACGTCGGGTGTACCACAGGGATCGCACAGCGGTCCAATTTATTTTTAATATTTATTATTGATGTAGGTTTTTTTATTCATTCCTTATGTTAGCTAACGATTTAAAGTTGTTAAAATCAATTAATACAAATTAAAATCTGCAATTATTTCCAGAAACTTCACTCAGATGTGAGTAGCAGCCAATATATATTGCAATTTCATAACCAAAACAACTATAGGAAAGATAGTAAATATTGGCGAATTGCCTATAATTAAGTTTTCTATAATTAAACGCCAAAAATCAATAGCAATTTCATTTGATGCCCCCCCAAAAAAAAACTGTCAATTTCCGCCGGCCGATTTCAATCAACGATCACATTTACATTAATGCACCGGCGGCCAACGAAAGCAAACAAAACTAATTTCGCCACTAGTAGAAATAACACAAACACCATAATTAATGAAATATTTGCCCACATCGTCGATAATTAACTGGGCCCGGGACGATGGTAATAAAATGGAACGCAAAATAAATAAATCCCGTAATATCACTAACGAGAATCGAAAGCAGACAAACAGTTCGCGATTGAAACGGGGGGTGGAGATTGCGGCGGCGGATGTGTCTTTTCGGTGGAAAACTTTCTAGACGCGATGTGAGAAAAAATTTGTTTGATGTGAATTGTAAATAATTGGTTTCCAATTTGTCAGAGTAATACATTTTTGATTTAAAAGTTATTTGTACTATTATATAATCTTAATAATTACTTTATCCTGAATTACTATTACTAATATATAATATATTTTGATAATTAATTATTACATAGTGAATTTTTCAATTTAGTGTAATTATAGAACATTATCTTTATTAATATATTTTTAATTGTGTTATAGTAAAAAATATTGTTAAATAATTTAATAAATGCTTCATATTATTTCCATGTAACTAAATATGAATGCATCCGTTGATACTAACTTGTTTGTATGATTTTAAAACGCAAAACGCAGTTGTTGGATAACAGATAACAGCTGGCAAAGGTATGATACATGAAACTAAATTTTATTTTATAACCATTCAGATAATTGTTTACTTCCTACTAGTTTTAATTAATGTTGTATACAATATACGTATTCTCATGATTGTGCATATACGAATTTAACACGTAACATTTAATTTATTTAATTACCTGCTTTCCGGAATGTTTAAGTGAATGATATAAAACATGTTTCGAATTGAAAACTCTGCACGTATTATAATATATAATATTTTATTAGCATATTTATACAGTGTTTACATGAACTATTTTAAATAATGAATAATGAATGAGGATTTAGTTTGCTAATTTAACAAATGGATATCGATCAGGTTGGTTTTTCTGCATAATTCTGCCGTTCTTGTAACGTACCTTATAAATGATGATGATAAAATATAGTTCTTATCTTCCTAACAATCGTTGATTCCTGATACAGTTATATACTGTTATACATAGAAGTCATTTAGTAAAAAAAGTGTTAAGATTAAAGATTGTCTAATGCATTTATTCAATTTCTTTTTTTTTGCAATAATTCCTCACCTACTTTTTGAAATGTTTGCGTTGATAATAAATAACTGCAAGTCCCTCCATTGGTGTTTCGATAGGTAATTTCAGATAAGTAGGTGGAGATAGGGCAGGTGCGGTAATAATAGAAGATAAGAAACGTGGAGAATAAGGGCAACAAAGGGCCCTCTCACCGTCTACGCATTCTCCCAGGAGATGCCTTTAGATTATTATTAGTATGCCTTAGGGCCGACCGAGTGTATGGGGGCCCTCCTGAATTTAAACTGATATAAACGGGTTGGTATTTTTTTAACGGCCCGTATAAATAAGAAGGGAAACTGTTCAAATATTTCACTTGCAATTTTATTCCTTCCTAATAATACATCAATTCTTTATGTCTTTAGTTATAACATTTCGAAAATAAATTTAAATAATTAGCACATATTTACAGATTAGACGTATGAACGATATACTTGTACTTTCATCTTTTGCACAAAATCAAACACCCATTTCGATTTAATCGACCGCGTTTATTAAATGTATCACCATTGAGAACATATACATAAATCAAATATAAAAATTATAATTTATGATAAACATCATTATTTATTATATGTTCCAAGAAACGAAATTATTCGACGTACACGCGAAAGGTATAAATATCATCACGTTTCGTGGCCAGAAGGTGGCGCCTATCATTTTTGCTTTCGCTGTATCGCGTTCGGCGAAAAGCAGAAATTATAGTTCCTTTGTCGTCCGAGTAAAAAAAAAGAGAGAGAGAAGGAAAAGGACGAAACTGGAAGAATTATCACGGCACATAGCCGCACATAACAATAGGAATGATCCTGAGGGTGAGCGTGGAGCAATTTATATAGCCAGTGAAATTTCATCCCGCCCCCCGTCCACCAAATAAAGTACGGAATTCCCGGGACCTACTTCCCACCAGAACACTCGAATATTTTTCTGATTTACACAGACTCCATTCAGCGAAATCCGTTTTGACGTGCCCGGAATGATCCGCGAAGTTTTCAAGTGCGCGCATTATACTACATTTGGCAATTATGCGATTCTTTTTTCGGAAATCACAATGGCCAGAATATTACATTTCCATTATCGGGATACTTTAACGTTTCAACTTTACACGTTGAGCATTAAATATTCTAGCGATATGAATTCGAAATTCTCATCAGTAGAAAATTTTAATACACAAAATCGACAATTCTATACATAACTTTCAACACTAATTTAAGTAATTATCAATTATTTTACATCTAACACTTTATTTTCAACATCAAATAGAATAAATTAATCAGAGGTTAATGTCTTGGTGTTGTTTCATAATTTTTATATATTTCTCCGATTAGTTTCGACCCTGTTTTAATTCATCGCATCGAATAAATTATGTAATATACTTTAACATATTACGAAAATTAGAATAAAATCAGAGTTTCCCTTCTGCGAATTTCCCCGGAGGCAATATATTAATTAAATGTGTGGAGCAAGAACGCAAAACATGTTAGAGATGAGAAATGGTGGGGACGTTGTCTAATACCACAACCGGTTGGTGGCGTCCGACCGACGTTTAATTATTTACCCCTAAAGGGTCTATTATTTTCTAATAACAGAGTACATTAGCAGTAATAATTAGACGTATGAAGGATGTACTGTTACAAAGAAAACCATACAGTCATTTCAATAATAATTTTTACATTTGCCTATTCGTTACCAAATAGCATCTTCTTGGGAGAATAAATAACAGTTAAGGAATTAAAATTAAAAGCTTGAAACAAAATCGTAAAAAAGAAGCGAGTACGTGACTCACTTGGAAATTAATCCTTGCTGGACTCGCTTTGTCTCTCATCCCATAAACTAGCAGAGTCGTAAAAATTAATTTACTATGTTCGTCACGTAAACAACCAATATGTTAGGGAACATTCAAGAGAATGACTTTATTACATTAACTGTAGTTCTATATGAATACTAAAAATTTAAATGAAAATAATAATTGAATCATTTATTTGATTAATTACAATCTGTGAAGAAAGTGTTAGTGTTTCAATGCAATTTTACTATTGAGAGGATTTCTAGTTTTTTTAAAGATATGAAAAGCTTATTATTAATATCTGGTGACAGTATATGATGGTTTAATTTATACTTGTAAGTTTTCTGAATATTTTAAAATCAAGTTTGTTAATGTGGGTTAAGTAGATTCTATCAAGTTTGCACGATAAGTTTATTTTACATTACAGTATGCACTGAATTTTGGGGTATATATATACAGGGTTTTTTTAGAAAGTTTTAAGACTGATTATCTTCTGAGAAGAAGCGAGCGTGCATAACCGTTCAACCGAAATGGCAGGGTAGTGAGATGTGTCAACTAACGGTCTCCAAAGGGTGAATGCGTGTCATTGACATCCCGTCGAAAAATATTTGCATTTTAAAATACGGTATTTGTAAATAAATGCTTTAACGTTTGCAAGACGATCCCATTTTTTTAATAAGGTGGTTACTATGAGACATTTTTTACGAGTGCGATCTCAAAATGAAACATCAAAGTGCCGTTACTTCTAAAGACCGAGAAATCTTGCAATAGAAGGTCACGCAAAAAGCATCCTAATTAATTGAATGCTAATTGAATGTTCCACAAGTAGTCTGTTTCTGAAGATCACGTTGGATTTAAAGGTTCAAGTCCATCGCGTACGACCATATGTTACATCAAAGACGATTGGGTCGTTCGCCACGATAACGCACCCTCTCATAAGTTGAGATATTTGGGGAGGGCGGGGGCGAATAATTAGGAACAATGGTTAAACTGGAATATATTGTTATCCTAGAATTAGCATCTGGAATTGAAGACTTGTAATGAAAACCGTGCAAAGTTCCTAACCTATGGCTTTGAGATAAATGATTTTTTTCGCAAGTGACGTGCATTTGCGGACCAAATAGTCTGCAAAATTTTGTACAATTAGTGACGCAATATATTATTTCTGCCTGTGGCAACACATTTTTGGTTAATTTACTTCAAGGTGTATAAAAAAATTATTATGCTGACATTTGGAAAAACGTGTTAAGTAAAAATAACGTCTCATAAAAAATGAGTTATGTTCCAAAATGTGCCACAGCTACGAGTATACTACTTTTATTGAAAAATACATAAGTATATATACATTTCATAGCAAAATAACTAATAACATAATACTAGCAGCCTAGGCTAATAAGTTTCTATAGAATCCTCGATTCTCCTTCTTCAGGAATGGGATTATTGCTTCAATATTTTCTTTCTTCTCGGCCTTGATACGAGTTGCACAGTCAAGCTGTGGTAAATTCATGTTTTTAATCTTTTGCGAATTGATGTTTTTTTTTGAAAACATTAAAAGATTTCAGGCTCCATCTCGTTTAAAGATTGTTTGATTTTTACTGATCCAGAATGTGCTGTGGAAATCTGAATCCACAAAGCTTTTGAAATCTGAAGCTTGATGGAATTCAGTGTTCAGCAGCTTTAAAATCTTTGAAATCCTCAGGCTGCATTAAAGTTACAATAAATGGATTGTTTGGGGTTGCAGATTTCAATAGGTGGACTAAATCTAGAGGGACTTCGCATTTTTCTAATCGTTTTCTTTTTTCAATTTGGGCGAAATCTCGATCGCAACCTAAAAACGAATGACCATGGTTAACTTCTTGAACATATACTTTTGTTACCCTGAATATACATAAAAATAGCATCATTTTATTTTTGTTTTGTCCAGCACAGTTATCACTCCATATGTTTAATTTTTCCTTTCTTGTTATTCCACTAGTAACTGCTTTCCAAATGCATGACGCAATTTCGTTACCTCATCTCCCAAATATTCCCTCATGCCATAAGTGCATGTAACCTTTATTGGTATCAACAACGTGAACGCCAAAATTATAGCAAGAAAGTTGGCGGAAATAATACATTTGGATGTTTGTAAGGGCGGGTAGGGAAAGTCACTTAGGAATAGCTGGGATTGGGCATGATCTTCCTTCATTACTTTCATCGCCACCTCAGCTTTCCTATGATGAAGTTCAAGTTTCTTCCCTGCATAACCGTAACTTAATTAACCATTAAAATATTTTGAAACCATTCCCAACGATCGTGGCACTTAGCACAGTTTTCATTAAAGTCTTCAATTGTTTTCTAAAATCGGAAATCTCAACATCCTCAGAATTTCTGGGCTTTGGTAGGCCATATTTAAAATTAAATGACAACATTGCGTCGTTGAAATTTAATCGATTTTCAAATGGCGTAGTGCAGCGTCTTTGGCTATATAAGGCTAGACCATACCCAAATACTGACATTTTTATAATCCATCAGCAATTATTATCATATTAAACACAACCACAGATAATAGCAGTGGCGACTTGAATACAGAAATGTCAGAACTCTCCTCTTCTGACCTCAACCTGAACTTCATGATGACCGACGGTGGTTTCCGGAGAAAGCCGCAGCCGGATGTGCCACTGTAGGGTCTCCCGTTCGTGATCGTAGCGCGTGCAGTGGTAAAACATACATCTTCCACGTCTGGCTGGAAGATGGGGTACGAAGCGTTGCCATCCAAGCCAAAAACTCACCATATTGCCTCGATGACTACTCTGCTATGTTCAGGATGATCCGATGGGTCCATCGTCGATTGACTCTGCTCGCTATTTTTTCATTATGTCGGCAATGTAAGGAATTCCCGGGCGCACTCCGTTGGTAGAGCGAAGTTATTTGTAACAGGTGGTATGGTACTGCCGTAGTTGCCGACCAAATCAGGGCTGCGTACAAAAGCACCGATGTGACGACGCTTAACAGGAGTTTTCGTCGCACTTATTTCGGACAGTCATTGTTTTGTACGCCTTCGCCCTCGCAATCCGCATGTGTTCGTTTAAATGGAGCATCGCGTTGACTTAGACCCCAGGTATCGAAGGGATGGCTGTGAGGTAATCTCGCATTTTTTAACTCTCATTGCGATAGACTCCGGCCAGTCACAAAGTCTGCATCGATCTTATGATCATGTCCCCTAATGGAAGCGGTAGCCCAGGCTGAGCACCAACCCATGTGATGTTGCCAAAAAAAAAGCTTCCGGCCAGGAAGCAGTCTAACACTTTAGTGCTTAAACCGAAGAACGATGACACGTATGGTGATATCATAAAGATCCTGAAGCAGAAAGTGTGCTCAAAGAAAGTGATTGTGAGAAACTTAGAAATTGCAGACGAGGGGATCCCGCAGATAGTCTTCAGCGGGAGGAGTAAGGAAGGAGTAGCTTTCTCTAGAAATATGAGGGAAGCACTAAAAGATCCTCGTGATTACCGCCGTGGATGAGATTGTGAAAGAGGTGATTAAGCAGGAGCTAGGAAGCGCAGAAGAGTGCAACAGTATATTCCCAAAAGAACGAAGCAGAGGCAGCAGAAATACGTTTGTCATCCTAAACCAAGCTGAGGTTTTCAATCTGGCAGCAAAAGGAAGATACGCAGCGGCTGGAATAGATAGAGACTGGTGGACCTGGTTATACCCGCCCGCTGCTTCAGACGCCACAAAATAGGTCATCGTAGCTAATAATTGCAAGAGAAAGCCCGGGTTATGCTACAACTGTAAGTAGAAAAGGCGCTGTTATTTATGCAATTCCATTAGCTACAAAGCAGAGTCGATGAGATGCGCGACATTCAAGAGGCTAGTGGAGGAGGCGAGGACGACGGTATGCTGAAAAGAGTAAATATATGAAGAAATGAAGGTCCAAGAGGGCGACGGACCTCCTCAGACATACCTGGTTGGCATAAGGAATTGCCCTGGTACTTGGAGCGAGGTTTTCTAACCCCACAATGGCTATTATGGCAGGGGCTCATGCTTCGTCTGGACAAGAATCAGCCAGATGAAATATTACACGTGTAACATCTCTTTCAATGTAGATTAGAAGGCCCGTCAGCCACGGGAGCCATACACGAAGTGCTGATCAAGGGCAAAAAGGCGAAGAAGATTGGCGAATCCATGATGATGGCATCGCTGGACGTGCCGATTAACTGTCACTTATTAACTGAAAGTTGACAGGTAACAGGTTGATATGAAATATAATAAGTGCCATTAAAATGATGATAATAAAGTACCTTGGAAATTCTACAGTTTACAAAAAGTTATAAGTTATCAGTAATAAATTTTAACAAAAAATACGTGAAAATATTACATATATTACACGCCGGTGGTGGCGCATTCGGTTACCACTCCGAACTGACGTGCAGCAACGTTGGTTCGGATCAGTAGTTAGAAGGGTGACGGGTACCATTCACAATTGGGATACAATTAATGGTGCTTTAGAGTCACGTGGGCGATCCTTTAAAGTAACAAGCTCATTTACACACACACACACACACACACAAATACACAATTCACACGGCGGAAGGACCACGTGGTCGATAGCCAAACACTACTACTACTACTATTATGATGATAGCAGACAAAAACCCTTAATAGATGATAATTCATCATGTACATCAGTTGGCAGTTGACAGATGTTATCTAACTGTTGGCAATTCTAAAAGATGACGTTTAAGAGTTTACAATTCTAAAAGATGACATTTTAAGAGTTGACAACTGATCACCGACAATAGATCATTGACTTTGGAAGTTGGCAAGTGATAATTGATAATAGATTTTAGGTTAGGTCAGATAATAGATGATAGATAAGCTAGCATACGATAAACACTTGACAGAGTATAGTTGGTAGATGACATTTAATTTAAATAATTAACCATTGATTTTAAAAGTTTCAGGTAACAAGGACCAGCTAGACAATAGTTACAATAGATCACATCTGATAGATGACAGATGATAAATTAGAGATAACAGATAACAAATAAATTATAGACAATAAATGACATTCAAATTAAGATGAATGACAATAGTAGAGGAAGAAAATGTATAAATTATAAATATAATCACAAATTAAAAATAATTTAATAATAATAATTCTTATGGGATGAGTAACCAATTATAGATGAAAAATATTACAGAGATGATAGAAAAGTCAGTAGATGATAAAACAGATGATAGTTGACACAAGACAACTGACAACAACTGCTGATAACTGGCGGTAACATTTAATAGTTGACAATTGACATTAAACAATTGATAGCTTACAAAAATATTGATAGTTGACAGTTAGCAGATAACAATTGATAATAAACAGACAGATGACAAATGACATTTAACAATTGATAGCTGACAAAAATATTGATAGTTGACAGTTAGCAGATAACAATTGATAATAAATTACTGATAAGTGGCAGGTGACATTTAACAGTTGACACCTGACAGATGAAAAATGACATTTAACAATTGATAGCTTACAAAAATATTGACAGTTGGCAGTTAGCAGATAACAATTGGTAATAAATGACTGATAACTGGCAGGTGACATTTAACAGTTGACACCTGACAGATGACAAATGACATTTAACAATTAAGAGCTGACAAAAATATTAACAGTTGACAGCTGATAGATTGATAATAAATGACACTCGGCTCATGATAAACTATAATAGAGATTTGAAAATTGATACGCAAATTTAGTAAGTTATTTATACAATCAGTGATAAATTTATCAATCAAATCAAAACACGATAACTTTGTTTAAATAACTTGAAGACGTTTTCAAGTTATACAAACAAAATTATCGTGTTTTATTCAATTTACAAAAATGTATACGAAGTAGAAGCCTCTAACATATATAACAAATTGATCAGATTACACGTGACGGATGTCATTGACATTTAACAGTTGACAACTGACAAATGACACTTAACAGTTGATAAATAATATTTAGCAGTTTGAAGATGACACATGACATTTAACAATTGATAACTGACAGAAGATAATCGACAATTGATAATAAATGACATACGACATATGATAAATGACAACAGATTATAAATGACAACCACGTCTTATAAAATCAATGATTAAGTATGATATATGGGGTGTTTCTAAATGAATATCGCTGTTTTAATGCTTTGTAATATTTATTACGTAAAACTTAGGGAAATAGCCCTAGTTGTGAAGCATCAATATAGGAAGTACTTTTTGGCGAGATATGACACAAAAACATTCAATTTAATAATAGTAATTTTCTAGCTAGATTAAATGTTGGCCATTCATTGTCGATGACTACGTTTTAGACTATTGTTCAGGCTGTATTTTTATCAAATAAATTATAGTACGCATAATCCATTGTCGCTTATCATGAAATATTGTAACATGCTCTTGCATTATTTCAATTTTTTGTTATTTTGTAATTCATATATAATATTTAAGCGCCATTTGTCATATATTGATCTTTTCAAACAGCAAAATTTGTAATTAGATATGTACATTAATCGTAAATATGTTTATTTAGCTTCAGAGTAGTTAAAAAGTTGTGTAACTTTTTTTTACGGATTTCGGTAATAAATAAATACATTAAGGGGAGTCACGTTGCAAAGGTACGTACGTATCTCGTGAGGATAATCTGCCACAATTTTTGCTGCTTGCGCCCTCTATCGCATGCGCCAACAAACAGAACTGTTTTGAGTTGCTATTTCATTTCATGTATTAATTGTGATTTTAAGTTTTACGTAATGAGTTCTACGAAAGGTTGAAACCCCGATATTCATTTAGAAACACCCGGTATAATATGATGAGTTTGTTATTGATAATATTCACCTTGTGAACGAAATGTACATCTAACACTTAAATAAACATGTGAAGTAAGGAAAACACTTAACTTTTTTATACCACTTATATTGAAAATTACGATATAAACGCCTCCAAAATTCAAGTGAAATTAGGAACAAACTGTATGTTATTTTCATTGCTGGTATAATAAATGAAAAATATTACAGAAATTATAGAAAAGAGCAAACCATAAACGTTTTACAGTTTACCCAGTACAACAGTTAACAACTGACAGATGACACTTGCCAGATGACATTTAGCAGTTACATATATAACACTTAATAAATCATAGATGACAGATTATAGATTTAAAAAAAACAATGGAAAGACGAACATGTAATTAATTAATGTACAAATGAAAATGACAAATACGCATCTTTAATAAGTTATTAATAAGTCAGTGATATTTAGTGACAAATAATAGATAACACATGATATTTAATAATTTAACTTGACAGTTGACGTTTAACAGTTGATATCTGACATATAACATTTTAAAAATGATATTTAACAGTTGACGGATAACACATGACATTTAACAACTTACAGCGCTGATCAAGCTCGAAAAGGCGAAGAAGAGTGGCGAATCCATGGTGTTGGTATCGTTGGATGTGGCGAATGCTTTCAACACAGTTCCATGAGGACGGATTTACGAGGCCCAGAAAGACAGAGGGGTGTTCGGCTGCCTGGTGGGAGGAATCGGTGCTTACTTCGAAGAAAGGAAGAAACTCATAGGCTATACGGGTAGGCTGAAGATGTGCCAGAGTGTCCTCAAGGGTCGGTACTAGGGCTGACTCTGTGGAATATTTTCTACAATAAAGTGCTACGTCTGCCGCTGTCCAGGAGAGTCACCACAGTGGAATACGCTGACGATTTAGAACTGATTGTGACGGAGATTTACAGAAGAGAGACAACAGTCAGTGTTGTAATGAGCATGTACATGTTTGAGAGACGAATGCTAAGAAATGGCTTAAGGTTAGTAGTTCAATAGATAAAGGCAATTATCCTGGTGGACAAAGCTAAACTGAAGACAGTGGCGATTACAGCTGACGTGCATAAAATCAAGACGAGTACAGAGATGGGATACCTTGGAAAACCTCTGAAATCCCCCATCGGGAAGGTCACCAAGAAAGCATTGAAGAGCGCAAGAGAGTTAGTCCGCTTAATGCCCAACTTCGGAGGCCCGGACGGAGACACCTGCTAAACTGTGTAATCTACTCTATAGTAATGTATGGAGCGTCGCTGTAGCATAGGTGCTAAAGGAGTGCTAAGTACCACAAATTGGTGGAAATATTACAGAGAGTGATAACTCCGAAATTAGCAAGAGCATCAACGATTCAGGTGGTGTCGAGCACAATCCCCATGTACCTGCTGGCGCAAGAGAGGGAGAGAGAGAGAGAAGACAGGAGTGCAGGTAGCGCATGGAGCAAATATGAAGTGAGGACCTGGTTAATGCAAGAATGGAGGACAGAAGACGGGAAGGCAGTTTGGACAAAACGCTTGATTAAGTCTGTTGCACTATGGGTAACAAGGTGACATGGTGAGGTCGGGTATTATCTAGTCTACTTGAACAGATTTGGCCTAGCAAAATCAGGATTATGCCGGTGGGCTGGATGGGAGAGTAGAGCACACCATTTTTGATTGCAACAGTGGGCGGTGCCGCGACAGCAAGCAGAACGTGCCATTGGTGGGAACGTGATTGAAAGCATGGCTTTCTACATAATCAGTATTGTTGTATATTGGATTTATTTTATCCATTGTACTGACATAATAAAATTCAAATATATATTATAAACATTTCTTACAAAAATTTTGATCGCACATGGAATGGCTTGAGTTCATAATAATATGATCTTCCACTCTTACCTACTGTTACTCCAACAACACTGTTACCACATATGGTACCTTTTGTAGAGGTTGTTCCACCATTATCTTGCCGAGTTTGGCTGATTTTACTCTGAGAAGAGGACTTCAATTAGATTTGTTATGGCAATACCAGTAGCGGGCAGAGAGAACATATCTTGATGACGGAGCGACTTGAATATAAGACAGGATGCTCATCGTACCGAAGTAATTCCATGAGGTGGTCCCAGTACGATGGTGCAGTTTAGAGAGGAAGTTTAGTGGGTGGGGCTCCTTAGGAATGGAGGGGTGGAGCCTCACATACCCCTGTTTCAAAAGGACTGTGCATACATGCTCTCTCTAATAAAAAGAGGCTCCGTTTCAGTATAGTACACCAGGGTTCGATCACTAAAATAGCTCATGGTAATATGCCTGATGTACTAGGGAATCGTCCATCATCCTCGGCGATGTCCACAACGGAGTCAATTGTATCTCTGATGGACCTTGCCTTTCAAAACCTGTACTGGTTCGGTGACAAGGTTCAAGCTCCATCAGTCGATTTTTCTAACCAGTTTGCAGATGATTATTTCCAGCACTTTTCTCGCCGTATTCAGTAGGAAAATTGGACGATATTTTTACGGATCGTCCAGTTTCTTGCTTCCTTTCGGAAGGATGACTAGCTTCTGCTTTTTCCCATGGAAGATTTCTTCTGGGAAGCTTGTGTTTAACCTTTACAATGCCGTCCGGGCCTGGAGCTTTTGAGTCTCCATTCTTGCCACAGGCCTAAACATCTCTGCCTCCGTGACCGCCGGTCTGTCCGAGCTGTGATAAGGTGGCAGATCCTCTGTGTAGATAAGTTCCGGCTCGTCTGGAAACAGCGTTATCATGATCATTTCTAGAATCTCTGAGCTGGATAATAAAAGCAAAACTTTACATGACAATCGTAATCTACATGTAATAAAATTTAAATTTTTATAGAAGTCACATGCTTTCTTTACGATGAGTTCAATATTTGTATTTTGATCAGAGCATTTAAAAATTTTACCGCTTCGCTTGAAAATCTATAAAATGAACAATAGACTATGGACAACTTAGAATTTACATTCAGAGAAACAGATGACAGGAACCAACAAAAGCCAAAGAGGTTAAGACGCAGAATAGAGAACAAGGAACGGATGAAACTTTGACAAAATGTAGCAGTTGATACTGGAAAATCTAGAAGAAAAATGGTTGGCAAATTTTAGAGTTCTTAAAAAAATGGCTCGAAACTTATAATAAATTTCCTAAATTGGTTTAATTCTGATATTCTAATAGGATACTATGTTTTAAGTTAATAATTATTCTCTTAATATATGAGCTACCAAAAAGTAGTTAATTTGGATTTGTATTTTAGTATTTTATAAGGACTCTAATGTCAACAGCAAATATCTTTCAATTAAGCCTCTAAAGTTTAATTACTTATTTCAAAGAACGCAAGTAGTACGTTATTAAATATGTAGGATGCCGGTGTAAATAAAGTGAAGTGTATTTTCCTATATATTTTAATTCATCCCTTAAGCTTTAAAGTCCCAGCGTATTCCAATTAAGCAGAGAAACATGTTATTGAAAGTGTATCTCCCTTAAACACCTCGGAGCTATGGCAGACTAGATATGTTTATCAGTTTAGCCGACCGGAATCCTACCTGCTAGCCAGATTAACGTTTCCCCGAAATATTCATTACAATTCCTCCTTCTATGTGGGGGGCGGAGGGGTGTAATTGAGTTTTTCTATTAAGAACCTGAGAAAACCATATTTGCTCGTCGCGGATATACATATGTGCCGTGCTGATGGGATTTATTATTCAATTTCCAGGCATAATCCCTTAATATTCCGGACGATATCCTGTTTAGAATTTTCGGAAGAAGGCTCCATCCCCTCACTGGTGCGGATGTAGAGTGGATGCCGGCGCAATTACTTTAATGGTTTCCGGATCGAATCTCTTTCCGAGGCGTCGTTCGTGACGGCTGAAAAATTCACGGGCGTTCGAAAAAAAAGAAGAAAAAAAAAACTTTCCGCGGAATGACCCCACGACATAATTACGAAGACCGTGCTGGTAATGATCCACTCGTTGCGCGCATCGCGTCATCTGAATGTGAATACGTTTTCAGCTAGTGTAAACATTCACTATGGATTATTGGGAGCTTTTATATCCGTACGAGTTTACATTTAAACACGTTTTATATAGCACTATGTATGGATGGTGGTGAATAGGAACGGAATATGACTGCTTGTTAAATATTTGACATAAGCATTGAGTTTCCTAATAAACGTACGCGTAACATCAAACTTTTGCTTCGTGTCGATTTAATTTCCGTGTTCACACATCGCTCTTAAGATCAATTCTTGAAACATTTAAATAAAGTAAAACTAACTATTTATTTAAAAAGTGTGATATCAACAAAGTGAGTTTTACTTTATTTAAATATTCAAGATGTATCACGAAGTGAACGCCTCAACCATTAAACAATTAATTCTTGGAACTTTTCTAATCTAAAGTAATTAAATTGGAATGTATTTTTTTAATTATTATACAATAACGTAACATTATAAATAATATTTTTAGCTTTCTGTTTTGTATTAGATACTATATGTTACAGGTCTTAACAGTGACAAGATGCTATATTGAAGCGTTTGCTAGGATTCTGGTGTTTAATGGAGTTTGGAGTTTCATATTAGACCACATTAACTCTTGTAAGTCTCGAAGCTCCTCCAATTCCTCTCTGCCGAGTTTGGAGATCTTAGCATGCTCGAAGATTGCAATATTATGTAAAATCTGCACCTTTTGTTTAAATTCTAGGAAGCAACAAATTTAATAATTCGTATTTATAATACAAATCATATTTGATTAATGGTGAAGGCGTTATATTTAATTTCAATGGGTATATTATAAATTAAATGCGTTAATGAATAAATAAGTATATGCGAATAAAATTATAAAAGGCCTTAAATATATCTTGATAAACATGTCAGGACTAAACTGAGTTAAAACACCCACGCCTTTTACGCGTAATGTACACGGTAAGTTTCTTTTGTCGTTAAAGTCACCGTTGTAATGTAGAAATAACGTTTTAAATTTATCTATGAACGTTAAATTATAATTATTTCTCAGAGAAATGCTTCCCTTCGTTTTTTTTTATGCAGCCATATTATTTCGGCGTCCCCCCCTGTTTTTATTATTTTAAAGTCTTTTTCCAAGTCGGGTTTTACGGTAATGGTTACTTTTATTGTTATAGTTACTTAATCTCTCCCCGTTATTAGAGCCATCAGCACGGGAATTTTTCATCAAAGCACTTTCGCTTAACTTTAATTAAAAAAGGGTTTAAAAAAATAATTACGACGGGATGTTTTAATACCGAACTTTTTCTTCTAGTTTTAGCATCTATTATTTGATATTGAGTATCGACAGGATTTTATGGTAGGAAATTCTATTCGTAATTTTATCTTATTAAATATTTCAATCACTAATTTTCCTTCTAATTTACAAATTAGTTTAAAACACAGTAGACTACTTTAACTTCTGTAATACTAGACACGATACATTAACGTCACCCACAACGTGGAACAGTAATCCATCATTTAATGAAAAGGCAACGGCTAGCAGCGGCACACATGTGTGTGCGGTCAAAATTTAATTATATCCTCCGGTGGCATTGAGAAATTACTTCTCGTTTCTGGATTTGTAGTCTGTAATCGACATTTAATACACTTAATAATAATGATGAACAAATGTAATCAAGGCTAATGCAACTACTGATTTTTATTTGTAGATTTTGAAAGTAATTTGAACCAAACTAAGAAATCGTTTAAATTTTTATTATACTTATTTTCTATTTTTAAAGGTGTAAACTTTTACATCAGTATTATATTTAAATTCCAACTGGAGAACAACGACAGACGGTATAATTCTGTATCCAGACACAGATCGATCGAGTCCTTGTGAAAAATATATATTTCACCCGTGGGAAAAACAAAAGGATTCACCGCCCCACCCCTACCGAAACGACCGACGTGATGTTAAAAGATGGAAGGGGTTGAAACCGCGTGCAGCCATCAATCTTAGTCCTGTTCCCATGTACATCTGCAGTTACGTTTCATTTAATCCCGCCGTTTCGCGAATATTTTGCATTTCAAATGCCCCTTCTTTGGTTACGTGCCAAACCAACCATGACGCCATGCGTTTTGATAATCTCACCACGTACACATAAAATCGGGTCGCTAAACCAGATTACGCAAGATTTTAATTGAAATATTGGGGAGCGATCGCACCATAATAATAAACTAAATAAAACGGACGGGTTCCTATGGCGCATCGGCCCAACAGATTGAAGGGGTTTATGGTCCGGACTAAATGGGAAATGGAATGGGGTGATATGATCTGTGTGATCTGGGTTAATACGATGTTAACGTCTGGATACGAAAGGGTCAAGCACGATGATAATCGGGTGCGTTACGTCCACTCGTATTAAGATAATTTAGTGGGAAGTGTAGCTTTTCCCGAAAAAGAAGGGAAAATAAGTGGCTTCTTGTTATCTTAAGATTGATACTAATTAAAATATTATTGCAATTAATAAGAAAAGATGGAAAAGTTTATAAATAAATTAAAAAATTTTACTGATTGAAGGGTAGGTCCGAGACCACCCTACATATAATTATTAATTTTAGATACAACACTGCTGATGATTTTTGCTAGTTTAAATCACCGCTTTCACAGTTTGTTTTCCTGAAAATTAAACGCTGATCAGTGGGTGAAGTTAATATGCATATGTAGGGTGGGCGGGTGGCCTCTATCCCACCCTCCAATTTTAAAGCCACCCACCCACACTAAATAAATCTATTCATTTTAGGTAACACTGCTGGTGATTTTTGCTAATTTAATTAACGCTTTCATTGTTTGTTTCCCTAAAAACTAAACGCTCATTAGTGAGTGAGGTTAATATACAAATATAGTGTGGGTGGGTGTCCACTGTCACACCCTTCAATTCTAAAACTTACGTGTTTTAAAAAAAATAATTTAAACAGTTTCATAACTTTCTATCTTTTTCGTGTGTAGCCTAAATTTTATTAATTAGAGGGTGGATTAAATCCACCCACGCACTTTAATTATATAAATTAATATAAATGGCCTTTAACCCATCGACTTTTAGTATCACCTAATAACAAACTCTATTTATTTATTTCTGTTTATGTTGTTAAAAAATATAAGCATTGTTTTTGCTTAAATAAAATGGTATATGTAGGGTGCGAATGGAATAGCGTATGTAGAATGTGTAGGTAGCTTTTAATCCACCCTCCAACCAATGCATTGTACTCGACGATTTATAAAACAAAGACATTACTAATGAAAGTATGCATCTAACAAATTTTTTATCGAATATTTTGGTAGTTATTAATTAAATAAACTGCAAAACCCTCGCGGTTGTTTTAATGATTAGAGGGTGTATCTGAGGCCACCCACCCACGCTACATATCTATATTTATTTTAGGTATAACACTGCTGATGATTTTTGCTAATTTAATTAACTCTTTCACCGTTTGTTTCTCTGGAAACTAAACGTTAATCATTGGGTATGTTAATATGTATATGTAGGGTGGGTGGGTGGCCTCTATCCCACCCTCCAATCAGTAAAACATAAGCGAGGGTTTTAATTAAAAGTTGTAAAATGTAAATAAACAAAATTGTGATGTGGCCACCATAGTACTTTCCCTAGAGAACTATGAAGTTTACGCTAAAAGGCTATTCTTAATAATTTGTTCAATTTTGGATACTTTAGAATTACTGGTTATATAAATTTCATGTTTATGAGTGTTCACCAAAAGCTTTTCAGTTACAGTGTCTGGAACGATTCTAGAACCCTTGAATAATCTAGTAGAAGTTCCAGATAAGATAAAGCGAAGAATGCTAAACTTTATAAAATTCTTCTAATTGCCAGGAAAATTGATAATTATTCTAGAACATTTGAAATTTTGATAAATCTAGAATTAAAATTATTAGAAAATTCTATAACCCTAATAAATTTCACATACAATAAGACAAAAAACTCTTAGAAAAATGTCTAAAAGAAAAAAAATTTACAGGCATCAAAGAAAACACTTGAACATTGGAGAAAATTTTAAAAATAAAACTGTGGAAAAGTTTTAGATATCTAGAAAAAAAAATTTGTAAATTTTAAAACTATCGACTAAATTTCTGGGAATGTAGATTAAAACTTACTGGAAAATTTAAGAACATTTAAATATTTCGATAAGAAAAAGCAAGTAAAGCAAGAAACATTTACATTTTCTGGAAAATCTAAGAGTCTAACAAAAATATTTCTGGAAAGAAAATTATGCTATTTGCAAGAATTAAAAAAAAACAACTTCAAATAATCTGGACTTACTTCAGTTGAAAATTGTGAAACTTAAACTTCTAAAAAAAACCTCTCAAAACCTTGTGAAAATTTCAAAATGAAAAATTACTGACAAATTCTATAAATTTATTTTAAAAAAACTGCTTCACAATTTCACAACCTACGAAAAAAATTCTTGGATAAAATTAGTGGATATTTCTAGAACCTTTGAAGGAAAACCTAAAAAGTTAAAGTAATGAATGGTTGATAAGAAAAATTTCTGTAAAATTCATGAATTCTTAAAAAAATCTGAAATAAAAATGGTAAACGTTCTAGGAGTTTAGAAATAAAACTGCAAATAAATTCTAGAAATTTTGACAAATTTTCTGGGAATCTGGACTATAAATTACTATAACATTAAGAAAATCCATAGTGATTAGGATTTTTCTGTTGGTTTGAGTTTATGTGAAGTATTTTGTAAATGAAAATAATACACAGTTTATTCCTTACTTCACTTGTTTCTTTAAATGTTAGATGTACATTTCGTTCACAAGATGAACATTATCAAACTACAAACTAGTTTGTTATTGATAATGTTCACCTTGTGAACGAAATGTACATCTAACATTTAAATAAACAAATGAAGTAAGGAATAAACTGTGTATTATTTTCATTTTCATTAATCCTGATAAGATTTTTTTGTAGGATCTAGCAATTTTTCCTAAAAGGAGAGCCCGCGACAAAATTTCTATAACTTTGAAAATTAGAAATTTTTAATTTCTGAAACCCTAATAATCCTTGTATAAATCCCAGAGAATTTCGATAGGATAAAAGATGAAAATTCTTATACCAAAAATTTCTAAAAAATTCTAGAAATCTAGCAAAAATGTTTGAAATTATTTAACTGGACGAAAAATTACCAGAAATATTTAAAAAATTGAAAGTGAAACCGTAAATAAAAATTTGTTAACAGATTCTAAAAATGCTTTTAGAACTTTGAACCAAATTTGGTTTCAAATTTATTTGAAAATTTATTTTTTATTTCTTTATAGATTTTTTTACTCTTGAAAAATTACAATTAGATAGGAAATGCTGAACATTTTAAGAGTCTCAAAGAAGTAAGTTGCAATCTGGAAAAAAATTGTATATAAAGAAAGAGAAAATGCAGAAAATTTAAGGGCCTATAAGTAGAAATCTGGGAATTTGTAACATTTTTTTCAACAAATTAAAATCTAAAAAAAAGGCTTGATATTTCGTTAAGTTTCGACAAAATTGGTAAGATAATTGACATTCGACAAAATAGAATTGAGATTTATCAGAGGACGAATAATTATTGAAATTTATAGTTGACATTTTATTTATTTGATAAAAACAGTTGACAGTTGACTGTTGAAAGTTGAAAGTTGACATTTGACAGTTGACAGTTGACAGTTGACAGTTGACATCATTTATTTATAAACAAAATTATCGTAGTTCATACTATAAAAAACATAATTTTCATTTTGTCTTTTAAAAAATTATCCGGTAAGTACTACTCATGGTACTACACTAAAAATTCTTACCTAAACTGAGATTTACATTACACTTAATATTCTTCAAAACTAATTTAGTGGCTAAATTAGCGCCAACTCTCTGAAAAATAAAAATTTACATCTTATCTCTTAAATAATCCCTTGAAAAGTACTACTAACAGAATTTCTTTAAAAATTAGTACACCTACTCATTATCTAAAAGTTTTAACATAATTTTAAAAGAAGACTTGTACTAATTTAACTAAAAAAAATGAGAATTCCAGCTGTTTTACGAACGAAAAGGAAAAATTGAAATTTACATATTGTCATTTAAATAATTCTCAAATTAATACACTACCCGGAAATTTCTAAATATACTATAAATAAATGCATCTTTAACATACTCAAACATAATTCTTCTAATGTATTTAAGTATTACACTGCATCGAATCAAAGTACAAATAAGAAAAATTGAAATTTACCTCTTGTCATTAAAATAGTTCTCAAATTAAAAGTACTACTAATAGAATTTCCTTAAAATTAAATAAATAAATAAGTATCTGCTTATAATTTAAAAGTTTTAGCATAATTTAAGAAAAAACTTGTACTAATTTAACTAAAAATATGAAAATACCAGCTGTTTAACGAACGAAGAGAAAACATTAAAATTTGCAACTCGTAATTTAAATAACTCTCAAATAAATTCTACTAGTAGAAATTACTTAAAACCTATAATGTGTACTCAAAACAAGTGTAATTTTAACATACTCAAAAATAATTTACCCTATTTAATTGCAAAGAAATAGCCATTGTTTAAACTTTGCCGATATAAAAGTATAATTTGAAATTTTGTATTTTAAAAACGTTTCCGGGAAATACTACTCATGGTACTAACATAAAAATTTATACTAAAACTAAGAATAAAACCTTTAACATACTTAAAAATATTTTTTCTAATTTAGTTCTTTAACAAATGGCAACATTAAAAATAGAATAGCGAAAAACTAAATTTACATCTCGCCATTTAAATAATTCTAACGTTGTTAAAATTTTCTAAATATGCAAAGAATTAATGTATTTTTAAGTCTAAAATAATTCTTCTGATTTATCTAAAAATTAAACAGCAGATATAAATGTATAATTTGCATTTTGTATTTTAAAAAATTCTCCGGGAAGTACTATTCATTGTACTAACCTTCAAATTTGTACCAAAACTAAGAATAATAGTACCTTTAACATAATTGAATAGTATTTTACCAATTTAGTTGTTAAACAAAAAGGAACTCTCTGAAAATCGAAACATGGAGAAATTAAATTTACATCTCGTCATTTGAATCATTCTAAAGTTGGTACTACTTAACAAGAATTGTTTAAAATTTCTAACCATGCAAAGAATTGTATTTTTAAGATACGCCAAATTAATTTTTCAAATTTATCTAAAAATTAAACAGCAGCGAGTTAAATAACATAAATGAAAAGTTCTTGTCGGCAGTTGCTTTTGGATTTAATAATCTGTAGGGAGGAGATGCCACTCGCAATTTTCGTCTTGTATTTGTGCTAGTTAGTAGGCGTAACCTCTCTGAACGGTCTCTTAGTAATGACGTTAAAGGTTTGAGTATTTGTCACGATTTTTTTTAGTTTTTGGTCAAATAATTAACCTCTGAGGGAATGGCCAGAGGTTCGACTTGGAGATGGACTTATTGATAGCAATGAGCATAAATGAGAAGTTCTTGTAGGCGGTTGCTTTGGATTTAATAATCTGTAAAAAGGAGTTGACACTCCCAACCTTCCTCTTGCATGTGTGCCAGTTGGTAGGCATAACCTCCCTCAACGATCTCTTAGTAATAGTGGATAGTGGTTTAAGTGTTCGGCACGATTTTTTTAGTTTTTGGCCTGAAGCTCTTGAAGAATGGCCCAAAAATAAATGCTCGAAATTCAATGGTTTGCTTTCCTATTTGATATTATTATTATTATTCGTGTTTTAATAATATTTTTAAATTAATATGGGCGGATATTTATTTATGACAATTTTTTTTAGTACGTTTTAATAAATATGAAATAAAGTGTATGGAACTATTTTCGATATACGAATAAACGCAAATGATTCCTAATTTATGAAATATAGGACACGAATCAATAACGGAAGGCCCGGAGGTATTTTCAATTAAAGCACTACCCGCCGACCCCATCACCCTATCGCCCTCCTTTAAATATACAAAGTTTTAAATTACAACGGGAAGTCCTCGCGCCGGCGGCGTTATTGAAAACGCTTTATCCTTATTTACATTATTCGGCATAGGAAGAGACGAAACTTGATGCCCGCCAAAGTTTTTTTTTTTTTTGCAGCGTCTTTCTCTTCTTTTCTCGCCGCCGCCGCCACCCTCCAGCGGCGCGGCGCGCGCCCCCTATTATTCTTTGTGATTTATAGCAACGTATCACATTTTTCAATATGTGCGCGCCGTTTCTGAATTTACATTTTCATTGGTGATATACCGCACTTTTTGTTCCAAATGAAAAAATAGGAAAACGAGCAAAACCGATGGGCTTTAATATATTTCAGGTGAAAAGTATTGGAAAAGAGAGGAACTGCGCGGGATGGTGATGGATGTGAAGCCGGTGTGAATAAGTGGTGATGCTTAAGTAGGAAATGCACTTTTTAGATTGGACATTAGTCTTAACATAGAATATTAAAAGAATTTGCAAGATTTAATTTCGTTACAGTAACCAAAATTATGTTGCAGTTATGAAGAACTACAATTCTTTGTAATGATGATATACTACGAGTATTATTTGAAGTATTTTTCTATATTCATTAATGGATTTCTATTGGACTAATTAGCAATAGTTGCATATACACATCTCCTTAAGAATGACCAACCAAATAGTTAAAAGAAACCCAAGTGTTGAATTAATCTTCTAATTAGCAATAGTTAATTTAATATGTAGTATATACTTAATAAAAAATAATATTATGATTAATAGGAGTATTTTAATATATTCCTCAAGATGAGAAACTTAATGTAGCACATTCTACTTTATTGATTCCAACAATTCAAAACAATTAATCAGTCTGGATTTAAACCGAGAAACAGCATCTTCATCACGATTAATTTTATTGTTACCACTCGACCGACCTCCAGCAATCCAGCCAGCGGATGAATTTCCCGAGCAATTTCGATCTCATTACTTATTATCATTCTACAATCTTGTTTCGGATCTGCAACGCTAGTAACGCAGCTGAAATAACTTATACACCCTTTCTGCAATAGCAACAATGTATATTGAAGGTAATGGCACGAACTGCGAACAAAGTTGGCCCCCGATCCGATCCGACCTTAATCGCCTTCGCATCAATCTAGGCTACGAGTTAATTAAACGGAAATATAATCGCGGTGGAAGGATACTGCTCCCGCTCCCCCCACTTCTGGGATAATTAGTTACCGTTTAACGTTATTGACTGTTTTAAGTGGAAAAAATGTGCGCGCCCTAAGGCCACGAGGGTCAAGTACAAAGCGCCATCCGTTTGGAAACCGGTGCCGATAATTTTCCCTTTAATCTATTAGGCCATCCGTTGCTTCGGGAACGGATTGCAATTGTTTTGCGCGGCTTTGTGCCATAATTGGGTCAAAAACAGACGGGATTGATTTAATTAAGGGATCCGATTAACGGCCCTTCGTTTGATCAGTTGATTTTAACGATTTCCTTTAAAAATTATAATCTTTACATAATCAAAACAACCTTATAAAAGCATCAATATGTAAACAGCATTATGTGACTACTGCTAAAATGATTTTTCCTAACAGAATAAACATGTTTACACGAAAAGAAATGAATTATTAATATAAGACAACGCTGCATAATTGAAGGCAATTTTGTGCAATGGCTAAATCGAAATTCCGATTATAAACGTATCTGGGAAGTAAAGACGAATTTGAATTTAAGGTGCGTGGCCTCTTTCCCATCCTCCAATCGGTAAAACATCATCAAAAATGCTGATGTGGCCATCATAGTACTTTCACTATATTTTTCTCCAAAACCATGAGGTTTTCAAAAAAAGCTAATAAAATTTTATTTTAAATAATCATTTGTAAACTTTCTAAAGAAAGTAGGAAATTAAAAAAAAAAAGAACTTAAATTTTACTAAGAAAAAAAACTATTGACAATTGAAAACTGTCCAATAATCAGCTTAAATTTGTTTAAAATAGTTTAAATTATACAAAAAAAGAAAGAATTTACTAATTTTCATCATGTTAAAATATTAATTTCAAAAGTTTAAAATTAGCTTTAATATAGTTTTAACTTTTAATTTAACATTTCTTAATAAAAGAAAAATAAATAAATATTTCTCAAAGAATTTTAAAAAATAATTGTAAATTTAAACATTATTGAAAGTAGCAAAAATAAAAAAAAAACACATAAGCATTTCTATCCAGCCTTGGATTTAAAGAAAGTTTTATAACTTTTATAAGAAAATTCTTGAAGGATGGAATGCAAGATTCTGGAAAGTTCTAGATCTCTACAAAAGATATTGAGAAAATCCAAGAACACCCTAGAAAAATTCTTCAAAAATTCTTCTAGATATCTACAAAAAAAATGAAGAAAATTGTAGAGGCCTATAAGGAAATTCCTAAAAAAATAGAATGAATGTTACTGGAAAGTTCTGGAAATCTATTAAAAAAAACCCAACTGAAGAAAATTCTAGAACTCTCCAGGAAATTCCTGATTAACTGAATGAAACTTTCTAAAAAAATTCTAGAAATTTACAAAATTTAAGAAAGTTTTAGAAAATCTCTTCAAAAACTCCGCCCAACGTCATCCATCCAAAATTTTTGTACGTTTTGTTATATATTTATGTATATTAATATGTACTTATTATTATTCTTTTAAAGCTAAAGAACATAAATATAAACTGCGATGAAAATTGCTGAGAAGTTCTAGAAATTTACAAAAATATTGATTAAAATTCTAGAAGCCCATAAGAAATTTCTTGAAAAATGGAATTAAACAAAAGTTCTACAAACCTAAAGAAAATTATAGAAGTCTCTAAGAAAATTCCTGAAAAACTGAATGAAACTTTCTGAAAAATTCTAGAAATCTACAAAAAAAACAGGAAAATTCTTGAACTCATAAAATGTAATAAAAGTTGATGAAATATACAAAAAAATCTAAAGAAAGTTTTATAACTTTTATTAGAAAATTCTTGAAGGATGAAATGCAAGATACTGAAAAGTTCTAGAAACACCCTAGAAAAATTGTTCAAAAATTCTTCTAGAAATGTACAAAAAAAATTAAGAAAATTGTAGAGGCTTATAAGGAAATTCTTAATGAATCGAATTAATGTTACTGGAAAGTTCTGGAAATCTATAAAAAAAAAAACAACGGAAGAAAATTCTAGAACTGTCCAGGAAAATTCCTGGTAAACTGAATGAAACTTTCTAAAAAATTCTAGAAATCTACAAAATTCAAGAAAGTTTTAAAAAAATCTCTTCAAAATTGCGATGAAAATGGCTGAGGCCCATAAAAAAATTCTTGGAAATGGAATTAGAAAAAAGTTCTACAAACCTACAAAAAAAAACTGAAGAAAAGTCTCTAAAAAAAAATCCTGAAAAACTGAATGAAACTTTCTGAAAAATTCTAGGAATCTACAAAAAAAAATCAGGAAAATTCCTAATGATCGATTCCCTTCTGAGCTATTTACTTTTTTTTATTTTAAAAAATCTTGTATTTCATTTTTACTGTAATTGATTTTAAAATATTATTATTTTAATTTCTTTTACTATAAACTTTCTTAAAAAATGGAATTAGAAAAAAGTTCTACAAACCTACAAAAAACTGAAGAAAAGTCTCTAAGAAAATTTTTAAAAAACTGAATGAAAAATTGTAGAAATCTACAAAAAAATCAGGAAAATTCTTGAACTGATAAAATTTAATAAAAGTTACTAAAAATATCTCAAAACTACAAAAAAATGAATAAAAATTTAGTCACATAAGGAATTTTTGTTAAACATAGAATGAAAGGTACTCGAAAGTTTTACCAAAAAAAATTGAAGAAAATTCTAGAACTCTCCAAGAAAATATCTGAAATATTGAATTAAACTTTCTAAAAATTCTAGAAATCTACAAAATTCAAGAACGCTTTAGAAAATTTCTGTAAAAATGCAATACAAGTTGCTGAGAAGTTCTAGAAATTTACAAAAATATTGATTAAAATTCTAGAAGCCCATAACAAAATTCTTGAAAAATGGAATTAGAAAAAAGTTCTACAAACCTACAAAAAACTGAATAAAATTGTAGAAGTCTCTAAGAAAAACTGAATGAAACTTTCTAAAAAATTCAAAAAAAACAGGAAAATTCTTAAACTGATAAAATTTAATAATAGTTATTAAAAAAAGCTAAAAACGTCAAAAATTTAAGTAAAAATCTAATCACGTAAGGAATATTAAAATAAATGGAATAAAAGGTACTTGAAAGTTTATCAAAACGAAATTGAAAAAAAATTAGAACTCTTTAGGAAAATATCTGAAATATGGAATTAAACTTTCTAAAAATTCTAATAATCTACAAAATTCAAGAACTATTTAGAAAATTTCTTTAAAAATGTAATAAAAGTTGCTGAGAAGTTTTAGAAATTTACAAAAATATTGATTAGAATTCTCGAGGCCCATAAGAAAATTCTAGAAGTCTCTAAGAAAAACATTCTGAAAAATTCTAGAAATGTACAAAAAAAAAATAAGGAAAATTCTTGAACTTATAAAATTCAATAAAAGTTAGTAAAAATACCTAAAAACATAAAATTCTAAGTCACATAAGGAATTTTTAAAAAATGTAATAAAAGTTACTGAAAAGTTTTACAAAAAAAAATTAAAGAAAATTCTAGAAACCCCTAAGAAAATATCTGAAATATTGAATTATACTTTCTTAAAATTCTAATAATCTACAAAATTCAAGAACTATTTAGAAAATTTCTTCAAAAATGCAATAAAAGTTGCTGAGAAGTTTTAGAAATTTACAAAAATATTGATTAAAATTCTAGAAGCCCATAAGAAAATTCTTGAAAAATGGAATTAGAAAAAAGTTCTACAAACCTACAAAAAAACTGAAGAAAATTTTAGAAGTCTCTAAGAAAAACTGAATGAAACTGAAAAATTGTAGAAATCTACAAAAACAAAATCAGGAAAATTCTTGACTGATAAAATTTAATAAAAGTTACTAAAAATATAAAAAAACTACAAATAATTGAGTAAAATTCTAGTCACATAAGGAAATTTAAAAAAAAATAGAATAAAAGGTACTCGAAAGTTTTACAAAAAAAAATTGAAGAAAAGTCTAGAACTCTCCAAGAAAATATCTGAAATATTGAATTAATAAACCTTCTAAAAATTCTAGAAATCTACAAAATTCAATATCGCTTTAGAAAATTTCTTCAAAAATGCAATAAAAGTTGCTGAGAAGTTCTACAAACCTACAAAAAAACTTTCTGAAAAATTCTAGAAATCTAAAAAAAATCAGGAAAATTCTTGAACTCATAAAATTTAATAAAAGATTTAAAAAATTACAAAAATTAAAGGTAAATTTTAGAGGCACATAAGGAAATTTTTGAAAATTGGAATTAAAGTTACTGGAAACTTTTAGAAATCTAAAAAAAAAATTGGAGAAAAAATTCATGAAAAACTGATTCATTGACACTTTCTAAAAGAATTCTATATCTACCAAATTCAAGAAAAATTCTTCCAAAATGTGTTGAAAGTTGCTGAGTTCTTGCAGTCTACAAATAAATATTGAAAAAAATTCTAGACGCCGATAAGAAAATTCTTGAATAATGGAATGAAGAAAAAAAAATTCCTAAAAAACTTGTTGAAACTTTCTGAAAAATTCTAGAAATTTACAAGTATTTTTTTTTAATTTAAAACAAAAATTCGGCCCATAGAGGGTTAAATTATTTCTTTGCCTAATTCTACAAAATCTTTTGCACTTTAGTTCTATATATTTATTTTCCTCATCTGTTGGGTTTGGACCTTTCTTGTTCTCACATAAGTCTTTTCTTGTTGACTCTAAACTTTAAATTTTTGCAATTTATAATAATGAATATTGTTTTATTAAGTCTTTTTTCCAACTCTACAGATACACTCTTTTTTTACTTTTCTTTTTTATTACTTCTTTAAACGCTTTTTAATCCGATAGTTCAATATTTTTTTCTTAAACCCTTCTTCATAGGGTGATGTCTCTCTTAACAGAGGTTAGCTATCAATATCTCTCTAATTTACTAATAATTGCTTCGTTATTTTTTAACTTTTCACAAATTCTCTATTTTTCTTTCCCCTTTCTTCTCCTTGTTTCTGATTTTTAAACTTTTATAGAATCGAACGAAACAATTTGTATTGTTGAATTTTTGTTTATCTTTAATTTTCTATCTGCAAATTCTTGATATTTTATCTAATTTCTTATTTTTCTTGTCACTTGACTTTAAACCTTTCTTAATTCCTAAGAATATTTTTTTCTTCCTAATTTTCTAGTCATTACTGCTAAACCTCTATTCTTTTATAGTTTCACTTTCTTAATTATTTAAAATTTCTTTCCTGCCAAAATCTTCATGAATTTTGTAGGCAAATGGTAATCTTATGTTTTCTGATCTCATTAATTGTAACGAGTTGATCGTTCTTCACGAATTCTTTAATTGAACTCACATGACTGACGTCCTTCTCGAATATTGGTCATCATGGATGTTCTCTCTTCCTAAGTTGAAATTACGACACCAGCGCTAAACAGACGATTAACCCATAATAAAATTTTCTTACACATCCTTCAATTAACGGTGAATATCGCAAAGTCGTTTGCTTTGAGAAATCTAATCACAGCCCTAACTTCACAAATAGCGACGTTATTTATTTTTTTGATATTTTTTTGTTTTAAATATCAAACATGACCTACTTAATTATAGCAGGTTTGGTTGATATTTAAACGTAGCCTACTTGATTTATAATAAACATTACCTTAGCCAAATAAATTGACACTTTTTTTCTAAACCAATATTTGATGTCTAGAAAAAAGTCATTTAACTATCCACTCTCAAGCTCTCTTTCTCAGCTATTTTATTTTAAAACTATCTACATAAAAGGTCACGAGTGCCTGGCAAATTCGCAGCGTTTCATAAAACTCGAAGGCAATATGTGCGATGGGCAGCAAACTGCCCCGAACCCCTTTCCGGATCCCTTTTTATAGACGGTCGCCCCGCGTTTCACCTCCGGCGTTACTTAAACGCGTCCGTTCGACCATCGGACACACAATTTCCAATGTGACCCGAATCGCAGACAATTCGCAATTCCGCCCGCAATTAACGGCCAAGACGGTAAACTGGGCTCTTCCGGACCGGCGTAATTTATAATTGCGGATGGGACCGCCCACCGTGCTGTACGCCTCATGTGTCAATTTACCTAATCGGCAGGAATGGTGAAATGTGAAGGAGGCGAATTGGCAGACCATGAGATTGGGTCGTGTTTGTAATCGCGCGAAATTCCACACCGGTTTAGCGCGTTATCATTAAACGAAATTGTTTTATTAACATCAACCATTACACTCCCACCAAGCGTGAAGTGATTATATATCATATGTTGGATGCTTGGATGTTGGAAGCTTAAATCAAGTTCCTAATTACATCATCATGTTGAATCTCTAAGCAGTCAGTTTTAGTTTGAATTGCATGAAACATATTTAGGTTATCAGTAAATAATGGGAAAGAACTACGAGAAGATACAGCGATATCATTAATGAATAGTGAAAACAGAATAGACCCTAGATGAGATCCTTGGGGAACACCAAAGCCAAGTAAAAACAGGAAATCTAATTAGCCGCGTTTTGTCCGAATAATATGTTTAAATCCATAACTAACCATAAACCACATGGCTTCAATTTAAGCAATAATCTCATGTAATTCACACAATCAATAACCTTGCAAAAGTTTAAAATAAAAAATAAATCAATTTTATACAACTCTTTTCTATAAAAGTGATATAGAAATGTTAATTATGTTCCTAATTTTATTAATCACTTGTTTTTTACTATAAGAAAAAGTCTATTACTGAAAAATTATTATTTTAAGTTGTGGCTACAAATTTAGAAATGTAATCAAAAGTCGATGCTTTAGTTTCAACATTAGATTTTTTTAGTTAATTGAAACATTTGTTATGTTTCTCATTTTTTTGTTTAGTTATAATAATAATACTAAATACAAGCAATCATTATCTAGAAACATCTTCGCATGGAAAGTATTATCTTTTTTAATTCTGGTACCTAAAATGAGATCACTACGATTTTGTTCCCTAATGACAGATTACGTTTTTCGTTACGCATTCATATCAATTATCATCACGTCGGGACTTTGCGAAAGTCTATCGATAGAAGTTGGGCAATTCCGTGCGACGAACGATCAAATCGTTTGAAACTTTTTCCGGTTTTTCTTGGCTCAAGGTCCTGCGTGTCCTATCTCCCCTGTTCCGTGTTTTCGCATAGTCGGTAACGTCGATTCGGGAACTGTGCCAAGAGCGCCGCGACGCCCTTTCAAGTTCGTCCCGATGCCAATTGATCGCGAAGTTTCTGGGATGCGTTCGCCGTGGAAAAGTTTATTCAATTTTAGGGACGTTTATTATTAGATAATGATAATAAAAACTAACGATCTACTGGTCTTAACAGAATGAGATCGTTTGCTGTTAAGTGCCCTTTGCGTAAAGAGTAACAAATGACTGCTGTAAACAGCTAACTATAGCTATAAGATGCATTAAACACTAGGTTTCTAATTTCAGTAATTTAATGTGGAAACTGCGACATATGTTTTGCCACACAGTGGCTTCATCAGGCAGATGATTTTTGCAAATTGAATAAAACACGACAACTTTTTTGATTTTTTGCTATTTTTAACTCAATATATCATATAAAAATATATATATATATATATATATATATATATATATTTATATATATAACTCGAAAAATTATGGAAACTTGCACAAGTGTGTTTTTATCTTTAATGCACCATAAAAATAAGAATCGTTACTACAAGAATAAAAGACCATTTCCCTCTGATATATTTCTCGCTATTGTGCTGTAAAATGTACGCGCAGAGAAAATATCCACTGAGAATAATATTTAAAGTTTCTGATAAAACTAATATTCCTTTAAGAAAGATAAATGATATATTTCGTATCGTAACTTTGCATGCAAACGAGTGGCGATTTAAAGTCGTATAAATGTAATAAAATAATAGTTTTAAGACCTTCCTTTGTAATATATCTTGTCATTAAGTGGTTTTTGCTCGGTATCAGTCCTTCAAGAGTTTAAAACCTTTCTTTGTAAAAGATTTTAGCATCAAGTGGTTTAAGTTGGTGGTGAGATTCCAAGACATTCCTGTGAAATACATTTTGCGTTCAAGTAATTTTCCTTGATAGCAATCCTCTAAGGATCCAAGACCTTCTATCGTAATATATCTTGTAATTAAATGATTTTGCTCGTTAGCAGTCTTTTGAGAGTGCAAAACCTTTCTTTGTAAAATATTTTATCATCAAGTGGTTTTAATTGGCAGCACTCTTAGAGTCCAAGACAATCCTTTGTAATACATTTTGTCGCCAAGTGGTTAGTGATTTTACCCTATAATCCTCTGAGAGTTTAAGATATTTCTTTGTAATAGATCTTGTCATTAAGTGATTTTGCTCGATAGCAGTCCTTTGAGAGTTCAAAACCTTTTTTTGTAAAAGATCTTATCATCAAAGAATTTTAATTGGTAGCAGTTCTCTGAGAGTCCAAGACCTTCCTTTTGTAAAGTAGTTTTTCCCGATAAAAATCCTCTAAAAGTTCGAAACCTTTATTTATAACAGATCTTGTCTTCATATTTATTATCAATGGGTTTACTCATATGTTCAACTTCATATGCACTCTTCTTAAAAGATTCTACAAAGTATAAATTGAAAACTTAGACATTATACTCGCAGACTTCATCACTACTGGCAAAAATATGATAGGTCTACATATTCTTGTTTGTAGAATTTTTTGAATGATCCCTATCTCTCTGAAGAAATGCATATAATATTCTCTCTAATTACCTTCAAGAAGTTGTTGCAATATTTTACGAGAAATATTTAGTAGAATATCTTCACTGTCAATGATAATTTAACAGTCAATTAAAATCATTTAGGATTATACTCCTATTATAAAAACTAATTTCAAGGTTTTTTAATGATCGTGGATAGTTTTACGAAATTATTAGGCCTTCATTCAACAAACCTTTAAGTTTAAGTTTATCCGATGATCAATCGAGATTATATATTAATTGTCCAAGGTCATTAAGTTTATCCAACCACCATTTAAGGTCTTTTAAGATAATCCAATGATCATTGCAGGTAATCAAATGATCAACCGAGGTGAGTCGTCACGTCATACTTTTATTATTCAAACTTATTTAAAAGCTCCTTCAAGGTTCTTCAAGATCATTTTTGGAAAATATCCTACAAAGCGATCTAGCGATCATTTAAAAATGTACTTAACAAACATTCAACTTTCTTTAAGTTTATCTGATAGATAATCGAGATTATATGATGGTCACTAAGTTCATCCAACAACCGTTTAAGGTTATTCAAGGTTATTTAAGATAATCCAACGATTACGTAAGTTTATTTAAGAATAAAAGTATAACGTTTGTAAAAGGTCATTATGTACATCCAACAGTCATTTAAGGTCATTCAAGACTATTTAAGATAATCCAGTGATCAACCGAGGTCAGTCGTCAAGTCATACTTCCATTATTCAAATTATTTCAAGGCTCCTTCAAGCTTTTTCAAGACTGTTACTATTTATTTGTCTTCTTATCTTTATGTTCGTTCGCATATTTTGACTTATCCTATTTCTCATTTCATTTATTACCTTCAGTGTACTTCTGTTTAATCATCTTCCTTTTCTTATTCGTCGTCTCTTTATCTGTATCTATGATTTTCGGCTTATCCTTTTCTTCATTTTATTTTTCATCCTGAGTGTACTTCTCTTAGTAGAGAGATCAAAATTGACAAATAAATAATATTTAAGAACAGATAACAAAACTTATTTGACAATTTATAGACAAATTAGAGATAACAACATTAAAATTGAGATTATGATAGTGGATAAATAATAATTTAAAAAATTGTTGACATTTGATTCTTGACAATAAATTATTGGCAATTTAAAGTTGATAGTAGTAAACTTTTATAAAATGATTAGGTATAGATGCAAGTTTTGTTCAAAGCAAATGAATAATGATTAACAGCTAAAAATAATATTTAACATAAAAATGACACTAAAAAAATGAGTATTTTAAAAATTATAGTTTTAGTTGAAACCATAGATCAACGACAGTCTAAAATCATTGATTTATAATTCATGTTTTACATTTTAAAAATAATTAAATACAGTTTACATATAAAAAGAATATATTTAATGTTTGCCAGACAATAAACGTTCTTCGACAATTGGTAGAAAACAAATAAGAATTAAAAATGCATACTTGACATTTGACACTTGAAAATAGACAATAGATTGCTTGATAAGCTGGCTCAAATAAAATTAAGTCTTTTCTCGCATCTCTGCGCTAAGCCCCTCCTTATTACTTCGAAATTAACACTTGACAATTGACAAATGACAATCGAAAATTGTTAGTTAAAATTAGCATTTTTGAAGATAATAAAATTATTAAATAAAGACAAATATTGAAATATGGAAACTAGTTGGATAATAATTGAGAGACGAGAAATTAAAATTGAGTTTTGGCAACGCACAATACAAATGACAATCGAAAATTATTGGTTAAAAATAAAGAGTTAACGTTTAGAAGATAATTATTTAAGAAACAAATATTCACACGTGACAGTTGTAAGATAATTGACAGACCACAAAATAGAATTGAGATTTATCTGAGGACGAATAATTATTGAAATTAATAGTTCACATTTTATTTATTTGGTAATAAACAGTTGACAGTTGACTGTTGACAGTTGACAGTTGACAGTTGACAGTTGACAGTTGACAGTTGACAGTTGACAGTTGACAGTTGACAGTTGACAGTTGACAGTTGACAGTTGACAGTTGACAGTTGACAGTTGACAGTTGACAGTTGACAGTTGACAGTTGACAGTTGACAGTTGACAGTTGACAGTTGAGAGTTGAGAGTTGAGAGTTGACAGTCGACAGTTGACAGTTGACAGTTGACAGTTGACAGTGGACTGTTGATAGTTGTCAGTTGACAATTGACAGTTATAAGCTGACAGACAACAAATTAAAATTGAGATTTGGCAGGGAACAATACAAATGACAATCAAAAATTATTGGTTAAAAATAAAGAGTTGATGTTTAGAAGATAATTATTTAAATAAAAAACAAATATTCACACAGTGGTAAGATAACTAACAAACAACAAAATAGAATTGAGATTTATCAAAAGTCAAATAATTATTGAAAATGATAGTTGACATTTCATTTATTTAATAATAAACAATTTACAATTTAAAGTTGACAATAGGCAGCTTTTTTATAAGTATTAAGCAAATATCAAAGCTAATTTAAAAGCAGATGAATAATGATTAATAGATAAAAATTTGATTTTTCTTTTGGCATAAAGAAACTGAAAGATAGGAAATATTGTTGATAGTTAACAGTTGACAGTTCAAAACAGGCCAATAAGAAAATTGGATAATAATTTAGAGACAACAAATTTAAATTGGGATTTGATTGAGACAATCAAAAATTATTGGTTAAAAATGAATGAGTAGACGTTTAGAAGATAATTATTTAAAAAAAAAACAAATATTCACACGTGACAGAGGTAAGATAATTGACAGGCGACAAAATAGAATTGAGATTTATCAGAGGACGAATAATTATTGAAAATATTAGTTGACATTTCATATTTGTTAATAAACAATTGACAATTTAAAATTAACAGTATATAGCTTTTATATAAGTATTAGGTAAAGATAGAAGTTAATTTAAAAGCAGATGAAAAATAATTTATAGATAAAAATAATATTTGTCTATCGACATAAAGAAACTAAAAGTTGATACAAGTTTTCAAGTGCCTTATACCTGAAACCAAGTTTAGAAAAAATCGAGGCACTATTTTTGAAATATTTAAAAAATCCTAAACTTTGGGATTAATTCTCTTGATATTTTTGAGACAAAAAATTAACTTTGAAATTCGAAATCTTGAGAAAAAAGTCCTGGTTTAGAAAAAAACAATTTCCATCATTATAAAATACTACAAATACATTCAAAATTATTTCTTCTTCAAGATCCTGTGAAAATCTGCTAAAAATCAAGTGAAAATTCAGAAATACTAACACTTAAACTTAAAGTGTATTTTTTCTATCACATTTTGGATTTTGTTTATAGGAAAGAAAAAACAGTTACCACTATTTTAAAATATAATAAATATTAACAATTGTTTCTTTTTTAAGATTTCGTACAAATCTGCTTAAGTTTTAGTGAAAATTTAGAAATATCTACATTTTAACTTTAACTTTAACTTTAACTTTTAACAACAATTATATTAAAAATTATTTCTTCTTTAAGAATCTATAGTAATCTGCTCACACGTGAAAATTCAGAAATATTCACATTTAAACTTAATGTTTATTATTTTTCTTCCACATTTTGGAATTCATTTACAAGAAAGAAAAAACAATTGCTATCAATTTAAAATACTACAAATACATTCAAAATTGTTTTTTTTTTTGAGATTATGTGCTAAAAATTCTAGTGAAAATTCAGAAATACTCACATTTAAACTTAAAGTCAATTTTTCTTTTTCTTTCACGTTTTGTAATCTGTTTACAGGTAAGAAAACACAATTTCCATCATTTTAAAATATTATAACTACCTTAAAAATAATTTTTTTTTGTATCTATAGAAATCTACTAAAGTTTCTCGTCAAAATTCAAAAATACTTACATTTAAACTTAGAGTGTATTTTCTTTCTTTCGTGTTTTGGAATTTGTTTACAACAAAGAAAAAACAATTGCCATCATTTCAAAATAGTACAATTACATTAAAAATTATTTCTTCTCTCAGAGTCTGTAAAAATCTGTTAAAAATTCAAGTGAAAATTCTGAAATACTCACATTTAAACATAGAGTGTATTTCTTTTTCTTTCAAGTTTTAGAATTTGTATACAAGAAAGAAAAAATAATTGCTATAATTTTAAAATACTAAGAAAAAATTTTGTTGACACTTAACAGTTGACAGTTACCACTTCAAAACGGTCCAATGAGAAATTTCAGTTAAAAGCAGACAAATAAAAATAAAATTTGACTATTGACATAAAGCAACTGAAAGTTAAAAAAATATAGTTGACAGGTTTGACAGTTGACAGTTGATACTTCAAAACAGTCCAATGAGAAATTTCAGTTAAAAGCAGACAAATAAAAATAATATTTGACTATTAACACAAAGCAACTGAAAGTTAAAAAAATATAGTTGGCAGTTGACAGTTGACAGTTGACAATTGACAATTGACAATTGACAGTTGACAGTTTACACTTCAAAACAGTCCAATGAGAAAGTTTAGTTAAAAGTAGACAATTAAAAATAATATTTGACTATTGACACAAAGCAACTGAAAGTTAAAAAGAGATATAGTTGACAGTTGATAATTGACAGTTGAAAGTTGACAGTTGACAGTTCAAAACAGAACAATGGAAAGTTTAGTTAAAATTAGTCAAATAAAAATAATATTTGACCATTGGCATAAAGCAACTGAAAGTTAAAAAAATATAGTTGACAGGTTTGACAATTAACAGTTGACAGTTAACAGTTGACATTTGTCACTTCAAAACAGTCCAATGAGAAACTTTAGTTAAAAGCAGAGAAATAAAAATAATATTTGACTATTGACATAAAGCAACTGAAAGTTAAAAAAATATAGTTGGCAGTTGATAATTGACAGTTGACAGTTGAAAGTTGACAGTTGACAGTTGACAGTTGACAGTTGACAATTGACAATTGACAGTTGACAGTTGGTACTTCAAAATAGCCCAATGAGAAAGTTTAGTTAAAAGCAGATAAATAAATATAATATTTGACTATTAACACAAAGCAACTGAAAGTTAAACAAATATAGTTGGCAGTTGATAATTGACAGTTGACAGTTGACATTTGACAAATTGACAGTTGACAGTTTACACTTCAAAACAGTCCAATGAGAAAGTTTAGTTAAAAGCAGACAATTAAAAATAATATTTGACTATTGACACAAAGCAACTGAAAGTTAAAAAAAGATATAGTTGACAGTTGATAATTGACAGTTGACAATTGACAGTTGAAAGTTGACAGTTGACAGTTCAAAACAGAACAATGGAAAGTTTAGTTCAAATTAGTCAAATAAAAATAATATTTGACCATTGACATAAAGCAACTGAAAGTTAAAAAAATATAGTTGACAGGTTTGACAGTTGACAGTTGATACTTCAAAACAGTTTAATGAGAAAGTTTAGTTAAAAGCAGATAAATAAATATAATATTTGACTATTAACACAAAGCAACTGAAGGTTAAAAAAATATAGTTGGCAGTTGATAATTGACAGTTGACAGTTGACAGTTGACATTTGACAATTGACAGTTGACAGTTTACACTTCAAAACAGTCCAATGAGAAAGTTTAGTGAAAAGCAGACAATTAAAAATAATATTTGACTATTGACACAAAGCAACTGAAAGTTAAAAAAAGATATAGTTGACAGTTGATAATTGACAGTTGACAATTGACAGTTGAAAGTTGACAGTTGACAGTTCAAAACAGAACAATGGAAAGTTTAGTTAAAATTAGTCAAATAAAAATAATATTTGACCATTGACATAAAGCCACTGAAAGTTGACAGTTATATTAGATGTCACTTGTTCTTTTTATTATGTAATTGTTTTAATAACTAATGGATTTGTTTTCCAAAAACTTCGGTTGCAATACAAGCAGTTAAACAAAGCACTTACTACAGAAACAAACATACTTATGAATTTTTAGAATTTTGTTAATAAATCTGTAAATTTATCTGATCTTCAAAAAAAATAACTTTAAGAGATAAGCAACTAATTTGTATCTGATCCAGTGAATTTTTTAGGTGATAATTTTTCGTCAGTTTGTGGTAAGGTTAATGTAAATAAGCTTAAATTTAAGTTGATTCAGCAAATTAAATATTATACTTGCAGAAGTTTTTAATACTTTATTTAATTTAAATGAATCTTGTGGTGTAGGTCCTGATGAAATACTTAAAGTGTTCTAAAAATTCTCTTTAGAATCAGGATGATTTAGAAATTGCTGCAAAAGTAGTTTTATAACACCAATTTGCAAAACTTGAAACAAAGGGGATATCGAAAACTATAGAGGTTTGTCTTTACGATCCGAAATTCCAAAAATGTGATCAACTCTGATGAATTGTAAGGACACAACATTGTTTTGTAAAAAGTAGATCAACCACCATACATTTATTAACTTATTCGACATATTTATCGGAGTTGTTGGAAAAAAGGTTATCAAGTAGGCGAGATTTATACTGACTTTTCCAAGACCTTCGATCGTGTGGACGATGATATTTTCTTGTTGAAATTAGCTTTGGTGATCACGTTACAAAATTGATTAAAAGTTACTTGAAAGTTGGCGTCCAATGAGTGAAAAAGTTTGTAAATAATAAACACTTTGAAACTTTCTTTGTTTGTGTTATACAAACAAAGTTACAAAGTGTTTATTATTTATACTCAACATGTATAACGAAGTAGAAGCCGCAAAAATCAAGAAAAAGTTTGTACTTCCGAAATACAGGTTTTGTCTGGTGTGCCTCGGGGCTCTCATCGCGGGCCTACATTGTTTTTATTATTTATTAATAACACTATATAATATTTAGAACATAGTGAATTTTTCCTCTTTGTCGATGATTAGATTAGACTCCTCCCCACCTTCAATCTCCTTCACTATTTAAGGTAATACATATAAAAATTATTGTATTTTAATGACTTTAATTAATAAAATACGCAGATGTTTTGTGTCGTGCTTCATTCTGTAAATCCTGCTAAAATTATTTCGCTTCATGAAGTAAATGACTGATGAGTTTCTAATAAATTACACTTGTGACTTAAACACTAATTTTCAATATTCTGAACATCAAAGAATACCACAATTGAAGCCAATAGGACAAATGCAAATGTTACCGTTAATGAAGTGTATTTTCGCTAATTCATTATTATTATTAGAATCGTATTTACGTATCCGTGATGGCTGACATCGTGTTGCAATATAGCGGACCATTTATTATTAGAACGTATATTAACAACTTGTCAGTTATTTTCAGTTTCCCGGTCGAATTAGTCAAACTTTAAACGTAAATACTTTAAATACGCTATTTTATAAAATCATATTTATTACAGACATATTGTAAAAATAAACCCAATGCGTATTAAATGTTTATTTAAAAAAGTACATACCTTTAGTACTAATTATACATACAGTTAAGACATAAAGTATATATAGTGCATAAAATAGTACACAATGTAATTACTTAAAGTTAAATTTATTAAGCTGTAAATTTAATCTACATCACTACAAATTATTAAATGTTATGTTTATTGTTTAAATTACAAAACAGCTAATAAAAGGTATATAATTAAGATTGTTTAGTTTAGTTTTACTTTTAAGTAAAAAATGCAGTTAATTGAGTAATAGATAATCCTACAATGAAAATATTACAATATTCCAATAAGTTGTATTAAACCCTATTAAATTTATAAGCGAGTATAATCCAAAAATTTTCACAAGACGCGACCCAGATAGGATGAATCGATGCAGTACGCCGCTATTATAAATTAAACTATCAGATAAAGAAAGTTCGAGACAACTTTATTTAATATTCAAGGAGTAGCAGGATTATAATGGTTCGAGCAGCGATGCTCGACGAGAAAAATACCGCTTTGAGAATCTGCGCTCAGAACTCCAATTGCAACGAGCATATTTACATAATGTTGATATTTCTCACAAAGAAATGAAATTAATATAAATATAAATGTTCGCATTAAAAAGATTTTAATAAAAACATGTGCAATTTTAAACACAATAAGAATAAGAAAATAAAAATCAGAAAAGGGTAAATTAATAAATACTTATATAGAATATTATTATTCGAAGTACAGAATAATATTTATCATTGATTTTCTACCCGAAACACATAAATCCCGAGCCTTTCATAAATAACGCAAACACAAATCAAAGCTGTTTTGTTGATATGTTGTTTTTCCTGTATTGATCATGTTCATATAATATCCAATTACTGTATGTAAATTCGAATTTGTTTACGAGTGCATTTTTTCGGTATATTTATTATTTCTGATAACTAAATTAACAATATATTTCACAAAATGTTTCATTTCATTAACATACTTGATTGAATTTCGCACGTAAATGTATTTTAATATATGAAACTAATTATTTGTATAAATTGTATGTCATATATTTTAAATTCTAGTTTATAATTGTTTCTCTTACTGTTTGGAATTAATTATAATTAATTGAAAATGTATGTTTGGCCCCCAACGTGGAGCCTGATTTGAAAAAGATGTTATGTATTTTAAATTCTGGTTTTTAATAATTTCTCTTACTATTTAAGATTAATTATAATTGATTAAAATTGTATGTTTGGCGCCCAACATGGAGCCTGATTTGAAAGAACAGAAAAATTGACGCAAATGATAATTTTTATTGAAATTTTTAGTTCTCTTTAGATTTTCAGAATTCAAAGAATAGAATTAAATGATAAAATTAAAGCATTTAGGGAGTCCGAAGTAATTCAGGCAAAAAACCCTTTACCTTTACCTTTAAAGTCTTGTTTCGTTCCATAATTGCTTTATCAGTTTCCTGATACTAAAATAGACCCAGTAAATAAGTTTTTGTTATATAACGCAGAATTATCTCGTAAGAAGTAATGTGATTTTAAGCCTCAGTAAGACTCATTGTTTAGTATTTTAAAATTATATTTTATTTTATTTATAAACATATCTATATTACAAAGAAAAATTGTATAAATTCAATGATTAATAATTGAATTATTTCTTTGTATAGTTATTGCGAAAAGTAAAATCCAATGCATACATGAATAAAAACGCCGATATAATTCGATCAGATAAATAAAACTGAATGCCACGAAGGCCCCTACTAAATCACACTAAGCTATAATCTTTCGGGCCGAAAAGACAAGATCTATATGTGCCTTTTACGGTGTGTTTTGATTATTTTAGGGGCGTGCGGGATCGGCCCGCCCTTGCATAGATATCCTCGCAATCTGCAGAAGGTCCTTTTATAATCCGAGGTACGTTCGCTGCGGGATTGGAAACCTTAGTCAGCAAAAAGGCGAGATTTATGTTTATGGATGGGAAAGTAAATTCGAATGGGGGGTGGGTGGGCAGCTTGCTTAATGTAGTCGTTCGTTTGTACGGTATAGATGGATGGACGGAATCCAAAGGCGGACTACTTACTTTATGAATGTGTACTTAAAACTTTAGTACTTTAGTGAAACAAATGAAGTGTTTTTAATTAATTACCTATTACTTGAAACAATTTTATATATTAAATATAAACAATTTTATGTTGTTATGTAAGTGATGAAATGGAGATGTGGTTATGAAATAATACAAATATTATCTCGCAATAATCTTACTAGTTTAATCCACATCCTAAATCGTATATAAGCCCCAATTAACCGCGACGACATACTGTTGTGTGTCGCTTTGTAAGAGGATCAGGTACGAGGACAGAAGAGTCCAGGATTTGCCCCCGGAAACCTATAATTCCCTCTCCTACCCCATCCGTGACCTTCCTGCGTTCTGAGTGAAGATTCAAATGAGTTCCCCCGACACACTTCCGCAGGAAGTCACTCTTATACGTGTCTCACGGAATAACTATTCCAAACAGGCCTCAGTCAAATAATGAAGGGGGCGAACCGCACAGTTTAAAACCGTCCCTCGAGGGATGGAAACGTTAAAGGTGGCGAAACGGTAAACGTTTAATTTGCTTTGATTAGATTTTAAATTTATAACCTTTCAGTGTTTACGTATGGTGGATGCGCCGGGTTATATATACACATTTACGAAGAATTATCAATTACATTCCATCAAAAACAAATAATTGAATCCGTATAGAAATATCAACAGAAGTGGGTGCCTGCTAAGCGGAAGATAAAAGAGCAATTCGATGTGGATCCGAAGACGTGCAGGAGTGGAGACGAGAGGAATTTAATTAAGTCAACTGATCTGATTCCTGCGGACCAAATACATTACCTGGATCGTCTTGGCGTCGTCCGCTATAATTGAATTTCTGAATTTCTGCGCACATTAAAATTTCGCAGTCTATTGATCCGGCCGGCCGCCGAAAACGCACAACGCCGACCCGAAACTATCAATTAAGTTGCATCGTCTCGTAATGCACGTGTTTACTTCCTTGGGAACCGCCGTAGGAGCGCTCGAATCGATAGCGGCACACACTTAACCGCCGTCTGATGCAGATCGTTACATGCGAGTAAACACACTGCAAGAAGGAAGTTGGAAATTGGATTCGGAACCGTCTGGAAAATGGTTACGGTAAAAGGTAAAGAAAAGATTAGCGCGACGTGATTTCAACGCTAACTGTACAAACATTATAAATTGCACCAAGCAAAGATTTCTTTCAAATGAATAGTTTTATTGTATACAACAAATATCCAATTAAATATTGTTCCCTGTCAACAACAACCACGGACCGGTTTCGATCTTTTTGGATCGTTTAGACAAAAGATGGCACCTTTATGGTTTTATCGTATCGATGAATATCCAATTTATAAATGCATTTTATACAGTGTAGACTGAAGCAGGGTATTATCGATAGGTACAAAGCGAATTGTATTAAACTTTTTAATCAAATAAACCTAATACATAACTGAATTTTTAATACATAAGACCACAATCTTCATTTATTCATACTTATATTGTTAGTAACGCCATGCGGACGAAAAGCACTCTAACATGCTCCCAGAAGGGATGGTTCATCATTTTACCCTATAGCGGCCCCAATACCCATGAAACAGCTTCCGCTGATGACCCTATCACTTACAATGCTTCCTCCCTCGCTCCTATTAGGCTAACCTTGGCACGCCAGAAGTCGCTCCTAATATTTAACTGCTCTATCTGAAAGGACAACATGAAAAATATTCCATTTCAAATAAATATGTGCAGTGAAAATACACGTGAAATAACTTTCACATTAATAAAAGTTGATACTCATAACAAAATTAAATCCATATGTAATGTATAGTTAGAAACTGGAAATTAACTTCTCTAAATTAATATATTTTACCCGGCACCTCCACCATATCAGATTCCAACAATTTATTAAATTGTAACTGATATTTTCTATACGGTGTCAAATGTCGCATTTCCTTTATCCACATATAAACAATTTTGTGTGTTTTCATAAATTCCTTTAAACCTCATCGAGTTTTTTGATTATCATTTAGGGAAACTTGCGAGGAAGCGCAGAAAACACGCGTACGAGATAAATATTTAACGTGGTTGCAAACTGACACCTAAGTGGGCAAAGTATTTCACGCCGCTTTCGACCACCTCTCGTTTTTTATTACACAAAGTAAGGGACCGAATTGCCCTTTTATGTCTACTCCATCCGCTCGTCAGGTGGTGAATTAGTGTAAAAGGCCGTTTACTTATTAAAGCAGGCACGGGGAACAGAATGTGCCTAAATTATTAAGCACACTACACGTACATAAATAATACGATAATATTTACACACAAAACGTTTTTAAAATACTATATTTATAACTTCTTTATTAAGTATTAAAACTAAAGTAGTTCTGTATAACCCTGCAAGTACTTATCTATTTATAATCAGAACAGGTTGAAGTTTCAGCTCGCAACAGTCCAGAAATCTCGGGCAGATTTTCACGTTACGCGTGCTGAAAGGCGGGACGGGCTTTCAGCTCATAGACTTGCACATTTTCCACCATATTTGCATCTAGAATCGAGTTTTGCATTTCGTGAAAATGTAAATATTTTCCGGGCGTGCAATTTATGCGCGCCGCGCCCAATACGAATTTTAATATTGCAAATGCGAATTCGTCGGATTAGTTGTTTCACGAACAGATCGGTTTTGTTTGAAATCATTGCACGCGATATTAAATCACTTCACGGTTCGACGATCGCCAAAAAAATGTAAATCGATGTTTATTTTAATGCTGCGATAAATTATTTCCTAGCAGATAAATTCACTTGTCTTATATTATATATTACACTAAAAAGTCTTTTGAATGCACAACTTTACTGTTCCATAATAACATAATAATAATTACCATAATTAGACTTACAGTTTGTAAAATTATAATGATTCAGTAAGATTTTTTTTGAAAATAGCTTTAAATTAACATAATTAAGTATTTTATTTTAATGAGGATTTTCTAAACAAATAATTGACGGACGGTCGTAAATACTTTAAGGGAAAAATGCAATATCCATAAAACAGGATACTCATAAAAATATCACCGGATTTTGAGTGGGTAGGGGGTGAATCCCGCGAACTATGACCTCACACAGTGTGATGCCTTTTTACGAGGGTGTATTCATTGCATTTTCATATCTCTGTGACGTGATATTCCCGGAAGCATGTCTCCTAAATAATGTATTTATATTGATTACATCCAAAGCGGTAAACAACATATTTCAACTGTACATATACATCTCAAAGAAATAAATCTTTCGCTTCGACGCTACACAACCGGATGAATTTCCAACAAAAAAGAGATTCTATAAAGAGAGTAACTGGATATAAGATGAAATTGTGGGCGTTAGAAGAAGAAAGATTGGTGAAGTAGGTATGGAAGGGAGGCATAGGTGAATGGAGAGTGGAAAGGAGAAGAATGTATGAAAGGGTGGGACTGTCAGAAGGGATCGTGAAGGAGTCGATAGAACAAAGGGTGAATGTGGCCGGATGAGTGCATGAAAAGGCAAAAGAGGTAGAAAGGCAAGAGAGACAAGGGTGTATGAAGAAGAGTAAATATATTGAGGAGTAAAAGGAGTGGATAGTTGCTTCGGAAGTAAGGAATTATCCTCCAAGGAGAAGAAGGGTCTATTTTCAGTTCGGATACACTTACGAACATTGGGCTTCCCGATGTCTCTTCTGACTTTGATACTTTATTGTTTCTGTACACAAGGTCGCACTGTTCATATATGATTAGGGAGACTCCTTGTAGGTCTGGATCTGGATCTGGATTGAGTTTGCCAAGGGTGATCAAATCATTGACCAGAGCACTTATGCCTCACTAGGCCCATTGTGCCCCCCTGACTGGCACAGCCCTGCGTTGTTCTATCACTCATTTAGCCACCCAAGGTGGCGAGCAAAGGACAGCACAACGCTTGGAGGGTTATCCCTTATGTTGGCCATGTTCGGCCAGAGCTCCCCTAGCATGGACTCTCTAAGGTGGGCGAGAGCCGGGCAGGTGGTTAACACATGTTCCACTGTCTCGTCCTCTTCTTCACATGCTCTACATATGGGGGTTTCCACCAGTCCCATAGTAAACAAGTGTTTCCTTAGCTGACAGTGACCCGTAAGGATACCTGTGAGAAGACGCAGATTCCCCCGGGATAGTCGCAAATAATATTCAGCTGTTTTCAGATTGGGTGAGCGTATTGCTTCCTTGGCCTGTCTGCAGCCTGAGGTGTTGTCCCAACGTTGTTTCAGCATCTTGAGAGTATTTTGTTTGAGGATATCAGTGAGGCATTTCGGGGTTGGCGCGATCGGAGACCCGTCCGTGGTATCACTGAGAACCGATCCAGCTCGCGCCAACTCGTCTGCCTTGCTGTTGCCTTTTTCATTATTGTGTCCCTTGACCCAGCGCAGCTCAATACTGTTTGATTGTGCTGCTTGTTTAAGGGTGTTATGACATTCTTTTACTAGTGTTGAGGTGATCTTGTGACTACTCACTGCTAGTATTGCTGCCCTACTGTCTGTAAGGATTTGGATGTTCCTATCACGGATGTCTCGGTGTAGGATTTCTTTCGCCCCTTGGATGATGCCAACGATCTCTGCTTGCAGAGTAGTTGTGTGCTTCTCTAGGGGTATAGCTAATGAGAGGTCCATTTGTTGCGAGTAAATTCCCGCCCCGGATCCTCTTTTGGTTTTAGAACCATCGATGTAAATTCGGAGGGTTTCCCCACCCTCTACACTCCCGGTTCCTCTTTTTATCGATACATTATAGGGTCTATTGAAGACGTAGCAGGGTGGCAAATTGTCTGTCTTCCTTCCAAGGAGGGGTGTCTTTTTGACAGCCTCCTCTAAAAGGTGACAGTGTCTGCCAGCCCTGCCTCCTTTGTACCAAAGTTCAACTGAGTTTAGGCGCAGTGCTGGCGTGGAAGGCAGAGCATTGCTTCCATTGCTGCAGTGGGTGTTGTTCGCATTGCTCCGGTCGTGCTGAGGATTGCTATCCTTTGCAACTGAGTAAGCTGCTTTGCTGAGGTTTTCTGTCTGGCTCTGGGCCACCAAACCAGTGCTCCATAGATTAGCATTGGTCTTACTACCGCTGTGTACAGCCAAAGTGCTATCTTGGGAGATAGACCCCATGTCTGCCCCACAGCCCTCCGGCATGCTTTTTTACATTTCATTTTAAGATGTGGTTCCCACTTCAGTCTGCCGTCGAGGATCACTCCCAGGTATTTGACCTCTGACTCTGACATGCTTTGGATTATCGAGGCTTTAATAGCCTCGGCTTCCTCTGCATTTATGCTCGTCTCTGGGTATCCTTTCGGTATTATAGCGAGCGCTATTCCCGTCAGTGTGTCACTGAAGGTTCTCTTTGCCGGAGGCCCTTCGCCCCCTCTCGGGGTTTTTGCCGGTCTCTTTTGGAGTCCCGGAGGTGTGCTGTCGCTCGACAGGTTTCACTTCTGCGTCCCTGACGAGCCGGGTGCTGACCCTGGTGCAGGGCGTCGCGGGTGCGACCCCTCCCCTAACGCTTGCTCTCCCTGAGGTAGGTTACGCTTAGGCGTCCCTACCCTCTCTCTCTCCTCTGGCGTCGTCTGGCCGCCCCTGAACGCTGTTTAGGTCGTTCAGGTTCAGCCGTGGCGGCACCAGGGGATGGTAGTTTTTGGTTTTGTGTTTTGGTGGTCCATTATTGTTCCCACGAGTACGGAGGAAATAAGTGGTCGCTGTGCGCAGTGCCCCGATACGCACAGAAGGCTCAACTACGTTGGGAGGTCGCCCGGTGTCCCAACGGAATCGTTCGCGACACTTAACCCTGTGCCATGCAGCCCTAGGCACGATGTCTGTACGCCGTGGCTTGGGGGAGTTGGTTCGCGGCAGCTGGTTTAGGCCGGTCATGCGGGGGTGACCCACCTGCCCGACCCTATGCCAGCTACTGGCCGATTTCTCGGTCACGCTCCTATCCACCACCCGGAGACGCTGTCGGCCGACATTGCTGGTGCCGACCGATTTTCCGAGAAATTATTACTTAATGAACTATGGATTTATGCAAATTCACTAAATTTGAAATTAAGAATAATCATCTAGAAAAACTACCAAATACCAAAGCTGTCTCCCCGAACAAAGAAGAAATCAAGATCATTTGTCTCGATTACGAAGTGACTCGCTACCTACAAGGAGTCTAACGACCAGTCTCTGACTATAAACCCGTCAAAGACTGAAATGGTCCTCTTCACAAAAAAAGGAAACTAGGTAAGCTAAAGCTTCCTATGCTCCTCAACACCCAGTTGACATTGTCTCGAAAGGCAAGTGAAATGGTAAAACACTGGCATGTATCTGAGGAACCATCACTCTCAGATCATCGATATATACGATTCGATATCGAATCAGAAGAAGCATCTGAAATCCAAAACAGAAACCCGAGGAGAACTAACTGGGACCTATACAAAGAGGTACTAGCCAGCCGAATCGAGAACTGTCCAACAGTAGCGAGAACAACGCATGAGTTAGAGCTCATGGTGCAAAGCATCACAGACTCTATCAATACTGCGATTGAAGCAAGCTGCCCAAGAACTACCAAACCTACCTCAACCAGGGTCACCTGGTGGAACAAGAATCTTGATAGGGCTAAGGCACGCACCAGAAGACTGTTTAATACAGCCAAGAGAAACGGTGAATGGGCGCAGTACAAAACGGCCCTCACGGCATATAACAATGCCATTAAAAAAGCCAAGAGAGAATCTTGGCAAAATTCTGTGGGGACATAGAAAGTGAACCCACAAGCTCCCGTCTACTCAAGACGCTCAGCAAAGATCATGCTGGGAACATCGGCTCACTGCAGACCAAAAATGGAAAGTACACAGACTCGGTAGAAGAGACCCTGCAGGTATTACTGCAGACGCACTTCCCGGGTTCTGTAATACTTGACAATCCTGTTTCCGAGGACCTAAGCGAGCCCAACGCAGGGGCTCCAAAACGGGACTGGGAAACAGCGAAAATGATAATCAGACCAGGTGACGTTGAGTGGGGAATTAACACGTTCAAACCATTCAAATCACCAGGTCCTGACAGGATATATCCTATCATGCTACAAAAGGGAATAGCAACGCTGAGGAAACCACTATGTGATATCCTCAGAGCAAGCCTTACCCTTTCATACATCCCAAGCAGCTGGCGGACTGTAAAGGTGGTATTCATACCTAAGCCAGGGCGTGATTCATATGCCCAGGCTAAATCTTACAGACCGATCAGCTTGTCATCATTTATTTTAAAACTACAAGAAAAACTAGTTGACAGGCACATACGGGAAGGAGTTTTAAAGGACTCGCCACTACACCGTCAACAATATGCCTACCAAGCGGGAAAGTCATGCTAGCTAGCAATCCACCAGCTAGTGAGCAGATGCGAAAGGACCCTATAATGCAAAGACGTTGCGTTAGGGGCCTTTCTGGATATTGAACGGGCGTTTGACAACACAACCTTCAACTCCATAGCAACAGCAATGGAGAAAAGAGGAATTAACCTGCAAGTCCGACAATGGGTAAACAAGATGCTCAGAAGTCGGACTGTGACGACTACCCTATATGGAAAAACAGCAGAAGCGTTAGTCGCTGGCGGGTGCCCGCAGGGAGGTGTTCTCTTGCCGCTCCTATGGTGCCTCGTCATGAACGACCTTCTGCTGCTACTCGAAAGCCAGGGCATATATGCAGTGGGGTATGCAGATGATCTGACCATTCTAGTAAGCGGGAAGTTTGGGACCACTGTATCAAACTTGATGCAGAAGGCACTAAATACCGTAGAAAGATGGTGCAGGAATGAAGGGTTAACTGTAAACTAGACGACGAAAAACCAATGACATAAAATCACTACGTATGTATGAAATGGAAGTTCCAATCAAAAATGAAGTAAAATATTTAGGGGTCATACTTGATACCAGATTGAACTTCAACTTCCACCTAGAGAGCATCAGCAAAAAGGCCATGAGAGGACTTTTTGCGACCCGAAAAATGGTAGGACGCACATGAGGACTGAGACCCGCTATGACCAAATGGCTATACACTGTGGTTATAAGACCTATAGTGACATACGCAGCGCTCGTTTGGGAAGAAAAGACCCAAACCAAAACTCGAAAGAGTGCAAAGACAGGCGTGTCTGCTAATCACTGGGGCAATGAGGACAACGCCCACGGCAGCCATGGAACACATATTATCGCTACCACCACTACATTTATTTGTAATGATGGAAGCTAGACAGGCAGCCTATAGGATGCACATAAATGGACATACTTTAAATATGGGGCCATCAAGACCGGCAACATTTAAAGTACTACAAGAAGAAGACACTAACAATCAGGTCCGATTTCACCAAAATCGTACACCCATCCCGCAGATTTAAAACAATCATACCACAGCGGAGTGAATGGACAAATGGAACATACCCGGGAACGAGTAAAGAAACCATCTGGTACACAGATGGGGCCAAAAATACTAAAGGAAGCGGGGCTGGTATCTATGGAGGCTGCAACCGGAGCAAACAATCCGCCATTGACTGGTGTGCTCATCACTTAATGGAATCGGGACTTAAAAAAGGACCAATCACCATTATGACAGATAGCCAGGCAGCCATAAAAGCGCTAGCCTCACCGATAGTGCAGTCCAGGCTAGTCATGACTTGTATAAACAGACTGGACGCACTGGCAACAACAAGAGAAACACAGCTAGTATGGATACCCAAGGACCAAAGAATTATTGGACACTTGGGGGCCGACTTGCTGGCTAAACAAGGAGCAGCAGGTGAATTCATAGGACCTGAACCCGCTTTCGGTATACCCCATGAAACCGGAAAGGAAATAATCCGACGAAAGTTAGCGGAGGAGCACAAAAAGGCATGGCAAAACCAAAATGGAATGAGGCATACGAGACTCTTCCTAGATGGTCCGGTACCTGACAGCATGTTAAAGCTGTCTAGACTGAGCAGATTGAAACTAAGAAAAATCACAGGACTAGTCACTGAACACTGTGACCTGCACAAGCACAAACATAGGATGGGCATTGAGAAAAGCCCCCTATACCGTGGGTGTCTGGAAGAAGAGGAAACTCCCCAACACCTACTGTGCACTTGCGAAGCATACAAACAAGATCGCAAGGCGAAACTCGGGAAGCCCATGCTTCCTGTAGAACAGCTAAGGAATATCCCCTGGCAGAAACTCCTGGACTTCTTAGAAGATACAGGAGTTCAAAAGGAGTAAAACAGCCAGAGGCGCACAAAAGGACCACGGAGACCGCAGTGCAGGGACGCTAAGCGACACCACCTCGTGGAGGACAAAAAAAAAAAGTAATAATTTTGCTTCCTTTTAGAACCAAGTTATTCCTACAATGGAATTGACCGTTGTTACCAACTCTCTTAGAGGCAATATTTTTTGGTTAATATTTGATTTTAATAAAACTCTAACATTTGGAATTATGGTAAGGTAGTCTGACTCGTACTTTGTAGGTAAATCATGTATAAACTAAATGGATGTTCGTAATTGATAGGTACAGATAGAAAGTAGTGAATTTGTGTTTCTTCAATTTTACAATCGACTGATTCGAAGTTTAGAATGTTTTCGGCTTTTAAATCAAATAGTAATTCTTAGTTGTAATGGATTGAAATTTTTATTAATTATAAGGCCTAATTATCAATGTGCACAAGACTTTTAATCTGCAGAAGGATAGGAAATTTTTAATATTTTGCAGAATATTAACAATCCATCCAAAAAGTAAAATAAGTTAATTGTAAAGAATCCAAATGCTTGATAATTCTAAAATACTACAATAAACAACTTCTTAGAAAGTGGAAAATTTTTGAAAAATTAAAGTAAAATTTCAAAACGTATTTCCAGAACACTAAAAAACCTTTTCTGAATTTAGAAAAGAGATTTCTTGTCAGCTATGCAAACCTTAAAAATGTTTCATGAATTTAAAAGAGCAATTGCTTGTAAATTCTAAAAGTCTGGATGAAGATAAATCCTAAAACATTCTAAGACTCTCTAAGAACCTTTGAAACTACCAAGAAATGTGTAAACGTATTGTTGGCAAATTCGAAAACTCCTAAAGTTTCAGGAATTAAAATATATGTTAATATTTTGAAGAAGAATATCCTAAAAATAAAAATTACTGAGATCATTAAAATTAACAACACTTTTAAGTTCTAGAATCTTAAGAAAATTGGAAAAAATTGCCTGGAACATTCCATAAAATAGAGTGGTTAATTAAGGACAAAATGTTGAAAGATTTCAGTAAGTTAAATTTCCGAACAAATTTCTCGATGTTTGAAACAGAAATTCTTAAAAAAAAACGTACCCAAATAATGGAATAAAAAGCCTAGAAAATTTAAGAAAACAATGTGAAAATTTTGTAAAATACTGAAAACAAAATGCCAAAAAATTTAAATAAGATAAATCAGGAAATTCTAGTACTTTCAAAACATGCTTTTATTATTTAGAAGAGAAATTCTACAAACTTCGACCGCTATCAAGAAATTGAGAAGTACGTTATTAACAAATTCTAAAAATTTCTAGAATTCTGAAAAAATATTCTCCAATTTACTAAATTTTTTTAGAGCAGAAATTCACTTAAATTTCTGTAACGTTTCTGTAGTCTACTAAAAAATTCTAGAACACTCAAAAATATTGCAAGTTGGATTCTTGGTAAATTTTCAAAATCTGAAAAATTCTTGTACGATCAAAAAATGCTTCCCTTATTTCGAAAACAAATTATACAACCTTCGAAAACTATTAGCGAATATAAGAGCGTTAAATCTAGATTCGAAAAATTTTAAATAATAGGAAATTTGAGAAAAAAGAAACACAATTGGAAAGAGAAATTCTTAGAAATAAACGTTAACTCAATTCCAACAATCAAATTTAAAAGAAAAATTCCTAAACATTACTCAAAGAATTGAAGCAAACATTTCTGAAAAAATCTAAAATCTTCAATGTTCAGGAATTTAAAAGAAATTCTGAAAAATTTTATACAATTAAAAAATTGCATTTTTAAATAGATATTTTTGATAAACAATCCTACAGTTAAAGAAGAAGATATAAAAATAACATAAATAATCTGGAAAACTGCTAAAATATTTAAAAAAAAAAGTAAAAAATGGAAGAAAAATTTCAAAAACTGTAAAATTTTAGAACACTCAATCTGCAACATTCAAAAATTGTCTAGTAATTTAGAAAACCGATTGCTGATAAATTAAAAAAAAACTGGTTAGAATAATATTGTATTTTTGTTATTGTATTTTAATTATTAATTTAAGTTTTAATTATAATTTTACTCTGTAATTGACCTTTTGGCTGTTGGGTAAAAAATCAATGAATAAATAAATAAACCCAAAAATCTGAGAAATTCTTCCGAAATTTCTCTAAGAATTTAAAATATTGACAAATCTTTAAAATATAGAAAATTGTTCTACTCTCAAAAAATGTTTATACTTTGAAACAAAACTTTCTGGACTTTTCTAAATCAAAAAAAGTTACTGGATTTAAAAAACAATGCTTGAATATTTTTAAAATTAGGATAAAATAATGTAAAATATTTAAAGAAAATGGTGAATACGTCTCAAAAATGTAATATTTTTGAACCATCAAAGAAAATTTTTGCAAATTAGAAAAGAAATTCTTTAAAATTCCTTCAACTCTCGGAAATTATCCAAACATTTAGATGAACTGGTAAATTCTAGAAATCTACAGGAGGAATAATGTTAAATAATTCCAGAACACAAAGAAAAAAATTATATTTGGAGAAGTAATTCTACAAACTTTTAAAACCAAGTGATTCAGAAAAGATTTATAAATCTAAAAACTTCTAGATTCTCAAAATTTTTTTAGCAATTTAAATAAGGTGTTTCTAAAAATAGAAATTACTGAAATTTTAAAAATCCAATCAACAACATTTGAAAATTGTATAATCCTTGAAGTTATTGTTAAGAATAGCCATTTTTTGTAAACTTCATAGTTTTTGAGAAAAATGTAAAGAAATTACTATGATAGTATGATAGCCACATCACCAATTTTATGTTTTTTTTTTAATTTTAAAACTTTTGGTTAAAACCCTCGCTTATGATTTACTGATTAAAAGGTGGAATAGAGAACTTCCACCCACTCCACATATTCATGATAACTTTAAATACTAATCGTTGATGATTTTGCTGCTGCTTACAAAACAATAAAACATTGTATGTAATAAAAAATAAAGCCTAATTAAAATTTAAGTTTAAATGTAAATGACTTTTTATAGATAGTCTTGGTAAGCTTGATTTAAAGTCTTTCAAAAATTTACTACAATTTCTTTTATTCAAATTTTATAATTTTTTGAATATAAACATTTTTTTAATAATAATTTTCAATTGTGTCCGCTAATATTCAACTGATTTGTTTCATTTTCAATTCAATTTTCTTGAACAAATTTAATATGGCATTTAATGCATTTTTTAATTTTAACAAATATCAATTTTTATTTTTTCTATGGAAAATTTTTACTTTTGAAAAGCTCCTCAATAATTTAAACTACTCCTTCTGATTTTCAATTTATTTCTTCCGTCAAGGTTTAATTGATCGTCCATTGTTTTTAGAGATTGCCAATTGTTTCTTTTTTACAAACTTCTAATATATTTTTTTTAGTATATTTAATTATTTTTATCATTTCTTAATTGTTTTCGTTCGTCGAGCTTAAATTGATTGTCAATTATTTTTAGGGATTGCCAACTGTTTTTTTTACAAACATTTAATATATTTTTTACAAATTAACAATTTTCTGGGTGATTTTAATTATCTTGAGTAATTTTCAATTGATTCCGTTCGTCGAGCTTTAATTGATTGTCAATTATTTTTAGGGACTGTCAATTGTTCCTAATTTATTTTTAGTAATGTTAACTATTTTTATCAATTTTCAATAGTTTTCATTCGTCAGAATTTAATTAATCGTCAATTGTTTTTATGTATTTATTTAGTAATTTAAACCAATTTTAAAAATTTTCAACTGTTTTCGTTCATCAAGATTTAATTGATTATCAATTGTTTTTGGGGTTGGCTAAATTTTACAAGTTTATAATATAGTTTTTTAGTAATTTTAACTATTTTCATCAATTTCCAATAGTTTTCATTCATCAGGATTTAATTATATATCAATGGTTTTTAAGGACTGTCAATTGTTTTTTGTTTAAAGTCTTTAATATATTTTTAGACATTTTAACTATTTTATTCGTCGAGCTTTAATTGATTGTCAGATGTTTTCAAGGACTCTCAACTGTTTTTTTTTTACATTTTAACTATTTTTAATAATTATCAACTGTTTTTGTTCGTCAATTGATCATCAATTGTTTTTAGCAATTGCCATATGTGTTTACAAGTTTCTAATATATTTTTTTTTAGTAATTTTAATTATTTTTGTTAATTTCCAATCGTTTTTATTCATCAGGATTTAATTTACCGTCAATTGTTTTCAGGGACTGTCAACTGTTTATTTAACAAGTTTCTAATATACTTTTTTCTAATTTTAACTATTTTTAATAATAGTCAATTGTTTTCATTCGGCACACTTTAATTGATCTTCAATTGTTTTTAGAAACTGCCAACTGTGTATTTTACAAACTTCAAATATATAATTTTTTTTTAATTTTAGAAAATATTTTTTATTGCACTCAAAATTCTAAATTTTGGGAGAATTTTCTTCAAGGGTTTTAGAATTTACAATTTTTGAACAGAATTTTTGTAGAATCTCATCAATTTCTCATCAGTTTTCTAAAACGTTTCTTCTTAATTCTACAATCCTCTAGCATTTATCTTCTAGATGATTATAATTTTCCATTCATTCCTCTTCGAAATTGAGAAAATATTTTTCCATTATTTTCATTAAATTCCCTAGCTTTTCTCTAAATTAAAAAAAAAATTGAAGCTTCCCAAATCTAACTTTTTGTTTTATTTTGGAATTTGCAAGTATATTCTTATACAAATGACAAGAATTATCTTCAAAGTTTCTATTCTACAAATGACGATATTATCCTAAAAATGTATACAATTTTTAAGAAACATTCCTTTTTTTAGAATTATTCGATAATTTCTGCCAGCATTTTTTATTTCAGATTTTACGAATTTAGGTTTCCAAATTTCTCAAAATTTTCAATCTTCAACATTTTCTTTTCCAAATTCCAAATATTTTCCTTAAGATATTTATAATTTTTCAGAAGAATTTTAATTTCTCTAGACTTCCTTCTCAAGATTTCTAGAAATTTACATCTCTTCTAAATTAGAGAATTTTCTTCCATATTCCTATAATTTTCCAGCAGTTTTTATAACTAGTATTAGATTTCTAGAACTTTTCTTTAACTTCTTAACTTTGTGAAATATATCATGATTTTATAATCTTCCCGCAGTTTATCTTTAAAATTTTAAAATTTTTCTTGAGGTTTTCACGTTGAGAAATGTATAATTTTCTTCACTAAATGCCGAAAATTTTTCTTAAAGTTTTATTTATAGCTTAAAATATTTTTAATTGTAATTAGTAGAATATGTTATTGGTTGGAGGAAATTTTTCAGGTTTCAAAAATTCTTTTCAAAATTGTGAGAAGTTTCTATGAGGGTTTTTAAATTCAATAATAATTTGTATTTTCAGAATTTCTTGGGGCTTTTCAAATTTTATAATACCTTCCAAAATTGCAAGATCTTCCCTCAAAATTTTTAGAATTTTCCGGAATCGTCTTTTCTTTAGAATTTTCCAGTCAATTTCTTCTTCAGATTTATTGAACAGTTTTCCTCCAGATTGCTAGAATTTTCCAGTAAATTCTCTTCCAAACTCTGAGGGATTTTAGAATCTTCTTCGTCAAAATTTTAAGACTTTAAATAAAATTAAATAAACTTTGTTTATTATTTTTACCTAAATTTCGACGAAACTATAGTCACTAAAAATAATAAAGTGTGTAATATAAACAAAGTTTATTTAATTTTATTCCAAGTCATAAAATAAGTATCACAAAGTGAAAGTCTCTACAATCAAGTATTTCAAATTTTAAGATATTTCTTGAAGCTTTGAAGTTGAGAAATGTAAAATTTTCAGCAAATGGCGACAATTCTTAAGGTTTTATACAGGGTGACTGACGAAAAACCTTTGGTGCTGTATCTCGCTTATTTTTGATCCGATTTGAATAAATAAAACATCAAATTAAATGATTTTTTAAAAGACTTTAATATGAACTGTACTGATATTTTTTCTTGCATCCAGTTTTTGACAAAAGACGATCAACTTTTTTTTTCAAATTGCACTGTATATATATTTTGTACTGATCCGCAAGGATACTTTTTTCTTAATCTAAATTTGTAAACGATTTTATCCATTCATAAAACCAAAGTCGAGAAATTGAGGATTAAAAAAAATTAAAAATCAAATACCCATAGTAAACAATATACAGAGCCTATTCCAAATGTCAAAAGTGACAGTGTCAGTCATTGGTACAATACTGCAATGATTTTTGATAATTTCATAATAAAAATGTTGCAAGATTTCAAAAACTGAAAAACGATTTCTGTAGAAGCACAAAATTCTAGTACAGTGTTTGAAATATTGCAACATTTTAATTCTGAAATAATTAAAAATCGTTGCAGTATTGTATCAATGGCTGTCACTGTCACTTTTGACATTTAAAATAGGGTCTGTATATTGTTTACAATGGATACTTGACTTTTTATTTATTTTTTTAATCCTCAATTTCTCGACTTAAGTTTGATATATGGATAAGTTTGTCTACAATTTTATATTCAGAAAAAAAATCTCCTTGCGAATCAATAAAAATATATATACAGTGCAATTTAAAAAAAAAATGTTGATCGTATTTTGTCAAAAACTGGGTGCGAGAAAAAATAACAGTTCAGATCCTATTAAAGTCTTTTAAAAATGGTTTAATTTAATGTTTTATTTATTAATATCGGATAAAAAATAATCGAGATATAGCACCAAAGGTTTTTCGTCAGTCACCCTTTATAATTTCAAGAATTCTTTTTCATATTGCAAAAATTTTCTTCAAACATTTTTTATTTTTAGAATTTTCTTGGGGGTTTTCAAATTTTCTAAAATCATCCAAAATGGCAAGAATTTCCCTGAAGACTTTTACTATTTTTCGGCATCGTCAAGTATTTATCGAACAGTTTTCTTTTAGATTGCCAGAATTTTCCATTCATTCCTCTACTAAATAGCGAGAATATTTTTTAAAGGTTTTAGAATTCTTTTAAGAATTTTCTGAGATTTTTAAATTTTACAATAATGTTTATTTTTTTCTTTTTGAAAACAGTGAGAATTTGTCACGTGACTTTTTCAATTTTTCAGCAGCATTTTTTGTATAGAATTATTAAGTATTTTTTTCAGCATTTCCATTTTCTTTTCCAAATTCAAGAATCCATAATTCGACAATTCTCCAGCAGTTGTTTCTTCCAGATTAGTAAATTTCTTCCTTCCGATTTTAAAAGTTTTTTAAAGATTTTTGAATTTTTACAATTTTTTCTAGAATTTTTCAGCAATTTCTTCTTCGAATTTACAGAGTTTTACTTTCCCCTCTAAAAATTCAATAATTTCCTTTCATATTTTTACAATTTATCAGCAGTTTTTCAAAATTACCATAATTTTCGAGAAATCTTCCAATTTTTACAATGCTTCAGTAGAATTTTTCAGTAAGTTAGTACCTAGGTTATTAAGATAGTTTTCGAGAAAAATATAGGGAAAGTACTATGATGGCCACATCACCATTTTTATGTTTGATATGTGATTTTTTTCTACCTGACTATTGTGTCTAGTCTCAATCTTTGCGGTCTTTCCGTTGGGGTTTATTTATTATATTATTATTATTAATTTTGTACATCACTGTTATTATGAAATCTAAATGGAATTTCGGTTCTTTTAAAAATATACGCTTTAATAGTAAAAGAAATAATAATATAGGGCTTTATTGTAGCTGCAAGTTACCTTTATGTAATAATCACGGATTAATTTCGTAATATACCACATCCTACATTATTATATAATAGATCAATACATAAAAATATTGATGGACGTATAATAACCTACAAATAATTTCTAATAAGTACATAGTACGGTATTACCAATTAACTATCACAAACAAACTCGGTAATTACAAGTTATAACAAAAAAAAGAGACCATACTGCTAATTAATGTAAAATTTTCCGTCGATGGAAGAATGGAAAATCCCCCGCGCTGTAATTCATTTCTTGTTAAGTTATTAATTAATTAAAGGATTGAGCCGACATCGCTGCCGATATTTCGCGTCTGCATTATTAGATCAATAAAAGATTTGAAAGGCAACAATTCCCACTTGCACCCCATTAATTACATCCACTCCGACGTGAACTCTAATTAATATTGATCCCCGTCAATTAACCCACCTGAACGACCTTTAAGAACACTGGACTCGTGCAATATTAATTATGATACTGAGCTCAAAATAATATTCAATTATGTAGTGTTCAATAACCTTAGCTAACGTAAAATTACAAAATTACAAATTAATCTCTTTTGTCTGATATTTTAATTTATTACACTACGTAAATTATAAAATTGTTTAACTACTTGAAGTTAATTGTAAAATTCACTTAACGTAATTAACTAATAATTATTGATACAATTGGTGGATGCGCCGGGATACAATAGATTTATTTCCAGGTATGCATTCAATTTAAAACTGATTATAATTGCACACCTCTAAATTACCATTTAAATAAAAGTCGCGATCGGAAAGTTTCCGTGCTTGCCAATCGGACCGAATTTCGTCCAAACTTTCCACCGTTATTAGAATAATGAATAATAATAGGTGGATATAAATATTCACCCTCAGACCGGGATTAAGCGGCTCCTGGAAAGGTCTCGCCCTTTGATTCCCAACCACTTCAGAGCAGGTTTTAAATAACCTTGCATCATATAAATTCAGCATATGATTTACATCGAGGGGATGCAAAAATTTCCAAGTTGAACTAGGATGAGATGGATGATGATAATTACTTGCGAAATACCTAAACATAATGAAATATTTATCATTATATATACAATACTGATAATACACGTATACAATTTGGTGATGAAATACGTCAGAGAATTATAGATATATTATATGTACTCTAATAATAAAAATATACAGTTGATAAATAAAATGCTTGAGTTTTGAGAATTTACACAATTTAATGTCGTAAATAATATATGTGCGTTTTTCTTAAAAACAAATAATTACATAATTGACACTTTATACGGAAACAATGAAGCAATCTCCAGTAAACATAATATTATTAATAGCAGTGCCATATTTGAACGTCCACCTTGGCCTTAATGGGCAAACATAATTTTAATATTCTCACACTCGCGCGTTAAAAATTACCACAATTACGAAATTAAAACGCTAACGATTTCCAACAGCGTACACGTGCTCGAGTTTCCATTAAATTGTTCAGCTATAATACAATTAAATTAAAATAATTAAAACATTGATTACAAAATAAAACTTAATAAAATACTGACGCAGTGAATGGTTTGATATAAAACAATAAAATAATATATTATTAATATAATTAATATCCCCGATTACATTTTTATTTTGTTAAACTTAGGCTTAAGAAATCTTACACACGTTGTATTTTCATATGTATCTTTATACATTTAAATAAAAAATAACAATAACAATATTTAGAACATTTATGGTGGATGCGCCGGGAACTCTACATTCATTTAATTCAGTGTGAATTTAAAAAAAAAAACTACTACTACTATCCCCCAAGCGTCTTAATTTAAATAAAACTCATCGAAGTGCAAATTATGCAATTTTAAATTTGCATCGGTAAGCAAAACTACGCTTTGATTCATTTAAAAGAATCTAAGATAATTAAAATAATAATTCTCTTTATTAACTGAGGACAGTGCGCGTTTCACCATTCTCTTGAGTGAGACGTTACCTTAAAGCGTTTAAACGCTCGAAATGAAATAATAACATTGGAAATAATTACGTTTACCGTCGCCCGTGTAATTTTAATTATTAATACCGGGCAATTAATAAAAATGCCAGCCCCGTCGCCTTGATGCGAACGGAGAAAAGTTTAGCGCAGCGTAGGGTCGGAGATAATGAAGGGCTAATTAAGCGAATGCAAATGTTAAAAGACTAACATTGCGAAATTGCAAAGTTTACATTAAAACCATACCCTATTATGACAAAGGCGTACTGCAACTTACATGTACATTAATTACTTAAGTTTTATTCCTACATTTTCAAATTATTTTCCTTAAAGACTTGAAATTAATTATTATTTCTTATAAACATATAGAAACGCTTACATAATTAATTAATTGTAGTAAAAACATAGTAAGTGTTTCAATATGTGTGTTATGTAGTAACCGTTATAACCATCATGAAGTTATTATTTCTTGCTTAGGCTTATGTAAGTGTTTGAGTTTGTTATTGATAATGTTCACCTTTTGAACGAAATGTACATCTGACACTTAAATAAACAAGTGAAGTTAGGAATAAACTGTGTCTTATTTTCATTTAAGCTACTGGGATAAACTGACGAAATATTGCAATGTAATACAAATTTAAACAGGTTTCGATATAATCGACTGGCGCTCGGAAATTTTATTAAAAAATAATAAGGAGTGGAAAGTCAACATATTTTTCGTTCAGTTTGTATACATTTTAGGTGTCAACGCCGGATATGAGCGTCGAAATTTAACAGCCCACTTTTTATCGATTACAGAAGATATGATAAAAATAAAATATACCTTTAAATTACAAAACAATTATTGCACTAACCTTAATCTAATATAGAAAGATTTACCCTGTGATTGTTAGAACTAAGAAATAATTAAATAAAATTAAAATAATATATTGAAAAAAATAAACTATTTCCCGTTCAGATAGTTGAACCTCGTGAGGATCCAGTTGCACTAGGTAATGTGTTTATACCGGAAACACTTACATACCAGTATTTCATTAATGATTTTCTCATTTACCTCGTGGTGAAACATTGTAGAATGATAGGTAATTAATTAAAAGCACTTGGTCGAGTCAATATATAATTTTAGTGAAACAAACCAAATGTTTTTAATTAATGACCTATTATCTTACATACCAGACATTTTCCGCTCTGTTCCTCTAAATGTGGTGGTAGCCTATAAAAACTGTAACAACCTTAATTCCCAGTGTTTTTCCCATCTAAAAGATCCCATTTCCCTTTTCCAAAAACAATTCCATTAAACGCAAACAATGCGACCTGATATTTATTGGCCAAACTTCACAGAAACTTAGTAAACGTCTAACACAACACAAAAGTGATGTCACACATAAACCACAATCCATAGGTCTCGAACCAGACTCTGATAACACCAAGGTTGTTACCTCAGAAAGTAACATTTTCAAAAGAAATTTTCTTGAAATGTATCACAGAAAATGATCGTATGATTTAAAAAAAATCGATGGACTAAGTAATATTTATAGCAATTTATTATCTCTACATAACTCTTAATATTTCCAATTTCCTTCTTCTATTTTTTTCAGTTCTTATTAACCTCTCACTCTATTGTTTACCTTTTTATCGTCTCTGCTGATTTTTCTACTATCTGGTAATTCTCGTCTCCTAATTCTTATATTTCTCTTCATGTCTAGTTTAAATTATACTTTTTCTTCTTCTTCTTATAATTGTTATAACATTATTTTTTGTCTTAATTTTTTTTTCTTTTCGGCTCTGCGTGGGTGTGATATGTTTCCGACATTTCCGCCTCTCCCTTTTGCTTCACATATCCCTCTTGGTTTTATCTGATATAGCGACCTAAATTGGGGTGTTACCTTTTCGGGCAATTGTTAAGGGCATTCCCAAGAATTGCGCGGAAATTCCTCTTTTTTCGTCGCTTGGGGTTCGTTCCTGCTGATCATTAAAGGTTTTTTCACTTGGTTGTGGAGTGGTCAACGTTTTGTTGGCTCTTCTTCAGCTCAAGCCTGATGCGAGTTGTCGAATTTGTGGTTTTTTCAGTTTTGCTATAAACCTGACTTTTAATTCGCCATCTCTAAATTTTCGGTATGTAGAACAAGTCTTTTCACATTTGAATTTATTTCTTTGCCTTGTCAAAATTGGTCATTTCTAATTAACTTCATCTAGTGATATCATCAACAACTTTAATTAAACGATAAAGATTCTTAGAAATATTTAAAGTAATTATAATTTTTACATTCTTTTAAACCTTTACAACTTTTATAATCGTTATAATTTGTCAACTCTGAATAACTTTCATAATCTTAAGAAATCCTGAAGAAATTAATCTTGAGAATCGTAATACGCTTAATAATCTTCAGAAATGTTTCGATTACTTTTAAAATTAAAAATCTGTAGCATCTTTACAATTCTTAAAATATCCAAGAAATCTATAAAATCTTCAAATCATCTAAAATTAATTAAAAAATATATATTATTTTGTTTATTAAGAATATATATAAATTTTTAATTTTTAAAAACTTACAATTTTCGGATCCTTTTTCACTCTTTAATCTGAAACAGCCCATAACATCTTTAAAATATTTAATATATTTAGAATTTCATAACTCATCATATTTAAAATAGTTTTATGAGTCATTTGAAATCTTCCGACACTTTGGAATTATGAAATATTTAGAATGTACAGAATTTACAATATTGTTATAATTATTGGCATCTTTAAAATGTTCATGATTTTTATAATTTTTAGAATGTTTAAAATTATTATATTATTCTTACCGTTGATAAAACACTTGGAACCTTTCTTTATTTTTTTTTTTTATTTTGATCAACTTATCAAAGTGATTACTATCTTCAAGAAACTCAACCAACCCAAATAATTCTTAGCATTGTTAGTACATTCAAAATATTTGGAATGCTTGTGATCCTTAAAATCTTTTAAATTTCTAGAACCTATGCATTCCTTTTCTAAAACTTTTTGGTATATATAGTACATTGAAAAAATGTTCTGCTTCTTTTTAAATTTTTAATTATATAAAATCTATAGTATTTCTTAACGTCTTATTAGAATTATTAAAACTTTTATAATCTTTAGAATCTTTAAACACTTGAGAATTGTTATACGCCTAACAAACTTGAGAAATTTTTCGATTTTAAAGTTGCGCTATACCCTTGATGGAAACATATATTAATTAAGTGGAGAGTAACACTTGTTTTGTTCTACAATGTTTTTAATTTCGATTTTTAGAGCCATCTAAAATCTGTAGCATTTTTACAATGTTTGTAATTACAAAGGAATCTGTAGAAACTTAAAGTCATGTAACATTTGAAATTTTAAAATATTTCGCCTGTAAAAAATTTTCAACATCGTTAAAAGTAAAATATATTAAGGCCCTTATCATGCAGAAACTAATAATATAAAAATGCGTTTCCTTAATCTGCAACAATTATTGTTTTTAGATCAGATTGTAACTCGCCTCTATACTTAATTTCTTCTGCATCTCACGAGCACATTCTTCTCACTCCAGCAGGGTATTGGCTGCGGTGTCGAACGGGCCACTGTACCACATATATCCTGGGCTTGACTACTTTACTATCCGTATTTCATAAAACACCCTTGTTCGCATATGAGGTGTATTAGATGATAATCTATCTTCCCGTGCTTTCTGTTTGTCCAAAGTTTTATAGTTTGTGCTTCCATAGATCCTTGTTTTTGTTTTCTGCCAGTAGATCCACAACTACTTCTACGCCTTCCTTCTGGATATGCCCCTCCTGAATATAGAGATCCTAGCTGCAACCATCAAATTGGCTTCATGGCCCTCTTCAACGCTTTGGCATTTCTCCTGGACCTGAGAGCATACCAAGGCTGCGTATAGCAGCTAAAAGAGCCAAAACACCCACGAGGAGTCTCCTGCTTCAATAGCCCTCTTGACATTAGACAACACCCTTCCTACTGGTCTTTTTGCTCTTTGGGTCCACGCCGCTGCTTCCTTTAAATGTTGGATACACTAGGGATTTTAGTCAATCGTCACCCCCAGATATTATGCTAAGATGTCGCCTAAAAAATATGTTGGGATGTGCAAATCCTGTGAAATTAATACTAATAATTCAGATGAGTATATTTTCTATTTCATATGTGAGTGTAAATTACATGAGTTGTGTAGATTTAAAAGAACTGCAACAACCATTCCGGAAAATTATAATTTTAAATGGATCTTCGATGACTGCATAATCGAGTTTCCAATACAAAGGTCAGTGCAAGTTATAAACAAAAGTTTAAAACAGTAGCTGTAACACTAATTTCAATGACGATCTTCAAGAACACAGAAATATTCAAATTAATAAATATTCTCCAAAAAAATGTTATAACCTTAAAAGGAAACATGAACAATGATAACATCAATGTAATAGAAGACAATACGCTAAAACCAAACGACGAGAGTTCTACGGTCAAAAAATGGAGCCACATGTTTCCAAAATAAACGACGAGAATTCTGCTAGCTCGCCGACAATCAAGAACTTGGGGCTAACTATTTCCATAACACATGCGAAGAAAAAACCAAAGCGAAAATCAAAATCTGAACAAAAAAAAATATACAGTGTTTATTACTGAAACCGAATGGCCAATTCCCAGCAGTCCATCCTTTAATAATGACGGATTCAAAGCTATAAGAAAAAATGTAAAGGCTGCAATAAAATTCGATTTTGTTCATACCACACGTTACCACCCAAAATACTAATTCGACAAATAACAATGCGAAAAGATTGAGGAAAAGACATTGCAAAAAATTTATAACTCTTTACGAAATTATTTCCAAACACCTACCAATGTAAGTACTGGTTCTAAAATTCTACAAGCAGCGATATAACAACCACTTAACATTTGATAAAAGGGATTATCAAGGAATTTTTCCGATGCAATTAAAATTAATAAAAGTAATGCGATTGTTTAAAAGTAGAATCCCTGAAATGGAATCAAACTATAGACCCATAAGTCTCATATCTACATTTTCTAAAATATATATGAATATGTAGTAATGTAATTCATTTTTTATATACTCTTCCAAAGAAGATGAACAATTATGGTGCGGGATGCTCCTTGATTTATCCAAGGCTTTTGACTGCATACACCTCGACATATTATTATTAAAACTTTACCACTATGGATTTAGGAGATTGGCACAGAAATGACTAGCACCGTACCTAACGAGCAGAAAATAAATAATAAAATATATAAGTCCTTTACGTTGTAGAAAATTAACTAATAATTAGAAAAAAACACGAAAATATTTCGTAAAATCTACAACAAATGAGTCTTATTAAGACTACAATGACAAACCACTTTTGAAACAACTACTTCTCTAGCTACTTCTCTAGATACGTTCAAACTAGTGTTGCTTTGATAGCCTTGCTATTTTGTAACACGCAAATTACTTTTGTATTATTCAATGTCTGTCGAAGTATTAGCTAGAGAAGTAGTTGTTTCAAAAGTGGTTTGTTATTGTAGTCTTAATAAGACTCATTTGTTGTAGATTTTACGAAATATTTTCGTGTTTTTTTCTAATTATTAGAAAATAAATAGTAAATAAATAAAATAAAAAAGAAAACGGGGAATGTGTGCAGAGAATTGGAAATTGCCAACGTGGTACCTCAAGGGAGCATTTTGGAACCACTACTATTTAATATATTCTTAAATGATTTATTTGCTTTTAACAATAATCCGAATAGAGAAATAAAAAACTACGCTGATGACACAAGTAAAGTAATGTCAACCATTTGTTATTATACTGTTCAAGAAAAAAATTCTTCATACCAAATCTTGAAGGTTGAACTATTTTATGCAAATAATTATTTATTTTATTCCAGATTATGGATTTTAACCTTTTTTTTTAATTTTAACTGCTTTTATCATATTTACAACTGTCTCAGTAATTTACTTTGTTTTTCTTAGAAAAATTAAACACTGTTTTTTTTAATTTGTAATTTTAACTGGTTTATAAATGTTTCCTCCCTTGTTTATCTAAGTATCTTAGATTTAAAAAAACTGATGGGAATTAGGCAGAAAGGCTCAAGGAAAGTATTAGTGCTCTGTTAAAGACGTACTTCCTATGATCAACATCTATGGACTAACAAGAAAGAAAGAAAATCCTGCTCCGTATACGGATGGAAGCATATTCCTACCTACTAAAGAAAGTAAAATCAAGGCTGCTAATACCAAAAAATTGAATAGACAGTCAATAGCTTTAAACCCTTCAAAGGACCAGGGAAAAATGACATTTTCCCTGCATTACTACACGGCCTCCTACCTTCAAGCAGTTTTTTTTCAAGGGACGTGTTCACCGCACACATCCAACAGTTGCCCCTTTAAATCCAGAACATCGGCATAACCTATATTGATACCGCCCGGTTCCCCATCCACACATAAACGTAAATCTAAGTTGACATAACATGACATATATATACATACAGAATCATACGAACTGAGCTAAGTCTTCCTCGATCATCCGAGGGACGATACTTTTTGCACCGTAACTTGCCTATATTCTTTACTACTTCTGCCCTTTCACCAGCCCATTCGTCTCACTCCAGCAGGATATGGGCTGCGGTGTCGGACGGGCCACTGTACCACACAAATCCTGGCCTTTACCACCTTCCTATTCGGCACAGGGATTGCATAACACACCCGTGTCTAAGCTGCATCAGATGATAATCTATCTTCCCGTGTTTTTTAGCTGCTATTAATTTGTATGTCCATCGCCATTTGTTATTGGTGGACTACCTCTTCTGCCAACACCTCCCCAACTGTTTCCTCGCCTCCGTCCTATAGTGGCCAAGTGCCCCGAACTTTATAGGCCTCCTCCGCATTTTTACCGGAGCTGCGTATAACATCTTGGAGAGCTTCACACCCACGAGGAGTCTCCCTAGCTTCCCCAGCTCCCCCTGACGTTGGACAGCAGCCTTCCTACTTCCCTCGTTGCTCTTGACGCCCCCGCAGCTGCTTCCTTTATATGTTAACTGGGGGTTTGAGTTAATCATCACCCTCAAGTATTTGAAGCTGCAGCTCATCTAGATGACCTGTCTTAGGAGTTCTATCCTTTCCCCCTTCGTTATTCACGTCCTCCGTCTCAGCAGTCAGGACGCCTGGGTCTTCGTAGCCGCCATCCTCTCATCTATCAGCGGCTTCATTTTTAATTGCCACGGTACAGCGTTGAATGCATTTTTCGAATCCAATGCTACGGCAAGAAAGTGCTTTCTTTGGCTGATCTCGTCCTCCGTTGACCTACCGTGCTTGAATTCGTAGCCTAGAGATAGTTTACAAAACCAGCTTTACGCTATTGTTATTCAAATGAAATAGAAAGAGACTAGGATGATATTAATTCCCAAAAACTTATAGACAACGATATATGGAGTAGTGGCTTATCAACCTAACAAATCTTCTGTAGATGCACTGCATATCCTCATAACAGGCATAGAAGTTTTACTGCAACACAAGAAGATTGCATTAGGTATTTTTGTGGTTATTTAAGGTGCAATTTAAAAAACGAAATGGTAAAATTCTAAAAATCTAGTAACAAATTTTTGGAAATCATTAGCACCTTTAAAGGATGTCTTATAATTAAAATAAGAAAATAAAGAACACTGTTTACTATTTTCTATAAATTTGGGAAAGAATGCCAAATTATAAAGAGAAATTCTCATCAATTAGAAAAAATATTTTACAGATCTTGAAGGCAAGTTGCTGAAAAATTGAAGAACCTTCAAAGAAAATTCTAGCAGATTGGAGGGCTAAATGCTAAAAATATTAGACAACTGAAAGTTGATAAAATTTCTTAAAAACTCTATAATTTAAATGAGCGAAAGAGAAATAATTTAGAAATCTGTACGAAATTTTTTTTGAGAATTCTAGAACCGCCGGAACAAATGGTCAACATTTGGCAAATGAAACATATTCTCGCCATTTAAAATTGCAAAAAAAAATGTTTAACTCTTAAAGACAATTCTCGCCAATGCAATGAAGCTAGAAGAAAAATTACTAAAATATGTTAGAACCCTCAAAATTTTATTTTAGATATTTGTTCGATCAAATGGTGAAAATTTTGTAAATTTAGGAGAATACTGCTGACAATGTCTAAAATAAAGGGTGTGCTACAGGCCATCCACCCTATAAATTTCTTGAGAATTCTAGAACCGCCCAAACAACATTTGGCACTGTAGATATCAGATGAAACAGATTCTCACCATTTGGATGATTATTTTTAAGTTCAAACAATTGTTCAACTTCTTAGAAAAATTCTCGCCTATTGGATGAAGCTAGAAAAAAATTACTAAAACATTCTTGAACCCTTAACAAATTTTCATATTTGATGCATCAAATGGAGAACATTTTATAAATTTAAATAAACGCTGCTGAAAATTCGAAAAAAAATAATTGCAGGAAAAGAGTATAAGGATGTAAGGAATTTGTTAGAAAATTTTAAACCAGTTGAAAAAAATTAGATGTTACGCAAGAAACTTCATTAGAGTTTTAATATCAAATTACATCTTTTTAGATAAAGCAATTTTAAATATAGATATAAGGAAAATTGCTAAAAAAATGTCAAAATTTTAAGCTGTTACCCACTTTAAGAAACTGAAATAAAAATTGTTGACACATGAAGAAAATGATCACAATTTAAAAGGCAAAGAAATATATGTTTTAGAAATCTAGAAGAAAATTGGCGAAATCTTCTAAAATTCTTAAATAAATAATCATGATGAGCAATAATGAAAATCACGATTAATTTATCAAGACTCTTGCGTATGTTTTTGAAATTGGAGGTTGGCATAGTGGACACCCACCCACCCTACATATTTTTTGAAAATCTTAATCACAGATTTTTCTTCGGTTTCTAAAAACTACCGTGGTGTATTTGGAAGATGTCCAAAATATTTAAAAGTGAAATGGTGATTTTTGTTAACAGGCATATGTAGGGTAGGTGAATATCCACTATCACACCCTCCAATCATTATTACATAAACGCCTGTTTTTTTAGAAAAGAAAATTCATAAATAGTATTTTTGTAATGAGAATAACTTTACACTTTTATAAAATCAATATTAATTAATTAAGAATCTTGCGTATGTACTTGAAATTGAAGGGTGTGATCTAGGCCACCCACATACAACTAATACAACCTTGAAAAGTATAGAAAAGGGGGTATAATTCAAAAAGAAGCAGACATGGTGAAGGTTATAGATTCATAGTTTTGTAGTGGGGAATCGCGATTGGACTGTGGTAAAATAAAATTCTTTAAGATGACTAGCAGTCAAGATAGATCTTAATATTCTAATAGTCGAATAAACGTCTTACAAAGCGTTTCACTAAATTTTGACAGTGGATATGGCAATCTAGGTGTTGTTCAATATGTATACCTAATAATTTAGTTGCAAGTAGTTTTTATATTTAAACTTAGGTCTTGTTTACATTGTCTATTGTAAAATCGCATAAATACAGTTTTATTTGGGTTAACAACTAACATGTTTTGAATAAACTAATCTACCATTTTATTTATAATAATATTACACGTAATGTCTAGATTTGTGCTTGCAGAGTTACTAATAATTATGGATGTATCATCTGCGTACATAAATATGTTATTTGATATATAATTTACAAGGTCATATTTAAGAATTATTATAAAAGAATTGGACCCAGAATTTATCCCTGTGACACTTCTAATTTAATATACTAATCAGTAGATGTAAACATGGTTTTATTTGGGCCATCTGTATAAGTTAATTTAACCGTTGTCATTTATTAGTTAACTAAGAACTAAACCAATCATGCGCTACTCCACGTATTCTATAATAATTCAGTTTATCTAGCAATATATTATCTTCGACTTAAGTCGATAATTATTCCAACTGGATATTCCCCGTTTTTGAGATAATCACTTTTTTTGTGAAAAGAATGAAAAGCCGACACCGTTGAACAATGTTTTCTAAAACCGGTTAATAATTTTGCAGTTTCATTCAGATTCAGGGAACCATAGCAAAAGGGTGGCCGCAAGGCATCGTAGTGGATGACCTCCTAAGACCGTGCTGAACAAGGGTTATTGTAAAAAATATAGTAGTATCATTTTTGCATAATTACAGAGAGATTTTTTAGACACATAATAGAATATTTCAATTGATAACGTTATTGTTTCCCAAAGATTATTAATGTATTTTTAAGTACTTATTTAAAGAAATAATTTAATTCCTCGAAGTCCGCTTAAACTTCCAATAAACACGGTGTAATAAACGTTACAAGTAGAATTTAAAAGTTTGCTCGCAATCAATTTATATGGAACGGGGAGGGAATCCATTACATTGCCACCGGGCGCCCCTTAGTCTCGCCGCCCCACCGGTATTTACTAACTTCACACAATTGACGGCACACATAGGAAGTTATGTATTTTGATATTCTCATCTTAGGGGCGAAACTTTTCCGCTTCGCGATATTTATCGATACAAATGCAGGAATAAAACAATAATTAGTACGATGAATTAAAGTCTCACATGACCAGTGGTAAAACAATTTTTATATTAATTAGAGTTTAATTAACTTCTAATTCATTGGTTAATACTATTGTATATGTTTAATTACAGAATTTCATTATAATAATAATCTTCACGTAACTTGAGAAATATATTTCTAGAATTCCATTATTGACATATTTTTTTTATCGTTTATACAATGTTTCGTGCGATGGTTAATCAATATTACGTAGTAATTTTAATTATAATTTCTGTAAATCAAATAAATAATAACAATAGAATATAAATATTTGGTTATATATACAACTAATTTTATTAATTCATTAATCAATTTTTTAAAAGTATGGTCTAATGAATAATAATTTAAAAATACGAAAATGGTCTAATGATGCCTTTGGCCCAAAATGTTCTATTTTAGGTTGATTTAATTAAATAATTTTTGTGTTTATATTATGTTTTTCCATCCTAATTAAACATACATAAATATATGTATTAACCAAATGAATTCATAACGTGCTTTATATAAAATACATTTACTAAAATCAACAGAGGGACGTGTGTGAGGATGAAATGGTAATTACCTTTAAATTTATTCATGCCGACGGATTGAAATTCGCCGGGTGATTTGATTTCCAATTACGTAATAGCGGATTATACTCGATGAAAATGGCAATCGTTACAAGAATAGTTTTCGAGGAACCATTCTTCGCTGATTAATCGATATAATGTGCTCGTCCGGCATACTTGCACGTTGGCTTAATGGGGCTTTTAGGTACTCCTGAAAGCCTTACACTCCGTTGAAACTGAGTGTTAACGATAAATGTGTTGATGGTTGGAATCTTGTACGTATATATATATATACCCTTTCTGAAAACGTTATTATATAGAATACGAATGGTTTATATGTGTTATAAGATAATACAATTCGCTCTAAATGTATTAAATTAGTTATATAATATATTTTAATTATATTGTTATAGATTGTAGTAAGAAAAAAAGGTTTTTAAATTAAAATTTCAATATTATTCATCATTGTAAATTTTAACATAATATTAAAATTGATTAAATATACTGAAAAACTTAATTACAAGATATTAATTGCCAAAAAAAAAAATATTACTCAAACAGAAATGTGTTTAATTAGAAGTGAGTGGATTGGAAAATTCCAATATCGGAATCGACTTGCTGATTATCAATTTTCTCCTCGATTTTAAACCGTCCCCAGAGCGCCGAGGCATCAGTCCCTCCGAAGACTCCTTATAAATTACCGCCCCCGCTGCTATCTTATCTCTGTGGCCCTGGCGGCAATGGCCCCTCAGGCAGATACCTCAGTCCGCCGTACACCCTCAGCGCCCATTCTGGCGCCCGTAAAATTTTAATAAGTTAGTAAAACTCGAACGGGCACTCTTAGTTCCTCTCGCACAATGCGACCCCTCAATAATTCAGGCGGGGACTTAAGAGCCCATCGCGCTAATTCCCAGAGTGGCCCTCCTCAAATGGCATAATCTACCGGTGCCAGAGATTAAAAACTTCGCCAAAAAATCACCTTTCCGCGAAGTGGAAAAGAAAATTAATGCTCCAAATGGCACCAGGAATTATTCAAATTTCAATAAAGTAGCTTTTCACATCTTTGCATACATTACACAATCTTAAATAATAAAATTTAATTATTAAAACACAAAAATTACAGTATATAAAATTAGAGTTTAATAACAGACGTTTTTTTTTTATCTGTTGCGATTAAAGTTTGCAAGAGCTAACTTTCAACATGGAGATGTATATTTTCATTAAATATCCTTCCACAAAAAACATTTTCCCCGTAGTACGCTTCGGTTTATAAATCCGTTTATAAGAATTAAATTTCTTACATAAAGACTGAATAAATTCTCTTTACTACGTTTCGGTTTATACATCTAAGAAGTGAATTATTATGCACGAATGAAAGAATATAAATGATGAGTAATGTCACCCGAGACAATAAATTTACGTCGTATACATAATTGAAACGCGCCTAAAATACAGATTTATACGTTTGTGCCCGGCGCCTCCACCATTTCATATAATTTATCTTTGGTTTATAATTCTTAAGTAATATTTTTTTTTAAACTCGATTTAATTAAACACCATAATTTACTTTAATTGTTATTGTTTAATTTGGCACTTATTTATGTTTACACGAGTGCTTAAAATTTTACGACACATAAATGTACAATCTTCAGAACAACGACGAGGGCCGTATTACAAATTTCCTTTTTTGTACGGTCGATTTAATCTATCTCGAACGCATAATAACCCATAAAAGAAAGCGGCGCGTCCCATAAATTCCGATAATCAGCTCTCTTGAAATATTAACCCACGCACTCAATTATTTCCTTTTATGTTTTTAATCAAACTAATTTATCAAAAAATAATTGCATTGAGAATAATAAATATTATATTCAAAGAAATATGTTGATTTTAAAAATAAGTAAAATCATAAATAAAAATAAAACTATACTAAAATGTGTAGATCCCATGAATACAATAAAAATATATATTCTCACTTCAGCTGCTAAAACTCGCACGAATAATAACATTTTAAATGCGATTGACATCGTTATAAAACCATTTATTCTTTCGGTTTCCGTCGAAATCTCATTTCCCGCGATAATTTATGAGGCGGTCTGCTTTTTATCGATAAATTCCAGTTTTATAACCGTTTTATAACCGATTGTAGTTAAGGCGTTCTGGAATATACTTCATATTCTTTTTAATACAATAAAGGACGTACGCCGAATTGTTTATCATCAAGATTATATATCAGCTAGAAAGAAAAGAATGGATTTTTCTTTTCAAAACAAAAATCTCAATTCAAATCGTGACAAAATGATATATGACAATTTTGATTTGCATTTATATTACACTTAATAACATATATTTTATTTTATTCTTATATATATTTATTGATTTATATTGACAGAAATATAGAAACAGATATAATTATTATATGTATTTATGTTATACTTTTGAAAACAAATAGGTGAATTTTCTTGCCGGAAAAATCCAATAAAGCGTGGTAGATCGTAAACACATTAATGGAAACCAGTGGACCGAAGGTCGTAATTGTACTCCGACGTTTAATTATTTTCTCCGGTGGTTTTTCTTCTTCTGCGCCCAACAAAACCCAACAGGAAGACATTACTCAATCCGATCGACATCGCTCTTTTCACACGGACCCATTTATTACCTTCAAAATTTCATCATTTCGACGAGGGTGAAAAAAATGCTTGATAAATCGCGTCGTTCCCAATCGATGGGCTACACAATTAAATTATTCCGTCAGATAGATAGAGTATTGGCTGTAACGGTAGAAAAAAGGAAGATTAATGTTTATGTTTATATATTTTAATACAAATCCAAAACAAACACTGTAGAAAGTTATCAGAAACTGTTTTAAAATTTAAACAAATTATATAATTGTTTAAAGATTTTTAAGATATTTCATTTTCAAATGTATATAATCGTATTTTATTTCATCCTATAATTATATTAGATTTTTTATTCTAATATCTTTTCTCGTATAGAACTGAAATATCTAAATAAATTACATTTTTAGGTGCTTTTTTTTGCTATAATTTAATTGATGATTTTCAATTTAGCACTTTATTTCAAAAATGTTCTTATATTAGACGTAGATGACATGTCGGTTCTGCTGCGGTTTTAACTGCACAATACTGTTTTTCAGTTACAAAGATCCTATAAATAAAATTTGGAAACAATAAGATTGGAAAAATGTATATAAACATTCTTACGATCGACTTAATTGCGCAAATAAATCATCAAATAGCTTATGCTCTAAATTGTTCACACTATCGAATTTTTAGGTAAGACAAGCTTATTAACATTATCATATAATTTCATTTGAACATGTAAAAAAAATCTGTTTGCATCAACACAATATTTCCATTAAACAATAGAATAAGGCTGATAGCCATTCAGCAGAAATTTTCTTATTTTTCAATTGTTTCCTTATAGTGTTGCTTTGCCTAATATCTAAAATTGTCTGCAATAAAGATGTATTTATATATATATTAGAATATTTATGTATTTTATTTTCTACAGTAAGATTTTTTTGTAATTAAAAACAAGTGTAAACTCAATTTAAAATTTTATAATAATGCATTTAGTAAACTTTTATCTATTGTAAATATGCAATCTTGTTGGAATTTCCTGTGTATAAAGTAATAATATTATCATAACGTTATATTTCACTAGAATATTTTAAATATTGCATATTCCGCCTGAGCATAAATTTACACCAGTTTTGTAGAATATACAAGAAGTTTTAAAAGGATCGATCGTTGATGGTATCAATAAGATATTACTTCCAGGTGGTCGTTAAAATGGCAGTAACTTACATGCATGCCCTTTGAAGTTTTACGTATCTAATAAAAACAAACCGGCTACTCTGCTTGCAAAATGTTATTTATGTATGTATAAATATATGACATATACGAGATATGCATAAAATGTTTCCTAAATATAAATGTTAAAATTTATTAATTTGCCCAGTTGAAATTATTCAAAAAGGCTCAATAAAGAAGATTAGGGATTAGAGTCGAAGTTGCAATAGACAAGCAATTGATTAAAATGCTGTATTGATGTTTAAATCATTCATACCCCATCTTTTAACTGATCTGCTCTGGAAAAGAAAATAAATGTAGGAAGTCATTTATATTTAAACTTAAATTTTGTTTAATAAATGCTCTGTAAATAAATAAGTCAAAAACAAAGTTGTAGTGCTTCATATCAAAAACAAACTATATAGTTGTGTTACACATTGTGTATGTGACAGTTTTGTGTAATTTGGTAGTTATCTGTCTACTGCATTGTGACATTAATTTAAGTAAGTGTATTGTGTGTAAATAAATTTACGATGCAAATCAGTCTGGTGCATTCAAAATTCCAGACGTTTTTTGCGATCTCCATTTTTTGTATGGGTCAATGTGCGAAGTTGGAATCTCCTATTTTGTTTTTGCGCTCACGTACTGCTTTAATTCCAATAATTTACTTTTCACTTATTATTATTGTTTTATATACTTAACAGAATGCCAACGTGCATATGTTGTAATAGTATCTCTCAGGAGCACAATATGATACATTGCTGCATTTGCAAGAATGGTTATAAAATCAATTGTGTTGATATCACAAAATCGGAGTCCCTTAAAATAAATTCAAAAACAGCTGGACTACTGTGGACATGATATTAATGGTTTAAAGGCGGCAATTGTGGCTCTCCAGAAAGAAGTGAAAATGTTAAAATCTCTGGCTCCAACCACATCACTAGATACAGAAATGGTCATTCAGGATGTAATATAACGCTAAGAACGTCGTTGCAATATTATTAAACATGGTTATCGCGAAATAAATGGCTCAACTCAAGCAAAACGGGAAAATGATGAAAAATTGATTAAATGTATATTAGAATACAATCAATCGATAAAACTCCTTCTATCTTCAGATTAGGAAAATTTGATAATACTAAGCAGAACAAGCGAACGCTAAGACTTCGATTTAGAGATGAGCAATGCATATACAAAATTATGAAACGTCCTCCTGCATTAAAAAATAACTACGCCCTTAAGGGAGAGATAACACATCAAAGCATCTGGAATATTATCGTTGTGTTAAGTATGAGCTATTTAGGCGCTTTAATGAAGGAGAAAAAAACCTGCAAATTAAATATATCTAGGGGATCCGAAATTTCTATACCACAGGAAAATTGAATCCGCCCAAGAGTAATCATGATCGTCATTCCTTAAGGTTCTACTATCAAAACACGCGTGGTTTGTGAACAAAAATAAACTCAGTGTATTCGTCAACTTCCACTTCACACTATGACGTTATTGATAGAAATCGTACTGCCACCCACCGAAGAACGAGTGGTGGTACCCTGTTAGCTGTACGTTTATATATACTGATAGAACCGGTACATATAAAACATTATACATCAACTGATCACTTAGCGGATATAGTATGCTCTAAATGTAAATTGAACTCATTTAATTTTTATGTCCCCCCTGATATGTCTGCCGATTCTATTAATTCTATTTTTGAAGAATTAGTTTTGCAATTTGTAGGTAAATCGGTTATTATTATTGGTGATTTTAATATTCCTTTTTTTCTGTGATAATACTAATAATGATTCCAAGATAAAAGCATCTAAGTCATTTATAGAAATGATGAACACTAAGCAAATTAGTAATATAATTAACACAACTGGAAGATTGTTAGATCTCATCTTAACCAATCTAGATTGTACTATAGTTCGAGAAAATAATCCCATAGTACCTACTGATCAATACCTTCCACCAATTTCTATAGATTTGATGCCAAAAGAACCTATTGTATCTCGATTCCCTAAAAACTATTTATCCACTTTTCTTAACTTTAACAAGGCAAACTTTCCCGCATTATATAATAGCCTATTAGTGGTAGACTGGGCTTTCTTACATAATTGTACCGAAATTAATTTAGCTACCGATGATTTCTACAAATATTTGTTTAATAAACATGTACCCAAATCTATAAGAAAGAGTAATAAATATCCCCCATGGTTTACACGAAACATAATTGAAAACATTAAATGTAAACAATATTATCATCGGAGATACAAAAGAACCAAAAACCTTTTAATTTGAACCTTAATGATACGTTTGTGAGCCGCCATCAAATAATAATGTAAGACCTAGCGGAGGATGAGGTATTAGAGTGCCTAAAAAAATTGAAAAATTCTAAAACATCTGGTGAGGATCAACTTCAAAAATATTTTATTAGAGATTGTATGTATTTGCACGTCCTCTAACTATACTATATAATCTGTCTTTAAATATAGCGCCATTTCCCACTATTTGGAAAAGAGGTAATGTTTGTCCTATCCATAAAAGTGGAAATAGAACAAATGTAAAGAACTACCGACCTGTTACAATAGTAAATAACTTTGCTAAAGCCTTCGAGCAGCTTATTTACTCTAATATCTATAGAAATATAAAGCCTTACATTTCAGAAATTCAACATGGATTTATGTAACAAAGATCCACTCTATCAAATCTGGTTCATATTACTGAATTTATTAGTGAAGCTATTGATTCCCATAAGTAGATGTGGTCTGTTTGGACTTCTCAAAGACATTTAATTCTCTCAGTCATACAGTGCTCTTAGCAAAGTTAGGTGCTTTTTAACTTTCAAATAATGTAATTGCATTCTTTCAATTATACTTACTTGACAGGTATCAATATGTTACATACATATAATTCATGTCTCATCTGCAGTTCCCCAAGGTTCGAATTTAGGCCCATTGTTGTTTGTAATATACATAAATGACCTACTTGAATTAATAACTTGTGATGTGCTTGCATATGCAGATGATCTAAAAAAAAATCAGTACAATCAAATTCCAAAATGATATAACCAAACTTCAGCAAAACCTTCACCGTATTCAGCAACCATTAAATTGTCTAAAACTTAATTTAAGTGAGTGCAAGATTGTGTCTTACACACACAAAATTAACTATTAAATCAACGAATTTTACATCAATGGCACAGTGCTAGAAAAGACTTACGTAATAAAGGACCTTGGTATAACGTTTGATTCCAAACTAAATTTTACATCACATGTAGATATAGTCTCTTCACAGGCCTCTAAGACCCTAGGATTTATTTTATTAGGTACATATTCTCTTAGAAACAGAGAACATAGCGAGCTACTCTCAATAAATGGGGACAGTAGTCTTGAAACTAGACGTATACGTAAGAACACTATATATATATATATATATATATATATATATATATATATATATATATATTTTCAAAATAATACAAAAATAAATTTTCGTGTTCCAAGTCACAACTCTCGCTCCCACTCATCGTTTTATAACACAAATGCATAATGTTCCTATACATTATATGTTAAAAAAATGCCAATATGATCTTAACAAATTCCAATTTTGATTTGTTTAGTAATTATAAAGAAAACAAACAATTCATCCGCAATTTTGCAATTTTTAGTTTTTTATTTAATTAATTATTGTATAGTATGTTAATCTTAAGATGTATTGATTTATTTACTGTATTAAAAAGTTTTTTTTTATTTATGTTTGAAATGCATTACACAGGCCGACATGATTTTTGGTGTTTTCAATTTGAGTGTCCTTAGCTAATACGGGTACGTTGATTCTGAATGTGCATTTGGTTTGAGCCCAACACGTCAAATTTTTCATAAAATTAAAAAAACATTCTGAGATATTTTGTACTAGAGCAAAGAATTACCTTTATGATATTTCCTAAATTGCATTAAAAGTATTTCTTTAAAATACTTGATACATCGATAAAAAAATATTTTAGTATAATATTATGTTTATTTCATTTCAATAACTCTGTGGAGACCTCAAAATAATATCCATGCTTTTGGGTCAGCAGTCTAGATTCACTAAGTAAACATGTTTTTTGTGCGAGTGGGACAGTCGAGCACGAAATTTACATTACGTTATGAAAGAATTGCCACTCAGAGAAAGACTTGTACCAGAATAAAAAAATGTGCTGCGTGATGCATTAGTTTTTTAGACCAAAAATTAGTTCTATTGTTTCCCCTTCACATAAAGTTAGGATTGATGAAGTTGGCAAAGCTTTAAATAAATCAGGTGACTGCTTTCAACACCTGTGCGACAAATTTCCTGCACTTTTTGAAGCTAAACTTAAAGAAGGGATTTTTGTAGGCCCTGAAATTTGAACCTTAAAATCGGACAGATTGTTCCAATATACAATGGCCCAGGATAAATCTGAAGCATGGTGTTCTTTCGTAGAAATCATAGACGGTTTCCTTGGAAACAACAAGTCTCCAAACTACAAAGAAATTGTAGATAACATGGTCTAAAACTATAAAAAACTGGAATGCAATATGAGCGTCAAACTTCATTTTCTGAATTCCCACATTGATTTATTTCCCAAAAATCTTGGAGCTGTCATCGAAGAACAGGGAGAGAGGTTCCATCAAGATGTAAAGGAGATGGAGAGACGTTACAAAGGAACGTTATTATATATTAGAATGATGGCTGATTACTATGAACTAATCAACTAATCAACTATTGATAATGGACACTTAGTGTCTGAAATGTACATTTAGTGCCTAAATAAAAACAGTGAAGAAAGGAATTTAACCGCATTTTTATTATTAAACACAAAATAATTGCAGTTTTAAATTGATGTATTCATACAAATATTTTAAATAATTTTAATAAATAGTTGGATAGAGGACAGCTACCCACCATACATATACATATTTACTTTAATTACTGATAGTCTCGCAGTTTCAAATAACTTTAACTACAAAATTTGAATAAATGAAAATTGACTATGTAAAATATTGTTGAGTTGTAAATTAATAAAAATTAAATACATGATACGTGGAAAGGCTTTAAATCAAGCTTAAATTAGATTAGCTATAGAAGGTCATTTATATTTAAACTTAAATTTAGATTATACTTTATTTTTTATTACATACAAGGTTTTATTGTTTTGTAAACAGCAAAACCATCAACGATTGGTATTTAAAATTACCATGTATATGTAGGGTGGGTGGGTGGCCTCTATTCCACCATCCAATCAGTAAAACATAAGTGAGGGCTTTAATTAAAAGTTCTAAAATTTAAATAAACACAAAATAATTGCAAATTTTAGAAATATATTCATACAAATTTTTGTTAAATAAATTTTAATGATGTTCTATTAATTAGAGGGTGGGATAGAGGTCACCCACCCACCCTACATATACAAATAAATTTCAATTACTGATCGTCTCGCAGTTTGGAGTAAAATAATTACAAAAGTTTTTGAATAAAAAAGAAATTCAAAAGGTAAAATTCTAGAGTAGTAAATTAGTAAAAATTTGACGCATGATGGGTGTGCAGACTTTAAATCTAAATTTTATAAGACTAGCAATAGAAAGTTATTTATATTTCAACTTAGATTTAGATTATGCTTTATTTTTTATTATAATTATATATTGTAACAGGGGTTTCCCGTAATAAATAAATAAAATAAAAAAATAAAATAAAGAGTTACTGATTTTAGCGGCAAAATCATCAACGATTAGTATTTAAGTTATCATGTACATGTAGGGTGGGTGGGTGGCCTCTATCCCACCATCCAATCAGTAAAACATAGACGAGGGTTATAAATAAAAGTTGCAAAATGTAAAGAAACATAAAAAGTGGTGATGTGACAGTTCTACGTTCCGTACATTTTTCTCCAAAATTATGAAGTTTACGTTAAAAGGTTATTCATAAAAATTTGCTTAATTTTAGATTAATTATAATTAGAGGCTCATAAGAAGTAGAACGTCGATTATGGGCAAATTAAATAACCAACTGGGAATTAAGGGAAAAAAGTTCTTTCCCATTTCTACATTAGTGGACTGGACCCAAGTGTAATTCAAGAATCCTTTATTCAACATTTAAATTCCATTAAAATCAAGGATGTTCAATGTACGAAGATGGTTTCTAAACGACCAAAAGAATACTATTCATTTATAATAAGTGTGTTGAAATCAGATTCTAATACTGTTAAAGACTGTAACTTGTGGCCTGAAGGTATACATTAATCCTTTTTTGTATCACCTACAGAACAAAATTCAAAAGTGACAAATGGAGTAAAAAATTCAGTCGCTCAGAATTAAAATAGAACAGAAAAATATTGCTACTTACAAGTGATCACCCCATGACTGCACTCTCTTTAACTGAACACTGGTTTAATGAAAGAAAAAGATAGTTTGTTTATCGAAAATTATATAATAAATTCCATATTTTCTAGACAAGCTTTATATTGAGGCTCACTTATACGTCAATTAATACTAATGCTGAAAATATTCCAAGCTTATATTATTTAGAACACGTTATTGAACTTTCTTGCACGTATTTTAAGGATTTAAATATAATTATCATTAATGTATACCGACCCCCAAGTGGGAGCATTGACATATTCCTAAACAAACATAACGAATTATTATTTACAATTGATACAATTGGAAATAAATCAATAGTTGGTGGTGACCTTAATATTAATTTTAACAACAAAAATTCCAGAGACACTACTGACGTGTGTAACTTGTTTATAAGTTTCGGCTTGAATGACCTAGTCAATTTTAACACTAGATTTAATAATAAAATCGATAACATATTTAATAATATAGATACGTTCGTAGTGACTCCTTTATATTCAGGGCTCTCTGATCATGTAGGATTCGATGTAAACATTGTAAAGGAAAAATAAAGATTAAGTACAAATATGCTAAGACCAATTACCATTTTAGGAAAATTCCATCTATTCAATGTACTAAATAATACTAACTGGTATTTTATCGCAACTTGTTCTAACTCAGTAGATGACAATTTTAGCGCATTTATAAATATCTTAAATGAGGCTATATTAACAGTGTTTCCTCTGAGATCTTATAAATCGAAAGCGCAAAATTCTGTTAAACATAGCGAGAATATTAATAAAATGAAGAATACTGTGGAATTAGATGATGAAGCTTACCAACAGAATAAAAGTGAACAAAATAAGTTACTGAGAGATCGTGTAAGACAGGAATACAATGAGCTAATTCTGTATGAATTACGAAAGTCAAAAAATAATAAATTGAACTCCAGCAAGTACAATTTTCTGAACTACGAACTTTTGATTCATCTATCACTTGGTGAAACATATTGTAGCGATTAGGTAAATGTGTAACTAATTAATTTCACTTGGTTTTATTTGTTTCACAATTTTTATTTTTTTAATTTTTATTTATTTCACTTCCCTAGGGAAGTGAAATAAATTTTATCTATTGCTTCTAAAACCGTAAATATACAGCAAGGTCCCTGTAATCCATGTGATCTAATGTTACCGAGCATAAACAACAGCGTTAATACTTCATATTTAACTGGTGTCAATCGCTAAAGTGAGAGAATCCATAATGAATCTAAAAAATAGTCAAAGTAGGGATTTATATGAGTGCACAGCTGATGTCATTAAAACCATAAAGGAAGCCATAATATAATAACTAACGCAATTGATCAATCAATCAAGGAAATTTCTATGTTGCTTAAAGAGAGCAATTATTATGCCAGTACATAAAAAAGGCTCTGAAAATGAAGCTAATAATTTCAGACCATTATCGATTTTGCCAATACGTGTATCAAGATCTATTAAAATGTCAATTATTAGATTTTATGTTGACGATAAAATTGCTCTCTAGTAGCCAACATGGATTTAGATGTTCCTGATCTACGACAACGGCGACTCTAGTTTGAATTGAGCAATGTCTCGACGCTATTAACAGCAATGAATTTGTCCAAGTAACTTTTTTTAATTTGCACAAAGGCTTTGACAGTATGAGTCAATCAATACTCCTTCAAAAACTATATTTCTACAATTTCCATCCTGCAGATTAATAATTACTTATTTATCGAATCGATGTCAAACAATTAAAATTCAATCGAAGTTGTCGAAGGAATATTGTATTGATAGAGGGGTTCCACAAGGATCTAAACTTGGGCCTGTACTCTTTTTATTATTTATATATAGATGACATCTGTCAATATATAGGAGAAAATAATATAATATTATATACAGGAGAAACTCACACTAAATTTTGCAAAAATAAGGAAACACCAATACATCACCAACACAAAAGGAGATGCCACAACCACCAAGATCAGCAAAAGAGCAATGTGCTATGGCAGACTACTTCATAGGTAAAATCATAGATAATAATATAATTAATCCATACAATCCATACAAACAACACATCAAACTATGGAAAAGATACGTAGATGACATATTATGCATATGGGTTGAATCACAAAATAAACTGAAAGACTTGAAACAGTATATTAACAACATACACTACAAAATAAATTTTACCTCCGAGATTGAAAACAATAAAGAACTTAGTTATTTAGACCTAAAAATATATCGAAATGAGAACAAAATTAACTTTAAAATACACCGTAAACATCGTAAACCTACCAACAGCTCAACAATTATACCATTCAACTCAAATCATTATTTTAAACGAATGGTATATCTATATATTTTCTAAAACCATTTATATTGTAGAGAATTGACAGAAAAATTGTGTATTAATAAAAATGTTGTTTGCCTACTAAGTTTTATTACTCTTTTTTACATTAAAAGTTTATTAGTGTGTTTAAATTCCCTTCAAATATTTAGTGCGCGAATAACAATGGCAGTGAACATATTTACAACCCAGCAGTTACGTAATGCACATAAGCGAATGAGTACAATACAAATATAATACAATGATGTTCATTATATCAGTCGGTATGCCTTGTTCGCTCTTATGACGTGAATTGGAATTTATTTACAATCACAACCATCCATATGGCTAGTTGCATGCAAATGCATTTCAACTAACCACATTCCGCATTTACAACAAAACATTTGTAACGATTTGTACGCATTATCATGTTCTATGCATCTGTTAATTGAATTAAGCTCTATTCTATAGTTTAAAGTCTTAAAAATGAGAATATAGGATAAATTAATAATAATGAATAGAAATTTAATTAATTGTTAATAGTAAATATAACAATGTAATTATATACATTACAAACTAAACACAAATTACATTACTATTTTAATTAAATTTCAAACCACTTCTAATGCAATTATTTGCATCCATCCGTCATGCACTTATTGCAGCATATTTCAGCAATTAAACGTCGAACTGGATTCTGGTTAAAGCCCATCACTCGTGCAATTTTATCTGCTGGAATGTAGATTATGCGCTCTACGTGAGCTAGATAAATCATCTGGTGGCGATAGAAAGTGTTGGGCTGGCAGTGAAGAGACATATCTATGCGCCGGCCTTATCCGTAATCCGCCTGAAACGTGACTGATATCTAACTGAAATTCGAGATCAGCCATTTGCCCCGTTTTCGGTTACCATCAATCCTCTCCGAAGCGGTCCTTTCCACCGTGTAACAAGATCGCGTCCCTGTTATAAAATAGCGATTATCAATAAGACCTTGTTTAGAATCTAGAACTTCCAAAGCGGTCGGTAAATCAAATGTGGTGTATCAATTTATATGAAGAAATTGCGACGTTAAGCTCGCCCTATTCAACGTGAATTATTAGAAAATTGTGTATATAAGGATTCCGAATCATCTATCATCGGCCTTTCCTCCAGATACTCCCCAATTAATTACCTGCGGCGTTGTTAAAGCCCGTCGGTGAAAGCTTTCCTCCTCCGGGAACTGTTTATGCAATAACATGGAATCTAGCGCTTAGTACACAGTGTACGTCTAGTTGGGGGGGAGGGCGCTTTTTATTATTTATGAATCGCGGTGGAGCACTCAAGCGCACGCCCTCCCTCACCTGGATGAAATTCCTCGAGAATCCGAAACCACTCTTCATTTCCCTTTTCTATTCATCGGGATTTTTTCAAATTTTTTCTTCCCCCGTAATATTCCGAGGCGGTTGTAGTATGCTAATTATTGTACGCGCACAAAAGCCACACTCCCACCGAGTAAATGCAATTTCGCAGGAACGGAAATGGAATAGCACAAGACTATTACCGGAAATAATCCGCTTTCTAGCGTTAAAAAAATTATGAAGCTGCGAACGAAAAATTAAAATTAATAACTTCATTCATACATTTGAAAAGGTTTAAAATAAACCCGGCTTAAAAATAAATCTTTTCATACCAGAAGAATTCATATGATTTCTGTTCTTATCACATTATCGAATAATCCACTTGAAAATTAAAAGTGATGTGTTATACTTCGTTAATGCATTAAAATTTAAGAACTTATATAGAAAAGTGTATACTAATTTAGATATTAATTAGTAGCAACAAATAAAAATCGATCCCCTGACAAGAAATTAAAAACGCTCCCGGCGCATCCACCATTTCGTAAAATAAAGCACTAAAAACCTTTCTTCACACAGTTTATTTGAAATACCAAATATATATATTTCGGACACAAAGTGTCAAATAAACTGTGTGAAGAAAAGTTTTTAGTGCTTTATTTTATAATCAAGTTTATCTTCACGTAACTCATCCAATTAATTTACCACCATTTCGTACATTAGATATTTTTAACTCTTTAAAGCAAAAAAAAGTTATAAAAAAATAATAATATAAAGATATTAATCAGAAATAATAATACAACAAATACCTACCACACTGTAATCCCGGCGCATCCACCATTTCGTGCATTCGATATATTCACCTCTTTAAAATAATAACAAGTAGTAAACCATTAATAATATAAATAAAAACCTTTATAAAATTTGTATTGTTAAGCTAACATGAACACATTTGGGACTGGCGCCGGATATTACCTTTAAAATTTCCTCTGCAAATCATCATGCATACCTAGAGATATACTGCTTATGAATTTTGGCACATCATTTATATTTCATCGTTTTATAAAGACTCAAATTCTTCTATACAACTAGTTTTATAAAGCTACAAAACGTCATGTTATGACTAACATCGAATATTACTTTTCCATGATTGGAATCTTATACATAAAGACAAATATGAGAACGGTTTAATTTCATTCCGTTATTATTATTATTGAGTACATTAATAAATTAACTTTAACTTTTGAAAACATGCGTAAAAATCTCTTTTCATATTACATTAATTAAATTTAAGTGCTTGAATTTTGCGTTTCTAAACTCTCATCCGAATCGACGGGCTGGGTCATCTTAAAAACGTTAAAAATTATTTCTTTCGAAGCAGGAAACCAATTTAAAAGGTATTCCCATTCAGACTTCCTTAAAGTCAGCAAATCCACTATTGAGTACGCGGTGTACGTATTGTTGTGAGCGAGGGCGAATAATCCTTGTTGCGCTCCGAAAGATTGACCGGCAGTCAACAGTTGCTCTTCCCCATCTGCGCTTCTTCGTGTGACTTCACCCCGATGAATAAAGTACATACCTAAAAAAACATGTTAGTAATATCTGTGAAGGAATTTGCAATTATTTACATTCATCAACTTCTCCGCTTTCTACGATGACCTGTTTCGAAGTGTAGAGGTCAATTTTGAAATGCACCGCCAGTTGCTTGATGAAGTCCTTATGAGTGTACTTAAAGAGGAAATGCGTCATCAAATGGTGTCCGTACATCGCGTGCATTATGTCTTGTTGAAGGTAAATGGGAGCTTTCGAAATCAGCATCGGCATGAGTTCCCCCCTACGATTCTGCCAGAGTGCCTGCATGTAGTACAGCATGCGTTTGACCAAAATTGGAGATAAACCATGATTCTATATGTAAATTAAATATTTTATCTACTGTAATATTAAACTAAATAAAATTCAAACCTCGGTGTAAGTCTTCAGTCGTTCAGTTTTCGAATGGTATCTATTTAGAGCGACTCCATTGATGACCAAAAGGTTCGTAAAAGATCCACACATTACTGCAGTGGTGATTACAGTTAATATCGCGATGAAAATTGAAAAGCTCACTTCGTTGATGCTGTGCAAGGTCATCGTGCGTAGTCCACAGGAGGTGAAAATGTTTAATACGTAGACATAACAGAGGACAATGGAGTGGAAAAAATCTGCTCGAATGTAGTTATTATTCGGGCCTGTACTATCTCTATGCAAGCAGTTAGAATCACAGATCAGCATTAACCTATAATTATAGATACACCATAATGCAGAGTACAAATTTAAAATTTCCATAAGTATATTTGAAAAATTCATATGAAGTAGTTTCTTTATACTTACCATAACAGAGAGATAAATGTCAGTTCAACCGAAACCAAATAAAACATACAAGCCCACTGCAGAGATATTGTAATCTTAATTTGGCGTTTGTAATTATAATAGTACATAATCATGTGGTATATCCTGAAATATACTAATTTAAGCTATTCAATTTATTTACATCCACTTATTGAACTTGAAAACATATAAATAAATAAATATCAAATATCAAATATATAATTTTGATTAAAGTGAAGTTTGTTATACCTTAAAACCCTATTACTGGTACCTGCTCTGACTTGTACCTTGGAGAAACCACACGCCAGCAAAATCAATTCAATAGGAAATGTTGCAGCCAAGTCCACCCAAAATCCGAACGACTTAGCGTATCGTTTCCTCACCATATTCGGATCCGTGATCATTACCCCCAATTCTCGATCTGTATAGTACGTGTGGAAACCGATCACCATATTGATAATATAGAATAAGTCAACAGTATACACATACCCCTAAAATTATATTGATTAATTACATAATTTAAAATTTTAATCATGTTAATTAACTCACTAAATGGTACGATAATGGTATATTAAAGAAAGTCATAAACATCAATATTATACAGCTTATCGGTGAAATGTGCACGTGGAATAAGTACTTGTAGAACTGGTACGATTCGTGGTCTTCGTTTGCGAACTCGTTGAATCGCTTGTACCAGTTGGAAAGTGTCCGTTTGCTAAACCCAGTAAAACTGGTTTTCGTCGAATCTGAGTGCGTTAATGTGACTATAGACTAAAGGTAAGGTTTCAGTTGGTTGAATAATTTGATTATTGATAAATACCTTTGATTCCATTTTGTCTGCAGGTGCTATAAATTCGCTGCAAGAGGCTATGGCCGTATCAATTTTGTATTGTATTTCAGGATATATTTTTAATAGCGAGTGGAAGAGATTGCTGTCTATAGCTAGAAGATCAACGTGGTATTTTGATGTGGCGTCTATCGTTTGTCTTATTGGCCCTGTTAACAAAAATATTATTAGTAATATAATGTCACTAAGGTAACTGAAGAAAACTCTAATACAAACGTTAAAGTGCAGAAATCTGTAACTTTAAAATTATAACCCTGCACTAGCATATTTAATCGCTACAAGCTAATCGTTACGAGAAGGCTCCCTTAAGTTTTATAAGGGTGGAAAAGCTAGTGAGAACAATCTACCCACTACCAATTACCTAGTTTTGAGAAACATCCAAAAACGCCTCCCCTTTTCAGCGTAATCACCTTGCAGTTAGCTATTCTGACATCAATTTCACCTTTACAAATAAAGAACATCATCTGTTGAATATCGTTGCATCTGATTATAGCGGAATCTTTCTTGTAATATTTCAGCTGCATGTATCTAGTTGAAAAATAAAAATAGGTTTAAAAAATATTATTACAAAAAATAATACCAAAATATCCAATAATAATTAATAGAATAATTAAAACACTTTAACTTTGTTTTAATTAATTAATAGAAGTTTAAGTACTATTAAAACCGATGATCGAATTAGAATACACAGCTTTTTATACCATTCTATGAATTTTAATTTAGATTTATTGTAAGAATGATAACTCTATATTTTAAAATAGTCTTGTGAAAGTAAAAAGTTGTATGAAAAGTTAAATGTATTTACCTCTTCATTGAAAAAAATAAACTGCTAAAAAATTCAATCGCTGCCTTCTAACTAATAATATTTTAATTTCTTGGATTAAAAATTATGGAAATAAATTCACTGTATAAAAAAAATTCTAGACATTATGATTTTTTTTATTTTTAACAATATTATAGTATTAAAACACTGTTAAGAATAATTGTACTTGTTTTTCAAGATAATTTAATAGTTAAAAGGCTTACCTAATAAAAGTTTGAAGTGAGGCGGGCTTAACATTCTCAAAAAAGTACGCGTGCTTCAAAGGAAATTCAAAAAGGTGAGTTCTGACCTGCAGCTGGTAATTCTCTGGGAAACCATCTAAAACTTCGTCCATTCCCATTCCCTCTAAAAGATTATAAATATCTACTTAAATAACAATCCTAAATTACTTTTAAATAACTTCGCAAGTTCTTTTCATTATTCGTCACTTCAAGTTTTATAATTAATCCATTAGTTAGTGATTTTTGAACAATTTGTCACAATATTTTATTATTAGGAACCAAATAAACTTAAATTTAAATTATTTTATAAAATATAAAATTTGCTCATATGATTATATCAATTTTATTAGTTTCATTCTCGTTATTTTTAACATTTGTTTTTATTTGTATTCCCTATATAGGGAAAGTAATAAAGTTGTGAAATCCATCAACAATTAGTAATGAAAGTTATCATGTATGTGTAAAGTGGGTGGGTGTCCTCTAAGCCACCCTCCAACCACTAAAACATAAGCGAGGGTTCTAATTAAAAGTTTTCAAACGTACATAAACATAACACTATTGCAAATTTTAACAGATTTATTTAAACAAAATTTTCAAATAATTTTTGATGATGTTTTACTGATTGGAGGGTGGGATAGAGGCCACCCGCCCACCCTACATATACATACTTTAATTCTTTATCGCCTAGCGGTTTGCAATAAATTAATTACAAAATTATTAATAAAAAAGAAATTAAAAAGTAAAATATTTTAGTGAATAAATTATAAAAAATATTTTATGTATGATAGGTGGGCATACTTTAAATCTAAACTAGATAAGATTATCTATAGAAAATCATTTATATTCAAACATAAATTTTGATTTTGTTTTATTTTTTATTACATAAAGGGTGTGATTGTTTTTAGCAGCAAAATTGTCAAAGATTAGCAATTAAAGTTATCACGTATATGTAGGGTGGGTGGGTGGCCTCTATCCCACCCTCCAATCTATAAAACATAAGCTTCCTCTCAGGACCGTTAGGACTTTTCGGCAGAGGGTTTTGGATTTTTCCTGGGTCTTCCTCTCTTTCGGATCGTGTAGCTGGGTCGTCCTTCTTGGTCGTTGCATTTTCTAAGGGCTGAGACATGATACTTGGTCAGCGGGATCGTTGGTGCATCTCTAGACGCCATCTCGTACGAGCATGATCCATGCTTTGCTATGATCACATAAGGTCCATCTCTCTTGTTGTAGTCTTCTTCTTGCTAGTACTTCTAACCTTCTGTTCATGGCTGGCGTTTGTAGGAGTCCTGGAGTTTTGGTGTTAGAGGCTTTATACTTCTGACACTCCTGACAGTTTCAGACGTATTTGGCGACGTCGTATCGTATTCCTAGCCATTAGTTCTTCTGCAGGATCTTCTTTTGGGTGCGGTCTGCACCATAGTGACTAGCGATAGGGTCGTCTTGGAACCTTTTCAGAATTTCCTTCCTATTTTTTTTTTGGGATGAAGAGCTGAGGTTCCTCTGTTTCATCGTCTAGGAAGTATCTGTACAGGATCCCTTGATTCATGATGTATCCCCTTGTTGTCCATCTCCTGCTTTCTTTAGGACGATCTGCTTCGAATGCGTCGATAATTTTCTTGATCTCCTCATCAGCCAGCTGCTCTATCCTTTGTTCTGCTGCTGACTTCACAGGCAGGTCGATGCTGACGAAGTTCACTGGGATCTTGGCAGGAAATCTGCGATTACATTTGCTTTTCCTGGTGTAAAAATGTGCAATCTGTATGGTGGCAGTTGTAGAGCCCATCTAGCGAGACGTCCACTAGGCGACTTCAGTGTCATCAACCAACGTAGGGATCTGTGGTCGGTGAGGACAATGGTCGGACTATCTTCGATGTATCTTCGAAATCTTTGAACGGCCCAGACGACGGCTTCACGTTCCGTCGTGCTGTAATTTATTTCTGCCTTGGTTATCATCCTTTCCCTCCCCCTGCATCAGGGCTTCCATGCCGCTCAGGGGTTTGGCGATCCTTGAGAAATCCTTTATGAAATTTCGATACCAACAGCAAGCCTGTAGGACGCTCTGCAGTTGTTTAACATTCTTAGGTACTTGTCGCTGCGAAATGGCAATCACCTTTTCTGGATTTGGTTGGATTTCGTCCTAGCTGATTATGTGTCCCAGGTGTGCACGCAAACTTGCATTTCTCTCTGTTGATCCTGAGGTTAAAACATTTTAACCTCAGAAATACCTTTTCTAGGTCACTCATATGACACCAGCCTCGTTTTCACACGATCCATTGGAAAGTGGCGGGAGCGTTTCGTAGTCCGAAGGGCATCCTGGTATACCGAAACAGGCCGAACGGAGTGACAAACGGACTGCAAGTCGAGGGTGGATATTACAGCTGTTTTGCTGATTGCGTGAAGTAAGTCGTCAATCCTTGGCAGAGGGTAGCTGTCCGGCTTCGTGATCGCGTTTAGCTTATGGTAATCGATGCACAACCTGACTTTCTCTTCAGGTTTCGGGACTAGCACTACCGGAGCGGTTCATGCGCTCTCGCACTCTTCAATGGTTCCTTCCTTGAGGAGCTTCTGGAGTTCTGCCTTTAGGATGTCCGTCTTCATTGGCGATAGCCTGTACGGAGGTTGAGCTATTGGGAGGTGGTCTCCTGTATGAATAGCGTATTCTACTGCCTCCGTGGGAGTACTGTGTCATCGAATAATCCTCGATGTTGTACCAGCAACTGATTTATCTTCTGCCTCTCGTCGTCACTGAGCTGGACGACTTCCTTTCCTGGTTTCAAACGAATCTCTTCCAGATCCAGGGAGGCGAGGTGAAGGTCCCACTCCATATTTATTTGTGTGATCGCATCACGAAACATAAAATCGAATGTGTCTTCTTGGAAGAAGTGTGGTGGTCGGAAGCGGCCTCGTTCCTGGTAAGTTCCTCTAGGTAATTATTTACCATAAAGACATCCGTATCCTCTTCGGATTTTTGTGCGGTGTCCCTCCCTCTCTTCTTCGATGGGTTATCTTCCTTTTGTATAAACGAGTACATTTTGTTTTCATTCCAAAATGACCATGTTCTATTTCTCAAATGCAGAATCAATCCGATGTCCTCTACGAAGTCAATTCCTAACAATATCTTCGAGTTTGGGGTATTAGCTATGTAGATAAAGGTTGTTGGTATAACAGGGTCCGGTAGCTTAACTGGAACAATCTGCGAGTGTGAGGCGTATGGATTTCTCCTCAAAATGATGTCCCTGCTTCCGTAACTCATTATACAGCTCTTCGCTGGCGAGGATGGATCTGGTACCGGTGTCCACCTAGGCTGTACCGCGTGTGTTTCCAACTCTGATGCTGAGGGCTGATCTGTCTCGGACCTCAATCCTAGGTCAGCCGAACAAAATCCTACTTATTTCTCTACAGACAGTGAAGGTTTGTTTGCTTTCTCCTTCTTCCTGCATTCCTCGATGGTGTGTCCGTAGCTTTTGCAGAAGACGCACTTCGGGCGAGATATCTGGGGATTTTGTTGGAGGTGGTGTCCTGCTTTCTCTGGCAGATCTTGTTATGTGTTCTGCTTGGTTCTCGAAATCCTATCCCTGATTTCGTATTTTAGAAGGCCTTACAGCATATCCAGCTGCATGCTTTCCTGCGGCGGAGTTTGCATTCGTGCAAACAGCGATTTTTTGTCATGATGAACTCACACGTGTCCTCCTCTGGCTTTTGAGCTATCGCAAATATATGCAAAAAGAGCTTGTGCGCTGGAGGTCTTGGTGCGAATTCGTTTTTTATCAACGTTTTCACCTGTTCCCAGGTTTTGATCGTGTCTTTCACTCCTGACCACCAAGTATTTGCTGGTCCTTCCATAAACATTTTCATTCCCTGGATGGCGTTTTCATCAGGGATGTTTTCACTCAACTTGAAAAAATCCACGCTATCCAGAAAATCCTGTAAAACTTCGGAATTCCTTGTTCCCTGGAATCGTGCCGTACAATGGGTGAAATGTTTCTGCTGTTGCGGTCGGATGGCCTGTATAAGCTGCTGCAGTTGCTCTACTGATAGCGCCATCCTTCCTGTCATTTGGCTCCTTGTTGAATCTCGTCGTTTTCCTTTTCTTATTCTGTTCTTACTCTGTACCACTTGTTGGACGTCAGTTTGTGTGGGTGTTGCTCGGCTAGTCAGAGTTAAAACAGGTTGTGGTGGTTTCTAGAGTATTTTATTTACACAAATGTACAGGTTTTAGAGGCCAATCATCCATCTTACATATACATATAAACTTTATTTCATTATCTTCTCGCGCTTTCCAATAAAATTAATTACAAAACTTTTTGAATAAAAAAAATTAAAAAGGTAACATTTTTGAGTGAGTAAATCAGTAAAAATTTGATGCATGATGGGTGGGCAGATTTTAAATCTAAATTAGATAATATAAGTCATTTATATTTAATTTTAGTTTAAAGTTGTAAAATGTAAACAAACACAAAATAATTGCATTTTTAATTGGCGGATTCATACGAATATTTCAGATAATTTTTGATGATGTTTTACTGATTGAATATATTTTATATAGGGAAAGTAAAAACATTTATATCGTACCTGTTCTTTGCCAGACGTATTCAAAATGTCCTACAAACTCTTCAATTTTCTTCTCAGAAACCAACTCCTTGCCCACGAAGGAAATAAAATTATTAATCCCTTTCCTTCGTTCAATTATGTACGTCTGACCTTCGATCTAAAATATTTAAATGATTAAAAACTCTGTAGGTTTTTTTAGCCTCTTAACAAATGTTTATTTTTTACTAAATTATAAATCACCATTGGAGAGAGAAACAATAATTTATTGAGACACTTTTTTAAAAGGCTTTCAATTAAATTTAAACCAGCATTGAAAAGAAACTCTTTTTAAAGTGCAGCCTTATAACAATGTAGTTTTTTAAATATTTTATACTAAATTAAAGTGATTAACTATATATTTCTGGAATTCGTTTCCTCATAATATTGATTTTTCAGTTACGTGAAGATGAAAAGTAATATTAAATACACTTAAAAATAAACTGTGGAGAAAGTGATTACAACTGTCTTTATTATTTCCTCACTCACCGCTAAACCGGTCATAATAGCCACTACAGACAATTTGCAAATCCACGGAATTACGATATGAAGTATCGATTCGTAGTCCTTTCCGGTAACCTCAAACTCACTTGAGCCTACGAAAGATCCAGTAAATCTGGTCAATACCCCGAAAATGGAGTAGATTAGTAGGTGGATTTCGCTGGTGTCGGCTTTGAAGGAAGAAAATGTGATGAAATTGTCCTTCTCGTTACAAATTAGATGTTCATCTTCTGTCTGGTAACAATTAAAAAAACTTTAATTATAAGGAATCAATTACAATAATATTTATGGTCTAAATAATTGCATTAGATTATCCGAAAACAGAAAAACAACAACAAGAACATTTGATTAAATTCGATACTTGTTCTGCTACATTATTGATGGAACCAAGAAGTGTATTGCAGTAAAAATGCACATGAAACTATATAATATATGATATGATTGAAGATGGAAACCCCTACTATATGATACATTTTGTAATGATACACTTTAAAGGAAATTATGTTGACAAATTTATTATTTATTAATTAATCAACAATTTCTTTTAAAATTCCAAAATAACTTACCATTCTGCAACACTGCTGCAATATGTTATTACTCAAGATCATTATGACCATTCCGGAAATAATTATATATTTGGTGAGCATCATTAGGAGTCGGGTCTTGCCGGTTTTTGTTTGGGCCAGATACGATATACCGCAGATCGGACGGTATAGTAGCGAAAAGCAGAGCAGGAAATTTATGATCAGGTTAATCACAGCTTGGCAATAGTAGGTCTTGATGTTGTAAAAGGCGACATCGTGGAGGGGAATCACTGCAATCAGGTCCACGGCGAAAGAGGTCAGTACGTAGTGCTTGGCTGTCTTCAGTCGGTCATGTACGAGTATGCCATTTTCTTTGTAGTATTGCACATGCAATCTAATCTGATAATAAAAACGCGGTTAAATTAAACTCAAGAACACATACAAATCTAATCTGAAATAAATGTTACGCAAAATGTTCTAAACGTAATTATTTAAAATTTATTCGTTTTGATAAATCAACTATCTCATCCTTAGTTCTATCTGCCAGCAACGGCTTAAAAATCTGTCCTTTTCCATCCATCAGGCATACTACCAGTCCGTAGCCTTTTGGTTTGTTTTTCAGATTCCTCATATTTGTTGGGTAATAGGACCAACCTTGTTCGCTTATATTTTCTAGGGAAATCGTTTTGACCAAACACCACATTACATTCTTTACTTACTCCTTATAAGCACTGTTATCATAAGAATTGCCACATTTTTTTTTTGTAATTAGAAAAATATATGAATATACTCAAAATACCCTTTTACCCTTTCAGGTATTGGGAGTAGTCCATAAATTACATTTTCATTGTCCATGTATAAATTTTGCCCATTCCTTTTTATTCCTGGCTCAATTTTTTGCCTCTGTTATTGGTAACCCCTTTTCTTCAATTATTCCTCCTGTTCTTCATCGTCCGTGTTTACCATACCCTCTTCGTTATTCTGTTGTCGTCCATCCTTTATAATTGTCCCCACAAACTAATTTACCTCCTTTCTAAAAATTTTACTCTGGCTTCCATTTCCAGTTCTTTTCTAATTTATGTGTTTATTAAATTATTTGCTCAAGTTGAAAAGAGATTAGATACATCATCGTTTAAAATTTGACATTCCTACTCAGTACACTATTTTTATTTTCAATAATATTTAAAATCTAAACGATTAAACCAAGGGCTTAAAAAGTTCTTTCAGTTTATTTGTGATCTAACAATCAATCTAAAACATTTCCATGATGATTCAAGTTTTTCATGCAATAGTCATTTGAGGTCATCCAACGGGAATTGAAGTTTTTAAGTTCATTCAGCAATCAATCAATCACTTGCCATTTAAGTCTCTTAAAGTCATTCAATAATCATTTAAAGTCATACGAGATAATCCAATGATCCCTTAAGATTACCCAATGTTATCCAGTGAATATAACTTGTCCAGCTCCACAAGGTCATCTAATAATCATTTAGTCATACAAGGTCATCCAATAATTAAAGTTATTCAAGTTCATTCAACAATCAATCGAGATAACTTGCCATTTAAGTCTGTTTAGATCATTCAATAATCATTCAAAGCCATGCGAGATAATCCGATGATCCCTTAAGATTACCCAAAGTTATCCAATGAACATAACTGGTCATCCAGCTCCATAAGGTCATTTAATGAACTTTTAAAGTCTTTCAAGGTCATCCAATGATCCTTCAAAGTCACGCAATTGATATTTAGGGACAGTTAACAAAGGACTTTTAAGGTAGCCTAAAAAATTATTTGTGATACTTGTGATAAAAAAAATTAATTACATTACTCATGTGGATTTAGTGTAACGTTTAGATGGCACCTTTATGGTAATATCGTAATCGATGGTTAACCCGGAGAATTAAATACTCCATAGTAAATCTCGATTCATTGCGCTCCGCTGAGATCCAAAATAGATCGAAACCGATCCGAGGCTGTTGTTGACAGGGAACAATAATTCATTGAGGAGAAAGTGACTACAAGTTATTTTATATTGCATCATCTTCACGTAACTCATCAATCAACATTAACAATAATTAATGTTTGATATTTTTTTCTTTATTATTACTGCATTCAATAATAATCAAGATCATACAATTGTCACTTGTGTAAATCTAATTAACTTTTCCACTTTAAAGTTCCCTTCCCATCACTTACCTGACAGGTGGTTTAGTTTAGTTTAGTGCTTTACAAGATCTATTAAAAAATACATGAAATACATATATTAATACACTAAATTACTTAATTTGATGCGTAGATCTTGAAGTTCACAACTTCTGGTGTTCTTCCACTCCACCCATTATACTTTGCAGCTGGTGATACAATCCTTTAGGCAATCGCGGCCATTTCTGGCTTATTTGGGTCATATTTTTGAAGACCATATTACTGTCACTGTGACATTTTCATTCTTTTGTCTTGGTGGTAAAAATATACACTCTTACTTGATAATAAGAAGACGATCTGGTGAAGGTCACTGTATCTATCTAGATTCGTCTAGACCTTCTATGATCTTATTCTGATCAGCTTTACGGTGTTATAACATCAAAGGTCTAATATTGTTAGAATTACTTTTCAATTAAAATTATACTTCAATCATTCAAGGTCACCTATCTGTCAGCTAAGGATCATTCAAAATTATACGTGATCATCGGATAAATATTTAAAGACATTGAACCCTTCAAGGTCATTTAAAGTTACTCAACATCTCAAAATCATCGATCGTTTATTAATTATTCATTCAACGATCACTAAGGTTTATTTAAGGTCAATCAACGAGTACCTTAAGGTCGCCCAGTAATAATTCAAAATATTACAAGGTCATCTGATGCTCATTCAGGGCATTTTAGAGTGATGATTATTAAAGGAAATCTAATATCCCGCATGAGCATCCAAGTCATTCGAAGCCATCTCATGATCGTTTAAACTTATCTGAAGTTCATTCATTTATGATTATCAAAGCTCAAAATTTAGATAAAATATTTGAGTTTATTTACTTTTATTTACTAATACTGCTGGAATAACTTTTCATAAAAGATCATAAAATTCTTATTCACGGTCATCTACTATTTGATGTTATTTAAGACCATACAGCAATCACTCGAGATCATTTGAAGTCATTCAGTGGCCGTCCAGGGCTATCCAGTGGCTAATCAATCATTGGAAGACCTTAAATGATCATTCAAACTCATCCAAAAATTGTTCAAGATTATTTTAATTTATCCAACGGTCAGTCAAGATCGTTTAAGGCTATACAGAATTTATTGAAGGCCATCTAATTGTCATTATAGATTATTTAGGGTCAGATAATCATTCTTAAAGCCAATAGAGGTCAACTGATAATCATTTAAAGTTGTTTAAGGGCCCTTGAAGATTATTTAAAGTGATCTAACTGTCATTTAAAATCATTAGAGGTTAACTAAGAATCATTTCAACTGATAATCATTTAAGATTGTTTAATGGCCATTGAAGATTATTTAAGATTAAATGAATATTATTTAAGGTCACCTGTCATTTATAATGATTAGACTAACAATCGTTTTCTTATCATGAAAGATCATAAAATTATTATTCACGGTCATCTGCTATTTGATCTTATTTAAGACCAAACAGCGATCACTCGAGATCATTTGAGGTCATTCGGTGGCCGTCCAGGAACACCCAATGATCATACAATCATCAGAAGACCTTAAATGATCATTCAAACTCATTCAAAGATCATTCAAGATTATTGATTATTGATTTGAAGTCATCCAACGGTCACTCTAGATATTTTAAGGCTGTACAGCACTTATTGAAGGTGACCTAATTATCATTGTAGATTATTTAGGGTCAGATAATCAATCTTAAAGTCAATAGAGGCCAACTGATAATTATTTAAGATTGTTTAACGACCATTGAAGATTATTTAAGGTTAAACGAATATTATTCAGGGTGACCTACCTATGATTTAAGATCATTAAAAGTTAACTAAGAATCATTTTAACTGATAATCATTTAAGATTAATTAAAATCATTCAAGATCACCTAACTGTTATTTACAATTATTATAGGTTAACTAAAAATGATTTTCTTTTTATAAAAGATCATAAAAATATTATTCACGGTCATTTGCTATTTGATGCTATTTAAGACTATACAGCGATCACTCGGGATCATTTGAGGTCATTCGGTGGCCGTCCAGGACCACCCAGTGGCCAATAAATAATTGGAAGACCTTAAATGATCATTCAAACTCATTCAAAAATCGTTCAAGTTCATTTAAATTTATTCAACGGTCCGTCAAGATCGTTTAAGGCTATACAGCATTTACTGAAGGTCACCTAACTGTCATTATAGATTATTTAGGGTCAGATAGTCATTCTTGAGGCCTATCATTCAAGATCATTAACTAAGAAACATTTCAGCTGATAATCATTTAAGGTTGTTTAACGACCATTGAAGATTATTTAAGGTTAAACGACAATCATTCGAGGTCACCTAACTGTTATTTATAATTATTAGGGGTTAACTAACTATCATTTTTATTTCATAAAAGATCATAAAATTATTATTCACGGGCATCTGCTATTTGATTTTATTTAAGACCATACAACAATCACTCGAGATAATTTGAGGTCATTCGGTGGCCATCCAAGACTATCCAGTGGTCAATCAATCATTAGAAGACCTTAAATGATCATTCAAACTCTTTCAAAGATAATTAAAGATTATTTAAAGTTATCCAACGGTCATTTAAGATCATTTAAGGCTATACAGGTCACCTAATTGTCATTATAGATTATTTAGGGTCAGATAATCATTCTTAAAATTAATAGAAGCCTAATTATATCATTATTATATCATTTAAGGTTGTTTAACGACCATTGAAGAATATTTAAGGTTAAACGACAATCATTCAAGGTCCCCTAACTGTTATTTACAATTTTTAGAGGTTAACTAAGAATAATTTCCTTTTTATAAAAGATCAAAAAAAATTCATGGTCATTTGCTATTTTATGTTATTTAAGACCATACAGCGATCACTCAGGATCATTTGAGGTCATTTGATGGCCGTCCAGGACCACCCAGTGGCCAATCAATCATCGGAAGACCTTAAAAGATCATTCAAACTCATTCAAGATTATTTAAAGTTATCCACTGGTCATTCAAGATCGTTTAAGGCTAAACAACATTTATTAAAGCTCACCTATTTGTCATTATAGATTATTTAGGGTCAGATAATCATTCTTAAAGTCAATAGAGGCCTAATTATAATCATTTAAGGTTGTTTAACGGCCATTGAAGATTATTTAAGGTTAAACGACAATCATTCAAGGTGACCTAACTGTCATTTAAGATTATTAAAGGTAAACTACCAATCATTTAAAATTATATGAAGTCATCTAGTAATTATTTAAGGTTCGCCAATAATGACCATCTAGAGGTGCTTTAAGGTTCTTAAATGTCTATTAAAGATTATTTGATGTTATCCAATGTGATCCACGACAATTTATAATTAAAACAAATTCATCATTTTAGTTTCTTCATTCTTTTTAACTTAAATTGATGCAAGTACTTTTCAAATCATTAAAGATCATAAAATTATTCGTGGCGGTTTTGAACCTGTTCGTTCTTGCTAGATTTGGTGAAATGTTGTCTTTTGTCAGTTAATCACGTAATATATAATTTTGTCTTATAAACTCCCAGCGATATAAAATTTTAATCACAGGTAAGTATTTCAATAATTTATTTATTTGTATGGTATAACAACGGTCGTACGCCTCTTGTCATCTATTGAATTCTATCATCTTTAATTTGACAAATTATCGTCTTGGTGGTAATAACATACACCTTTACTTGGTAATAAGAAGACGATCTAGTGATGGTCACTGTATATTCATCTATGATCTTATTCTGGTCAGCTTTACGGTGGTATAACATTAAAAGTCTAATATTCTTAGAATTAACTTTTCAATTAAGATTATTACGACGATCATTCAAGGTTACCTATCTGTCATCTAAGATTATTGCTAAGGATCATTCAAAATTATACGTGGTCATCGGTTAAACATTTTAAGACATTAAACGACCATTCAAGGTCATTTAAAATCACTCAACATTTCAAAATCATCAATCATTTATTAATAATTCATTCATTGATCACTAAAGTTTATTTAAGGTCATTCAACGGGTCGCTTAAAGTCACTCAATGATAATTCAAAATAATGTGAGGTCATCTGATGACCATACAGGGCTTTTTTACGGTTATCCAATGATTACTAAAGATCATCTAATATCCCGCATGACCATTCGAAACCATCTGGTGATCCTTTAAAGTTGTATAAAGGTCATTCATTTAAGATTATTCAAAGTTCAAAATTTAGCTTATAAATTTAAGGGTATTTATTTTTCTTTATTAATCCTGCTAGAATTACTTTTCAATGATATTGAAGATCATATAACGTTGATTTGATGATATTTAAGACCCAACAATCACCTAAGATCATTCAGCGCTATTCAGTGGTTTAAGGTATTCCAATGATCGTTAAAACTCATTCACGATCGTTCAAGATTATTTTAAGTTATCCAACGGTCATTTAAGGAATTAGGTATTATTTATTATAGTTAGCATATTGAATCTAACAAAAAGATTATAATATTTCTACATAATAATTTTTCACAGAAGTTTTTATTGCACAAAAAATGTGTTCTTCCATTCTCGCCCTCTGTTCTTCTAGTAACAGTTGCTTTGTTTATTTATAAAACATTTTGCCAAATTTGACCTTTTTTGCCCTAACAAGAGATATTCATTTGACACTACGTGTTTAAGGCTATACAGCGTTTATTCAAGGCCACCTGGCTATCATTAAAGATCATTAGGGTCAGATATAATGATCATTTAAAATTATACGAAGTAATCCGGTGCCACCTTTAAGTAATTCGAGGTGATATGAAGATCCTTTAAGGTTTTCAAGATTATCCAAAATGACCCAACCATTTATAGTTAATACATTGGTTTTTCAAAGTAAAATGTTTGCTTTTTCATTCACTTAAATGTTTTGTAAAATTCTTAGAGGTTAACTAAAAATTCATTTAAAATTAAACTAGGTAATTTGAGTTGATTTGGCGATCCTTTAAGATTAGAATTAATCATTCAATGTATTAAAATTCTTAGGTCTAATGATTAAAACATATAAAAACATTTCATAAATCTGCAATAATGAGTCTTATTAAGACTACAAAATAAATCACTTATTGAGAGAACTATTTTTCTGGCTAATACCTCGACAGATACTAAATTATACAAAAGTAATTTGCGTTCAAGATTATTTAAGGTCATTTAATAATCACCCAATATCGTTTATGGTTATACAACGATCATTCAAGGTCACCTAACTGTTTTAAGATTACTAGAGGTCAACTAACCATCGTCTGATGAAGTCATCTATTAAATTTATTGAATTCAGTCATCGTTAAATTGACATTTATCGTCTGTTTCTGGTATCAGTTATTTCTTATGTCTTTTCTTCTTTTGATATCTAACATTTGTCACCATTGCCTATTCTCTTTTATGTTTCATATTAGATTGTTGATATTCTTTTTCAACTGCAGAATTGACTGTGGTGTGCTTTTCATTGCCTCTCACGTCTCTCCCAATTCGAACATCACCTTGACTAAGGTTGCAAGATCCAGTGTCCCCTAGAAATGCCCTTAAACTTTAACATTTGCTGTTCCATTAAGAAGAAAGTTTTAAACAATCCACCAAAAGCAACTTTTATCATCTGCTTATTACTCTACCATAGGTGTCAATTGGGGAATCTAGGTTCCTCTTTGATAGCCTCTTTCCGGCCTAGTTTTAATCTTGATCTTCTGACTTTCTTTCCTTGACGAAAATGAAGGATTCTTTTAAGTCTACAGGTGTAAAAGAGGTTAGCACTTCTAACACCTCGCTTGACATATTTATACAGCCTCTGATGATTATAATAGGAACCGATTATAAAGCGCTATGAAGTCGATTATTGTTTCACTCTTAATTTCAAGCATACTGCCAAAGCTCCTACCGCATGAAGCACCCTGAACATAGAGCCTATTCTTCACCCCGGAAGCGGCATTAAAGAGCCTGACCATTGCACTTGTTGCCCTTTCGTGGATACATCAAGAATTTACGATCTTATTCGTAAATTATTATGAAGCCACCTTAATAGATTTCTTCAATGCGATCTCCTGGCCAAGTAATATTATTCAGCTGCTTTTCTCTTGGCTAGGCAAAGAGTTGCTTGCGCGTTGACATTAACAGTTTAAATTGTAAATAATTTACAATGTAATTTATAAGTTCGATCAATATTATACTTACATAATAATCCAATACGAATATGATAGATCCGACCCTGATTATTGGTTCAGTGAAGAAGCCGAATTTCTTCAAAACAGTATCATCGAACAAGTTTACAAACGCATTCGAAATTGCCACAATTGATCGTACCACTTCCCAGCATCCAAAGAAGTAACCGTTTGGGTCAATTGTTCGTTTAAATAAAAAGTATTCAAATATAGCTGCAAAAAATATTAATTCGTATCAGATGTACATTTAAAGTACTAATTAAAATAATAAGTAAGTAAGTTAAGTAACTTACATCTGTGTTCATTAGTAACGGAAACATCTCCATCATCAAAAATACTAAACTCAAACGTTGTAGAAGTCCGTTTACTCTTCACTTTATAACCCAACGTGAATCCAGTTCCTATGCCGGATAAAATCGATCTGTATTTATTCATGTGCCAATTTAAACAATCCTTAAGAAGCTTATGTTCTGTAAACACATTTATTACATGTATTACAGTGAGGATATTTGTTACAATTAATTTTATTACATGCCAATAATAAACAATACTTATTACCTGTCTGATCAGTTAGGAGTATTTGTGAAGCTTGGAAATAATCAAGGAATAAAAGTTCCACCGACGTTAAAGATGTGATTGTATTCAAATTATTCACATTATGCATAGTTTCGATTGCCGGAAACATGTCGCCCGCTTTTAAGATCAATTGCAATTTCTTCTCGATATCGCCAGGCATAAAACAATCCATAATACAATACCTAATAAAAAAAATAACAATTATTAACAATCATTAAGTGATTGTAATAATTACTAAGTGATTATATTATATTAATTACCCTCTAATAATAACGTGCAGATATAAAGACCTCGACTGAGTTTTACAGATGACCACACCCGGCGGAAGGATCCTGATGACCCCGAAATGTGCGATTTTGTAAAGCATGTGTTTGGATAGATGGCTGAAAATTGGAATGTGCTTCAACCCCTGCATGATTCGTTTGAGGAGTATTCCCTTCTCCAGGTTATCGTCCTTCTGGCTACCTACTAATCAACAATAAACATTTATTGAAGATATAACCGTAGAATTATAATTTATACTTTTATTCGCTGCTATATCGAAATATTTTCTATTGTTCCATTTGAATAAATTAAACTCGAGCAGGTTGCGCTTAAGGACGCCGGTGATGTGGTTGTTCCTCATGAATTGAAGGAGGATTACCAAATTGTCTTTGTATGCAGATTCGGACTCGTTCGTCTTTATGATGAAGGCTGCGAATTCACTTAAGAAGAATATGTGCAAGTATGTTCTGAAAAAAAAAAAATTGTGATGAAGAAAAATCAAAAAACGTCTCTAGAAAACATTCACTTCCGGTTTGTGAATGTTTACTAATAGCTTTTCATGATAAAACCTTAAGTTTAAAGTTTTATCTCAAACGGATCATTTTTTTTTGAGATACAGCGCCCTCAGACTTTCTCATTCACGAAAACAACTCTTTCCCTATAAATACAGGAAAAGTAATTAATATGTAACTGTCTTTACTCACCCATAAAAATTACAGACAGCATAAATAATCATCTCTGATATAGTTATTGGAGTCCTATTTGAAATAGACACACTCATAATAAGTGCCATGCTATAATATATAGTAGAGAGCACCGAATTTTCCTTTTTTCGCCACGGTGAAGATTCACTCAAGGCTAAAAGCAGAATCAACATAAACAAATTACCTAAACCTATTTAGTATTCATAAATGAAAATCAACAATTGATTCAACGGTATTAAAACTAGAGTTATAATAAAAATTACTTATCGAATAAGATAATTACATTCATCATCACATCCATTTCCAAAGCAGTAATACGTGTACAAAAAACATGCGCAGTAATAAATCGATATCAAATAAATAAAAATATACTTCATAAAGATAACCAACGCATAACTTATCTGAAAGCACGTCTTTAGCTCCACTATAAACTCAATTAGTTTGTAGCATTGCAAAATTTTTGGCAATCTACAAATTGCCTAAAACGTATCAATTTAATAACAACAAAACATTTACAATTTTTAAATACTCACCATAGTCATTTCATCGGCCCCGCCTATAAAGGCAAAATAGTTGTAAGGTATGGCCGCGATCAAATCGATTATAAACAGTATTGACTTCAGTTTAAACAAAACGATGTCTCGGAAAGAGGTGATTGTAATATTGTTAGCTCGGATCGCAGTCGTTAGCTGAACGTAGATGTTGAAAATGTAGACTTCGTCGAAGAAAATTGATATTTTGTACAAAAACGGCGGGAATGAGGAGTTGAAGAAAATAAAATATGGTAATACGAAAGCCTAAAATATAAATAAATATTAAATTAAGTACATTTTTAATCATTAATAATAATAATCAAAATAATTTAATATTTAGTAGCAAAAAATTATAAGTAAAGTAAGTCTCTTACATTCTTATGAAGCAAAATTTAGACTGGAAAATGAGAACTCTCAATATTGAAACTGCTTTATTATGAAGCAAAAATTAGATATTTTTTTAAGTAGAATTAGAATATTATCTATTTAATTATTAATCATAAAATTACCTCGTTAACCACAACGATAAGATGCACGTAACGCAGAAATTTATAGAAGCTAGAGTCCGGCTCCAAAATGAACGGACACTTATCGCCTATGCAGGTATTAGTCTTCGTCACGGTGGTGTAGTTATCTGTTAGAACGAGAAGGTCCAGGTTCTCGGAATGATAATCCAAATCCAAATTGCTGACCGTCTTCAGGTCGAGGAATTTTTTATGCTTTCCCGCTTTGTGAATTTTCGAGGCGAAACGCCAGTGCTTCTTCAGACGGCTTATCGACGTGCCCATGAAAGCGCTTCCCATGTACACCCGCTTTAATTCTTGACTATAAATATTAAAACATTAATTTTAAATTAATAAATCACGAATTTTTAATTTAAGTGCATTTAGGTACTTTATTTAGGTAGACTGAACATTTTCTATCCTATGAATTCATTCACTTACGTTAATGACATGTAGAAATAAGAAGTAAAGTATATTTTTATTATTGTATACATACCTGTGATAATCTTTGGCACATTCAACCCTCTCCCTCAACATATTATGCACCTGCTGCGATTCCTTCCTGTACCTAACAAACACCTTAGAAATATCGGTCAGCTCTAAACTGTACACTTCGCAGTCAGTGGCACATCTCAGATTCGAGTGGTTCATGGTGTTGAAGAGGAACGCGGCCTCGCACAACACCGTCCCAGATGTAAATGAAAGAATGGGAGAGTTATCGTCTTCGTGGGAGAGCAACTGGAAATAACTATTGATAAGAAACTTATTAAAAAATAATCTGCTTGCTTTACCTCAATTACGCCGGAAATTATATAAATCATCTTATGCTTCCTCATACCAGTTTCAAACAGATATTCCCCTGGTAGTAGAAAATCAATCGCCATCGACTGACTGATTTCCTTTTTAACATGCATGTCGAGACCACTGAAGAGATGAGAGTGCCGCAGGGCTTCCCAGAATATGTCCACGAATACTTCTTTCTATATAATATACACATACACCATGCAATAATTTTCCTTAGATTGTTTGTTGTTATTTTATAATTACCCTAAATGCAAGTGGAAGGAGTTTAAAAGCGGCCGGTCTCAGAATAATTCCGCTCCTCTTCTTCCATATGACCGCGTAATAGTTGACTATCTTCCTTTTCGACTCTTCAGCTATTTCCCAGTCCTTAATACTCCAGTTGAGCCTGGAGAGGAGCTGCATATAGTTGAAGCGCCTGCTCATCATCTGTAACTGCGCAGTGGTTACTTGAGCGATTGCGATGATTATGTGCATCGCTCCGCCAATCAACAGTATGACGAAAAACGTTAATGATTCCATATAAGTTGTGTCTACTAAGAATCCTAAAAATATTTATGTTAACACAACAATATAAAACATAAGAACCTAAAATAACCTAATGTTACTTAACTGTGTAGAGAAAAATAAACGGTGATGAGGCCATCATAGTACTTTTCCAATATTTTTCTCGAAAACTATGAGGTCAAAATATATATTACTTTCCCTATATAGAATATAAGTGAAAAGTATTGTTTGAGATAAAACATTAAACTTAAGATTTTATCATTAAGAACTGGAACTGAAAAGCTTTTGGTAATTATTCATAAACCATAAAGTGGATGTTTACTTGAGAAGTTGTTTTGTTTTTTGTCGATTTTTTCCAAGTTGTTAAGAATAGCCTATTAGCGTAAACCTCATAGCTTTCGAGAAAAAGGTAAGGAAAGTACTGTGATGGCCACAACAACATTTTTTAAGTTTATTTACATTTTACAACTTTTAATTATAACCCTTGCTTATATTTACTGATCGGAGGGTGAGATAGAGGGCACCCACCCACCCTACATATACTTAATAACTTAAATTTTTAATCGTTGATGATTTTGCTGCTAAAAACAATCAAACCCTTTATCAAATTAAATCAAAATCTAAGTTTAAATATAAATGACTTTCTATAGCTAATTTTATCTAATTCAAATATAAAGTCTGCCCACCCATCATGCATAAAAATTTTATTAATTTACTCACTCTAAAAATTTTACCTTTTGAATTTTTTTTATTCAAAAAGTTTTGTAATTAATTTTAGGTCTTTTGCAATTATTTTGTGTTTATTTATATTCTACAACTTTTAATTAAAACCCTTGCTTATGTTTTACTGATTGGAGGGTGAGATAGAGGCCACCCACCCACCGTACATAAAAATATTATTAATTTATAAATTTTACCTATTGAATTCTTTTTTTGTTCAAAAAGTTTTATAATTAATTTTATTCCAAACCGCGAGACTATTACTAATTGAAATTTATATGTATATGTAGGGTGGGTGGGTGGCCACTATCCCACCCTCCAATCAGTAAAACATCATCAAAATTTATTTAAAAAATTTGTTTTAAATAAATCTCTAAAAATTGCAATTATTTTGTGTTGATTTATATTTTGCAACTTTTAATTAAAACCCTCGCTTATGTTTTACTGATTTGATGGTGGGATAGAGGCCACCCACCCACCCTACATATACATATAAATTTTAATTAGTAATAGTCTCGCGGTTTGGAATAAAATTAATTACAAAACTTTTTGAATAAAAAAGGAATTCAAAAGGTAAAATTTTTAAGTGACTCAATTAATAATATTTTTAGGCATGATGGATGGGTAGACTTTAAATTTAAATTAAATAAATTTTATGTTACTCCAACAATATATTAGCAATTATATTATATTTCTTATAGTGTACCAACCTTAACTTAGATGTTACGACCATTATTTGACACGTGTACAAATTGTAGCTTTCAAATGATTAAACTTTGATTCTTAATGGCAAATCCGGCCAACAAAATTCAATCATCAAATCTTGGTTTGCCGAGTTTCGTCGTAACTGTACAAGCACAAATGATGTACCACGTTCAGTCCATGACTAAATGAGGCAGTAACTCAAAAAAAAATCTAAATAACATCATGTTGAATGATGAAATGAAAGTGAATACAATCTAAAATACAAATTGCAGACAAAAACCCGAAGTAGAATAGTAGGAAACTATTATAACCCTAGAAGAAGATTCTCAAAATTTGGAAATTTTAAAAATATTGAGTAGGAATTAATGGTAAATTTAGGCAAAACAAAATTAGAAAATGTATTAAATCCTGAAGAAAATTTAATGGAAAGGAAAATTCTTGCAAATTAAAGGTGAAATTAATTTAAAAACACTAGAAATTTTAGGGAAGAGAAACCTCTAGAAATATTTATATTTTATAAACCTCAATGTTAAATCATTTAACTTAGAGGAGCAATTGCCAAAAATTCTAGAAATCTAGAAAAAAAATTGTTGAAAAATTTTAGAACCCTCGAAGAAAATTTCTATAATTAGGAAGTTTCTAAAAAATGGTGGAAACTTCTCAAATAAATGAACAGAAAAAAAAAGTAAAATGCAGAAATTTGAAAGATACAATTTTGGAAAATATGAAAAATAAAAAATATTAGAAGAAAATTTTCTACGTTTGAATTTGAATTTCCAATAAAATTTAAAAATATCAAGGTTTCTAAAGAAATAGAAATAATAGGGCTGAAAGACCACTGGTCGATAGCCATGAAACAGAAGACCAATTATGTTAGAATTTATTTTATTTTATACATTAAACGTATTATATTTTATTTTCATTCTGTGAATTAGATGTTTAGTAGTAGTATAAATAATAATAAGAGAATTTAATCCAAGTTAATTCGCATAAATTTTAAAGATAAACTTGAAAATCCAGAAATCTACAACAAAAATTGCTGTATAATTTTAGAATCCTTAAAGAAAATTTTTACAACTATAATTTTTTTAATAAAGAAATTTCCAATAAAGTAGAATAAGAAAGTCTGGAAAATACGAAAATGTTGAAGATATATTGCTGACAAAGCCTAGAAATTTGAAAAAAATGATTGATGGAAATCATTAAACCCTTGGAAGATAATTTTCACAATTTAAGAATTTTCATAAAATTTTTATTAGATTAAGAAAACTCTAGAAACTGGAAGAGAGGTTACTAGAAATATTTAAAAACTTGAAGTAAAATCGTACAATATGCAGGAGTAATTTCTAAAAAATCTAGAAATCTTGAAAAATATAGTTGTCACATTTTAGAATCCTTGAACAATTCCTTTAAACATTCATAAGATAAAGAAATAATTAAGGGAAAGTTCTCAAAAATTGGAATGGAAATTGCTAGAAAATTTTGATCAAATAAAAGAACTAAGGAAGAAATCTGGAAGATATTTTTTTGGAAAATCTGAAAAATATATTGCTGGAAATTGCTAAAAGAAAATTCCGAAATTTGAAAATTATTAATAAAAAAACAGAAAAAACATCGTTCGATGGATAATGGAAAAGAAGAGAAGCAGCATAAAAATTGTTGAGTCTTATTGTAAGACTACATTCAATAAAGATGTTTATCACTCTCTTCCAATAAATCAAAGAATGAAAAATTGTTTTTTTAAATGGAGGAGAAATCCGAAATATCGGTAAATTCCTGAAATGTGAGCGGAAAATTACTAGAAAATTTGAAAACCACAAATAAAATTTTAGCAGATTTGAAGAGAGATTACTCGAAAATTTCTAGAAATCTTGAAGGTAATCTAGAAATCTGGAAGAGAAATTGCTTTAAGTTAATCCCCATAATTTTTCGATAAAGTGGAGTAATAAATAACGACAAAAATTGAATAGAAATAATTTTGATAAAATAAAATAATTTTGAAAAATATGGACATTAAGCAGATTTTTGGAAAAGTCCAGAAATCTAAAAAGGAATTGATTGAAAGTATTAAAACACTAGAAGAAAATTTATAAGTCACCCTCCTACTCTACACATACACGATAACTTTAATTACTGATTGTTGATGGAATCTAATTAAATAAAAAAAACTTGTTCAGTTTCTCATTTCCTTAAACTTTTGTTTGAAAAGTTATGTAATATTTTTGAAATTTAGAAAAATATCGGGAAAAAACAAAATCGAGTAAACATCTACTTCCGATTTATGAATGTTCACGAAAAGCTTTTAAGTTCCAGTTTTTAAGGACAAAACCTTAAGTTTAAAGTTTCATCTCAAAAGGATCATTCGTTTTTGAGATACAGCTCCCACTGATACACACACACACACACACACAAAACCTGGCTGAAGACCCGCGACATAAGCGTCCCCATATTATCGCAGGTGACTTCAACGCGTGGGCAGTGGAATGGGGCAGCAGAAAAACAAATAACGGGTGTCCAACAATTATTGCAGTCCCGGGTGGCGTTGGAATCAAAAACGTAGGTCAATTCTTTCATGTGCCAAATAAATGAACTGACATTTTAATTGTCAAACATAACTTACATGTGCATTAAAAATGTCAGTTCATTTATTTGCAACATGTTAGAATCGACCTACGTTTTTTATTCCAACGCCACCCGGGACTGCAATAATTGTTGGACACCCGTTAGAAGGGGTGAGAGACTGTTGGACTTTGCAACATCCCTGGACATAGTCCTTCTTAACACCGGAGCAACTCCGACATTCGCCCGAAACGGCAATTCATCCACTATAGACGTGACCTTCGCTAGTGTAAGCCTCTCTCCTAGAGTAACGTCGTGGCAGGTAAGTAGACATTATATCCACAGCGACCACCAGGCTATAGTCTTCGAAATTGCCGCAGATGGTGGACGAAGAGTTAGGAAGTTTGCAGCACCAGCGAAGTGGAACGTCAGGTTCTTTGATTGCAAAACGTTCCAGGTCCTGATGGAAGAGGACATACAGCTCGCGGGGCCTTGTCCTCGCAATTGATGACGATGGTGACTGACGCCTGCGATGCTGCCATGTGAGGGAGTTCCGGGAGGAATCGCCATGCGTCAGTTTACTGGTGGACCGAACTTCGGAGGATGTGTCATCGCTCCCGGCGGCAGGCACAGCGGGATCAATCTTCGATTCCCTGCGATAAAAGTAAATGGGGGCGCGGGGAGCGCTGAAGAGAGCCATCATGGATAGTAAGCAACGCGGCTGGCGTGAGCTGTGCGACGTGGTCGAAGAGGACCCGTGGGGCAGGCCGTACAAGACGGTTATTTCACGAGTGAAAAGCCGGCTTACCTCCTCACCGTCTGACCATCATTAAAACGCACCAATCATCACCGAGGCTGAACTGCTGAAAGCCTGTAGCAGGATTGGATACTAGAAGGCACCTGGCCCGGACTGCGTCCCTAACGTCGCCCTCAAGGCTGCCATCAGGTTCCGACCAGACGTCTTTCTCGGACTTACAACGCCTGCCTTACGGACCCAGTGGAAAAAGCAAAAACTGGTCCTTCTCCCAAAAGGGAAGAAGCCCCCGGACGAGCCTTCATCGTATCTTCAGATTTGCCTGCTGGACACAGCGGGAAAGTGGCTGGAGAGGATCATCGGCAACGAACTAGAGGAGTACGAGACCTGTACTGATTGGGAGGGCGAGGTCCACAGTCAATGCCATCGACGCTGTCATTGACTACGCGTGCCGGGCCATCGCTGGAAAGCAGTGGAAGCGAGGAGCCAAGCAGTACTGCGCCATCGTCATGCTGGACATGAGGAACGCGTTCAACTCAGCCAACTGGGACCGTATCCTAGACGCGCTGAGGGTAATGGCGGTTCCAAAGTACAGGAGGCGGGTAATCGTAAGCTACTTTAGCGAGCGAATCCTGGTGTATCCCGCGGACGCGGGACCCAAGACCTGCAACATCACAGGCGACGTTTCTCAAGGCTCAGTACTTGGAACGATGTTGTGGAACATCATGTACGATAGTATAATCGGGCTGCCACTGCTCACGGGAACCACGACTTTCGGCTTGCAGGCGACGTCGCGGTGGTCGTAGTTGCGAAGCACCTGGAGGAGATCGTCCAGGCATGATCTGTCGATGGCTCACCAAGATCGGCTTGCAGTTGACCGATCAGAGGACGGAGACAGTCCTTGTGACCAGCAGGAAATCCAGGAAGATCGTCACCTTGAGACCATCACCATCCATCACTATGCTACCTGAGAGTCCAAGTCGACGCGAGCGTGAAGGCGGGAGCAGTTTGCAACGCTCTGCCACTTGGTGATTTGGTCGGCAACCGTGGAAACTCCACACTACGTGCGACAAATGGCTTCGGTTTATCGTAGGAGTGCACTACGGGTGAGCCGGGCATTTCACACAGTGTCGTACGACGCCGTGTGTGTGATTGCCAGTATGATGTCGATCCACTTACTGACAGAGGAACGCACGGAGGTTTATCGACGCAGGTGCGAAGACCTGGTTAAGAATCGGCGCGTTATTAACGGCGACACTAGAACGTCGATGATGGAGCGATAACAGCGACTGTGGAATACATAGCCCAGTGGACGGTGGATTCACGCAGCATGGTCAACGAGGCAACAAGGAGCGGTGGACCACTACCTTACCCAGTTCCTGGCATGGCTGATTTCGGGCCTACCAACTTCGATTCAGGCTGGACAACGACAAAGCGTGCCCCACCTGCCACCCTGTGCCGGAAGACGCGGAGTACGTGCTGTTCCACTGTCCACGGTTTGAAGAGGAACGGATGATACTGCGACGGCATGTCCAGCAGCTGTCTTCGGAGAACATCGTTGGAAAAATGGTAGTAAGCGAGACCGCGTGGGGCACGATGTCCAGCTTCAAGGCCGTGGTCTCAGGAAGCTCCACCGGGTGGAAAAACTGAAGAGAGGCCAGCCCCTGGCATAGAAGAGTACCAATAGATAATACGGAGGGCCGTTGATGGCCAGTATATCCCCCGTGAAGTAATGCCTGATGGCGTTTGGTGAGGTTACATTGGAAGTGTTTTTTAGTTGGTATATCGGTTCCGAGGAGTCCCACACTCGGTCTATAAAAGATTTTTTCCACCCTCAACAAAACAAAAAAAACACACAACACACACAGAGCCACAAAAAAATCCTTATATAGTATACAGGAGAAATATTGTTTCCGTGTAAAATTTTTGAAAAATTATTTTTAACGGAAATAACATTATTGAGCTCCCTCTGGACCATTCCACAAATTTCTTGAAAAAAAAAATGTGTCTGTGTGTGTCTATTTGTCTGTGTGGCTGTGTGTCTGTTGGTGGGTTGATCATTTTGAGATGAAACTTTAAACTTAAGGATTTATCCTTAAAAACTGAAACTTAAAAGCTTTTGGTAAACATTTATAAACATGAAATTTATATAACAAGTAATTATAAAGAATCCAAAATTGAGCATATCGTTAAGAATAGCCTCTTTGCTTTCTATGATGGTGATGATCACTATTTTTTTTTAAGAAACAGGATGGTGGTGACCGTTACTATGTGGTATTTCATTTTCAAATGGAGGATGAAATAAAACACGAGTTTCTATGTTTTTTACCACGGTATATTAATGATTTTACATTAATTAATTATGTTCGACTATATTTTCGACTCTTTCAAGTCATTATCAAGAATTAATGACTTGAAATCACTTGATAATGACTTGAAAGAGTCGAAACTATGGTGGAACATAATTCATTAATGTAAAATCATTAATTCTTGAATTTTGGAGGCGTTTACTTCGTGGTACATTTTCAATTTTTAATAAAGAAAACACTTAACTTTTTTATACCACTTATATTTTATTTTCTCGTGACTAGTTTAAATTACAAGGTAATCATTATCAAACATTATTATGTAAAATCATTAATATACCGTGGTAAAAAACATAGAAAATCGTGTTTAATTTCATCCTACACTATTTTCATCATATGAAAATATGAAAATTAAGTAATATTATGTTTCTTTTAAACATACCTGACCAATTGTGATTAATAATGTTTAACATCGTCGTGTAACATAGAGTAAACCAATGGGAAGTTTTATGGGGATCAATTTTATAATACTTCAAAGAGTTAGTCCAGTTGGGTCCAACGCATTCGTTCCAGCAGCTCAGAATAGTCCAAATGACACTCGCCAGTAGACCAATAAGGAGGGTGTTAAGCGTGTGTGAAATAATGATGACGAAAAGATGTAAACGAAGCGAGACGTTTTTCTGTTTCCAAAGAGAGTCTATTAGATGTATCTAAAATTTTAAAAAAATAAATAAATTGTCTTTAAGACTATTAAATTTTTCTTACACTAGACCAATTAAGATAAGGTAATGTAAATTTTATTAACTACTATTTTTAGTTTCCCTATAAACGAAGTATATATAGAGGAAGTATTGTTTTCGTGTTTTTTTTTTAAGATATTGTACAAGAAGTTACAAATATCCAGGAGAAGTAGAGTATATTTAGATAATAGAAAATCACGTGAAAATGCATAACTGGTAATGTTTTTGTTTCCAAAATGAGGACAATTAAGATAAGGTAATGTAAATTTTATTTTCTACTACTTTTAATTTCGCTATATACGAAGTATATATAGAGGAAGTATTATTTTCGTGCTTTTTTTAAGATATTGTACAAGAAGTTACAAACATCCAGGAGAAGAAGAGTATATTTAGATAATAGAAAATTACGTGGAAATGCATAACTGGTAACGTTTTTGTTTCCAAAATGAGGATCGTACTACTACTTTAACTTCAGACAAAATAAGGCTTCAGTATCAACTACCACATCAACTTCTTTAGTTTACATAGCGACCATTACAAAAATATTTTTTTTCTGAAAGATTGTAACTGCTGTACTTATACCAATTGCGACAAATGTTTGTTTGTTTGTTTGTCTTTGTGAAAGTGATGTTTTTTTATTGTTTTTTTTTTGCGAATACGAATTCTCATTTCATACATACCACTCTCATCAAATTTTTCATCATAATAAATGGTTGAATGGTTCTCGCCATCGTTTCACTTATTAAATAGCATAATTCAAAAGCGGGAAAGAGGGAGATCATGTCTATGGTCAACAAGAACATATTCCGAGGCTTATGTAGAGCAAATTTATTTAGACTCTTCATCGATCTATAAAGAATTTAAAAAAAAAAAACAAGTTATATACAGGGTTATTCACGCTATACGGCACGGAATATTGTGGCCAAAATACGTGACTTTCAAAAAGTTTCACTTTGGGGATATATGGGGGTCTATTAGGGCTACTTTTTAAAATTACTTTCATAATATACAGGGTGTCCCAAAAACCCTAAAAGTATCAAAGTTGTGTTTTTTTTAATGAAACACCCTGTATTTTATTGCATTTTTGGATCCTTCAATCAAAATAAGTGTGTGTTTTAATAAGGTTTTTATTACTTAAACCTTAAGGTTTTTGAAATAATTTGAATTTTGTAAAAATTTAACCTAATTTTCATGTTTCAAATACTTAAAAAGTAACTAAGTTATGCATACCAAATTCACACTGAAATGTAACAATATATCATATTTTATTTTCCAGGTATAATAAATTTGACATCTTATACCGGGTGTAAAAAAATTGGAATTAAACAAATGAGAACTTTATATGGCTATAACTTCATTTATTTAAATGGAACGCTATATTTATTAATTTATCAGCAAATGCACGTTTTAATTACCTATCGAATGGTATTTATATCTCAAATGTTAAGTCTTCTCGTTTTTACAGAAAACGCCAAAATATTGTTTATTGCACCGTTTTAGTACTTTTTAAGTAAAAATTTTAATGTATCTAGTTTTCCATCGTATTTAAAAACGTAAGATAATTAATTTAGTTTGTTACTTTAGTTTAAAAAGCCTGTCTTTTGTTATAGTTTTGTTATTTTGCGTTTTTGTGTTAGATCGTTAGTAATCGTTATTGTTTGAACATCGTTGTATTTAATAGTAAAAAATGAAAATTTACAGAGATTTTCTTATACTGGGGTTTTTATAACTGACACTTCCAATTTCTTTAAATTGGTTTAATAGTCTCTCAAAAATGGCTGGCTTAGGGTGATTTCTTTCGGGAAACCTTTAAGTATAAACTCGACAAGCCAATAAACAATTTTGATGACATTCTCCAAGCATAAAAATAATGCCAAAAACCCCTTCTTTTAAGTAAATCTTCATTTTTTACCAAAAAATACAACAGCGATGTTCAAACAATAACGATTACTAACGATCCAACACAAAAATGCAAAATAAGACAACTATAACAAAAGACAGGCTTTTTAAACTAAAGTGGCATACTAAATTAATTTTCTGACGTTTTTAAATACCATAGAAAACTAGATAAAATAAAATTTTTACTTAAAAAGTACTAAAACGGTGCAATAAACAATATTTTGGCGTTTTCTGTAAAAACGAGAAGACTTAACATTTAAGATATAAATACCATTCGATAGGTAATTAAAACGTGCATTTGCTGATAAATTAATAAATATAGCGTTCCATTTAAATAAATGAAGTTATAGCCATATAAAGTTCTCATTTGTTTAATTCCAATTTTTTTACACCCGGTATAAGATGTCAAATTTATTATACCTGGAAAATAAAATATGATCTATTGTTACATTTCAGTGTAAATTTGGTATGCATAAATTAGTTACTTTTTAAGTATTTGAAACATGAAAATTAGGTTAAATTTTTACAAAATTCAAATTATTTCAAAAACCTTAAGGTTTAAGTAATAAAAACCTTATTAAAACACACACTTATTTTGATTGAAGGATCCAAAAATGCAATAAAATACAGGGTGTTTCATTAAAAAAAAACACAACTTTGATACTTTTAGGGTTTTTAGGACACCCTGTGTATTATGAAAGTAATTTTAAAAAGTAGCCCTAATAGACCCCCATATATCCCCAAAGTGAAACTTTTTGAAAGTCACGTATTTTTGCCACAATATTCCGTGCCGTTTAGCGTGAATAACCCTGTATTTGCATGTTAATACTATAAAATTATTATTACTTCTGCCCACTCCTAACATTTCAATGATTTTACTAAACAATAACTGAAATAACTGAAATATTCTTCATACAATCTTGTGTATTAACACGGGGATGAGGAAAAACACACTCTGAAGTAATAAATAATATGTTTGCACTCGTTGCTAGCTTGATTTATTCTAAAAAAAGTAACCTGCGCATATAGAACAGCGCCAATAACAAAATACAAAATAAATATTAATTTCAATATATTACACAATCAATATATTGTATTGTATTGTATTTAATCTTTATCTAATGCATTACATATATATATATATATAGTATTACTTATAGACTGGCTATAACTGTTAGCTAATTATTAACAATTAGTTTTAATTTTTTAAATATTTACCTGTGAAGGAAAGCACATGCTGTGTCTGTAGCAAACATGGCCTGGAATAGATAGAACAAAATAAAGTCGAAGAAATCAAACGATTTCGTGTAGTAGACTCTGTAGGTTATCAATATGATCAGCCCTAACACACACAACTGTATCATTATTTGCCAGATTGGGTTGAAAGGCAGGAAGATCATTTTCTTTAGGAAAACTTCTCGGAAGCTTTCTGAAAACGGCAGAACAATAATTTAAAAATCTACAAAGGATGTAGAAAAATGGCTTACCATGTTTAGGCGTGTAAACTATTGACACATCTTTTTCATCTGATGGTAATCGTACCGGCATATTGCTATACTCTAATGAATTCGGTGTCACGTATTACATTTTTAATGTCAAACATTCAAAACGGCCTTGATTATTTATTTCATGAATGATTTTCTCATTTACCTCGTGGAATTATAGGTAATTAATTGAAAACACTTGGTTTGTTTCACTAAAGTGATTGTTTATAATTTATTTCAATTATTGCAAATTTTGTAAATATTATACACTACAGTTTCTTATTTTTAATTATATGAAAACCTATATTTTTCTTATATAATAGTTTGCGTGTATGTAAAATATATTACATTCTCTTTTGAACGAGAATTTTATTAAAAATGTTGAGTTGAAATTTACTACTTTACTCTGAAACTTGCGCTATGAATAATAAGAGAGCGCCTCATAAAGATGCTTAAATATTAACAATTTGAGTATACGCGAGTACTCTTAATACACGTTGCATTGTGTTAACAGATGCAGTCCCGTTATAATTAATATTCAAAAGCACATTTAATAATATTGTTTACGGAACATTTAATCAGTTTCTCGTGCAAGGTTTCCATTACGCTTGACTGGCACGTTCAATATTGAATTTTCTTCTAATCCACGATATCGCATCAAGTTATAATGAACTCCAATTATTCCGGCTGCTGAAATTAATTACCTCTATTAGAGCCACCTAATTGATTTTCTTTATGCACTCACGTGAGGAAGAAAGAAAAAATGTACGCCAAAGCATCCCGCCCCGTCACCTGAGGGCTGTCACCTGGTAATTTAAATTTTAATTAAAACGGACGCGGCCCTTTCATGCGAGCAAAGGCCTCGCCGCCGACTGATTGGGCTAATGGTTTAAGGGAGGAGGTGAGAACGCGCCGAAAAAGGGGGTGCAAACGGGATATGAATTACATTTTGTGTGAAGGAAACCGTAACGGTGTTTTGTGAAAGATGCGTGAGGGCAACAGGTAGAGAGATTTTGTTTTTGCTTGGTTTTCGAAATGTATTTGTATAAAATTGCTAAATGGTGTGTTGCAAAAAAAAAGGTGGACGCTGCTTATCAATCATGCAATGTGGAAGGAATTTATCGGCCGTGGAACGACCTGTTGATTCCGTGACGAAACATCAAGAGTTTAACCGCAGTTGATTGGCCCCTGTTGATTTAATTATCCACGTGAATTGTTAATCATTATAACATTCAAGTAAAAATATATTTTTTATGGTAGTATTTTATTTATAATTGCCATGCAATAATAATGAGATTTTTTTATATATAATATAACATTTCAACACAATATAAAAACAATATTTCACACATCAAACATAAAACCAGTTTAAATTCAGTCTGTAACACATAGTTTTAGGATAAATTATCGCCATCCATTTATTTCAGCCCATACTTAAAATTCTGCACACACACCGAGAGCGGCACATTATTTCCGCCCGGCGCATCCACCAAAACTCTTGCCGCGGTTAGCGTGAATCGTTTCCAGCTTTCCACCCATCATATTTCCTATCAAAGGACATGAAGTTTTACCATGTTTTTCGCATGAGAACGACGCGGACCTGAATAAATATTACCGGATTCCCTTTATGTAGAGACCGGCGAGTCATTTTCCGCCGGCTGGAATTACTGCGTGAATAGTCGACCGTGGGTGTTAGACCATAAATAATAAATAGAGTAACCAGTTGCTGTCAGAGGGGCGAATGGAAATTGTATTGAAACATATATATGGCGTGATTATTTGCACATAAATACTAGTTATTTCTTTTACAGCTCGAAAATACTATTAAATCAATACTAATCATTTGATAGTCTAATAATACGATCTTTAATAAATGAACACCGTCTTTAAAAAAAAAAAAAAGACCACCCACACTGTCCACACATGAATAATTCAGAAAGAAGTATCCTCATCCCGGTCGGCCATAAATAAGGCCTCCGCTCGCATAATCCCAATACTTAAATATTTAATGCAAGGGTTATCGCATACGATATTAAATTCCATCCATATTTACAGGACGATCCCCGTTATCCTCGCAGGACTTATCTAAACACGAGCCGCGGACTTTATTAGAGGGGGCCGTTTGATGGTGTTGCTCGGATTTGCGGGACGCAAACAAATTTACACCGCTCACGGTTCTGTTACCGTTCCAGATTACCGGCGTTTGTTATGGGGCTTATAAACTGCTGCCGGTGTGCGTGCGTCGGATTAATCTTTTTCAAGATATAATTCCGTTTATGACGGATGCGGGAATGCCACCCTTTCCCGACTCTCAACTTATTACGGGATTAATTCCGGCTATTTGTGTTTTGTTAGATAAATAAGGTTTGTATTATAAGTATTGATTAACTGTTTTTGTTGCCTTCATTGTACTTGTATAAGCTATAATTTTTTATTATTAAATTATTACCTTATTTTTTGTCATTGTCATAAAGTAGGTTAACTTGTGCTGATTCGAATTCGTTTGCTAAAGATGCAGCGCTATGATGAAGAAGCCCATTTTTCAAGACAATCACTTCTTGAGTATAGTCGTCAAGAATTCAGTCTTCTGAAAAGAACCCTTATTAAGAGATAATCCCTGGTGCCAATCAAATATACTGCTGGTTCGGTAGGGAGTTGCATTTCTGTGAAGAGTTCTAGGGAAACTTCCTAAAAATTGTTGAAGTCGTCTCTTTCGAATCGACGTTGTGAAGTATTTTTGGCCAATATATTTTTTTATTGGGTCATCGTAGAAACTCCGTACACTATGATGAAGAAGATAATCACTTCTTGAGTATATTCTTCAAGAATTCAGTCTTCTGAAGAGAAATTGTATCAAGAGAAGATCCCTGGTGCCAATCAAATATACTGCTGTTTTGGTAGGGAGTTGCATTTCTGTGAAGAGTTCTAGGAAAACTTCCTAAAAATTGTTGAAGTCGTCTCTTTCGAATCGACGTTGTGAAGTATTTTTGGCCAATATATTTTTTTATTGGGTCATCGTAGAAACTCCGTACACTATGATGAAGAAGCCCTTTTTTCAAGACAATCACTTCTTGAGTATATTCTTCAAGAATTCAGTCTTCTGAAGAGAATCTGTATCAAGAGAAGATCCCTGGTGCCAATCAAATATACTGCTGTTTTGGTATTGAATTGCATTTATTTGAAGAGTTCTAGGAAATCTTCCTAAAAATTGTCGAAGTCGTTCTTTTCGGATCGACGTTGTGAAGTATTTCTGGCCAAAATATTTTTTATTGGGTCATCGTAGAAACTCCTAGTTCCTTTATTTCATCATTAGAAGTATATATATATAGGTGTGTTCGGATGATCCACAAATTTCTATAAACACTTAAAAGCTTCTACTACCATAACTTAGTTAAAGACTTAGGGAGGTCGATGCTAATAAGAGCGCACTGAAGCTCCTCTTCGTGTGCCCTTTTCCAGGGGTGTACTCGATGTTGATTTTAAAGGTCTGTTATTAAAGTACTCATTTGGTGATTTCGTTTTCGTTTTCGAAAAATCTTTTTAACGTTTTTTTTTTTGAACTCGTCCCTTTCTACTATCCTTAACATCGTTGCCTCCTTTTCCTTTATATTATAATCGATCGGTTTTCCTTCAGGTGTTTTTGGAAGCGGCGTTTCTTACCTTTACTTTTCCGTGATGGTGAAATAGAAGAAGATGATGTTTCTTGGCGCAGGAATTCTTTATAAAGCTTATCACGTTTCCAAAATAAAGTCTTCCTAAATTTTGCTAAACTCGTTCCTTTCAGGACGACGCTAGAATATTTCTGGTCAATAATTGTCTCTTATAGATTGATATTGCTTCATAATTAATGGTGTATATGTATAGAATTCTCTGATTTATTATGTGCTCCGATCTTTGGTGGTTTTTTGTTTTCAGAAAGTTCGCCTTGAAGATTTTTCAAAATCTTCGGAACACCTTCCTCAAAAATGTACTGGTTTCACGATTCAATCATAGATTTGATGATGCTGTCAAGATTATTATTATTTTGTCACTTGTGGGATTTGGGATTTTATCGATGTTTAGGTTGACGAACTGTAACTCTATTCATTTGGCATTTATTTGAAGGATTGTTGAACCTGTCACATTTCTCCTGTCGTTAATATCTTTGCACTCTAGCTATAGTCAAATTTTCTCGAGGTCCAGAGTAACTATACTAGAGTATAGGACACGTAAATTTGTTAAAATCGCTTTTAGTGTTGGATGGCTTCTGAAAGCGATGTAAAATCGTTTTTTCTTTAAGACGATTCCCTTGAGGGAAGAGTAAAAAATATTCCTAAACATTGCTAAACAATGACGTATTCAATAATTGTTTCCTAAAATCGGTTTATCCTTATTTTATTCTTTGGACTTCTTTCTTAAAAGTACATATAAAGTACTGAAATAGAAAAGGTTGATTCCGGCGCTGTTAAATTACAAATAGTTCTCATTAAAGTTGAGGACCATTCCGCATTACTCAACTCCATTCTCAATATACTCAACACACGAAGCAACATTTCACTGACTCCTGGTACTTATTCGCGACCAACAACTACACAACCAATAATTCCACAACCACAGATAAAAAGAAATCCATATCAACTAGAAGTGCTACCAATAATAAGGACATCTTAAGTAAATCGAAGAGCTAAACCGCTGTTACTAGATCCAGGTCTAAATCTTCTTCAGATAATACTTTAGTTAGTAACAGTGTTAGGCACCTCATAAACAACTAATCGTGTCTGTTAATAATTCTGCTGACAAAAATTTGCTCAACCACTGCAAGGCAACTAATATCTGCCGAAAGACGTCAGTGGATTTAAATTGGTATTAGTGGATTTTGTTATGGATCCTGTTCATAAGGTTTTGAATATTAATGATGCCAAGTATTACGAACTTGCGAGAAATAACGATGTGTGCTCATAGAAATTGGTAGTGAAAGAGTCACTTGTTAAAAAACTCTTAGAACCGAGTTTATGGCCAGCCGGGCTTGCAGTGAAGGATTTTAATAAAGCAGATATAACTGCTATAATTTTCAGAAAACAAATCCAACAAATCCATAATTGTGAATAAAGCTACGCAATGCCTGTTGCTGTATTACAAAAATGCAGAGGCCTTTGTACAAAATTGGTTGGTTTTTTAAACTCCTCCCTATCTGAAGATAACAGTATACTTGCCCTAACGGAAACTTGGGTACATGATTCCATCCTAGACAGTGAAATTATTCATAGTCGTTATGTGGTATATCGAACTGATCGATCAGTGTTAACAAGTAATAAAGCCAGAGGAGGTGGTGTGCTTCTTACTATCAAAAAAGATATTGAATTTATCAGAATAGAATCTGATAATAATCTTGAAATGGTCTCAATAAAAATCATACAGGCTCTGCAAAACTTATAATATGTTGCTGTTACATTCCTCCAAATACTTTCCTTAATATGTATGAAAATGTTTATAAAACGTTGGAAAAAATAAATAACTATTGGTGATTTTAATTTACCGAATATTACTTGGATTATTGAACCTGATAGTTGCAGCTTAACTAGAACTAATGTAGACTCAGTTATTCAGTACTTTTAAAAATATGATTAGTGTAAATCAACACGGGTTTTACACTGGTCGATCCATTCAAAGTAATCTTTTTATTTTCACAGATTATATAGTCAGAGCATTTGAAAGTGGAGCTGAATTCCGTTCAATATATACTGACTTCAGCAAAGCTTTTAACTCTGTCAATCATTCAATATTATTGCATAAACTTCATGCGTATGGTATATCTGATCCATTACTCAAATGGCTTAGATTTTAATTAACCGAGAAAGTCCAATTTGTGAAGATTATTGGATTCATTTCCAATACCATATGGGCAACATCGGGGTTCCTCAGGGTTCCCATCTGGGGCCTCTGCTATTCTCGATTTTCATAAATGATTTGTTCGATGTTCTCACTTGCCCTCACTTACTCTTCGCGGATGATCTAAAGTTATTTATTCAAATCAACAACATGCATGATTGTTCTATCTTATACAATTCAACAACAAGACGGGTGCACATCTTAAGACATGAGTATTTATAAGTAAATAAATAAATAAATAAAACCAAAAAACATACATAAATTTTGGGCGAAAGAAGCTCGGATTTCATATTTAAATACGTTCTTCCACTCAAACCGTTGATGACAAAAGTTTTCACGATAACCTTATGATATTAACTGCTAAAAAATCCTCCAAAAATTGAGCCACTATGAAGAAAAATGTAAATGATTTCGGGTATACAAGACGGTTTCAGCTTCATAACATGATGTGCAATGTTCTGAAGCTGGAATCGTCTTGAATATCCCATTTTTGGAAGATTTTTTTAGCAGTTAATGTCATCAGGTTATCGTGAAAACTCCTTTCATTGTTACTTGTGGTGATGAGCTATGATTCCTAAATTTTGTCATCGGAGGTGTATTGGTACAGAATACCTTATTTCATTATATAATCTCAAACAAAATTGACAATTGGTCAATATTTTTTCTGATGGCTCTCCTCAAAGATTTTTCCTTAACGTTCTGAACATCTTCATATGCCAGTTACTTCTCCTGTATCTTCTACATATGTTATAAATCTTTGGAAACACTTCCTCTCATTAATCTTCAAATTGAATTGTTTCTATTTCTAGAATACTATTTCCAAATCCCTCAAGTATTTCGGTTAGGAGACATATATAATAATATAATAAAATCGTCTAAATAAAGCAAAATATCCTCCCCTCACAATTCATGAATTCATTTGTGCGAATCATCAAGACAGTTAAGCTAGCTAGCAAACAAATTTTTTTCTCTCACCTTAAATTCAAAGACAGGGCTGAAAGACCTCAGGTCTATAGCCTAGACGGACTAACACCAACTATTTGTATTGTGTTCATATTTATTGTTATTATGTATTTTGTATTGTCCAAATAAAGATTATTGTATATATAAAGCAAAATTTTGATTGGTTCAAGATTCGCATTAATCCGGACAATTAGCCTCCGGAAAGTCGCACGCGCATTTTGGAATTAGAAAGCCATTTTCTTGTCCAAAACAATTCAGAAAGCGCTATGAACGATTTATTGTCTCGGATCTTCTACCTTACCCTCAGATAGTATTCTGTCTACAATCTTAGAGTGGGTATTTTCTGAATTCCGCTGGAGAATTAACCCTCTGGAAAGAGTAATTATCTATTTTAGTGGAAGCATTCAATATTCAATAAGCTATATACAATCTAATCTTCCAATCTCTAAGATGGACAGGAAATTAATAGATGTGAGGCGACCCATGAGATCTTTCTCAATTTAATGAGTAACTTTTGAGTTCCATCTTCAAGAGTACTTAATTTGATTGTATTGGCTTTTAATTGTTGAAATTTTAAATTCACTGTAAGATGTTGTTACTAAAACACAAACTTTCAAAGAGTGTGCTTTTATTTTTCGCAACAATTGTTCTTTAGGCGCCACAGTTGTTGCGAAAAATAAAAACATACTCTTTGAAAGTTTGTGTTTTAGTTACAACACCTTACAGTGAATTCAAGAGTTCAGTTATAAACGATAGATAATTTACGCTTTTGAGACTTGATTAAAACTATAGATCAAGTAATCCCATTTCTTTGAAGAGCTCTTCTGAATCTTTCAAGAGATGAAAGAAACAAATTCAACAAATTTGTCTCTTTCATCTATCATTAACATCTTTGTCGCATTCTCCAGTTATAATCGGATTTATTTGTGATCCATACTAACTAATTGGACATTCTAATCATCCAAATCAGAATCACAGCATCAGTAATTTTCTGAAAGCACCTTTACTGCTGGTTTTGGCAGGTATTTGTAACATTATTTTTAACCTTTTGGAGGCAGTTTTTCTTAAAATCTCACTTTGTTTGAAAATATCAATACTATACAGAATGTCTCAAATTATTTCAGGATTTCTGATTCTTGAAAGACGATGTAATCCGAGAAGTGTTTCGGCGATAGTTAAACTGAAGTTGAACTGATTGAGCTAATAGGATGAGTGCCATCTATCCATGGTTGGAATTTTCTTTGATTTTATACTAACGCGACTTTCTGTACGTATTTCTTTGGCAAAAAAATATAGAAAGGTCTGTTGTAAATATATAATTACAAATTTTGCAGCATCAGTAATTTTTTGAAAGCACCTTTACTGCTTTCGGTGAATCATCACCTCCATGTAATCAGAAGTCTTCGTGGTTTTCATGTCTTTAACCCTTTCACCTACAACCTTTACTGCTACAACCATGAGTGCGACTTGTGTCTAAAAATTTAGGAAAATTACAATAAACACGAGCTTGTCTCGATTTCGTCTGCACTTGTAACGCGACTGGCGCACTGCAATAGTACGAGACAAAGTAGCTCAAAGGGTTAATCAGCAGTGAAGCATCATACCTCGTAGAAGAAACTGTGTCCTCTTTTTTCACAAAATAACTAATCTTTGAATAATTCTTGTTCTTAAAATGCATCCTCCACGAAATCAATTCCCAGCAGAGTTTTTGATGTTATACGAAAAATAACTGAAGTGCTAAACGACGAAAGCGAACAGGACGGTAATGAATGACGTGAAGACGAAGAGAATGTTGAAGTAACGAACAGATGTGCAACACCCGACTATAACAGATATAACGGAACATAAACACAAGTACAACCACAGAGCTTTTCATTTGCATTTAGGGATGTTGAGGATACAATTCGAGCGTTGGGAGAATGGATTCTTTCATGTGCCTGTTAAAGAAGATAGTCGAAAATACACAGCTTTTGTTACACACAATGGACAGTATTGGTTCACAAAAGTGCCATTTGATTTCTGCAACTCGCCCGAGGTATTCCAAAGGTATGTGAATTCAGTATTTCGAGACCTAACTAGGAGGAAGATAGTTTCCATGTATATCGATGATTTCGTTATTCCGGCCAAAAGCCAGAATGAAGCGCTTGCGAGGTTGAAGTTGGTGTTGCAAGTCGCGAGTGAGCATGGATTAGAAATTAACTGGAAGAAGTGTCAATCCCTAAAATTTAGGGCTTATTTGTTTGGCCAAAAGTTCAAAATTATAACCGATTGTGACGCATTTACAAAAACGGTATACAAGAAGGACGTGAACGCAAGAGTCGCAAGATGGGTGATGATGCTATCCGAATACGAATATGAGATTGAGCATTGTCCAGGCAGAAGAATGCGGCACGTGGACAGTTTAAGCAGATATCCAGTTATGATGATAGTTGATAGTAGAGTCAGCAAGATCCGAAAGGCCGAAGACGATGACGCGACGATTAAGGCGCTTAAAGAAATCTTGAAAGAAAATGAAGATCATGATGACTACTTCATAGCCAATGGCATTTTGCATAAGATGAAGTTGGCAGAAGATATGCAAACGAACATAATAAAAGACGTACACGAACAAGGACACTATGATGTGAAGAGAACGAAGGATATAATAGAGCAAGAGTACTATATCCGAAGCCCTTAACGCAAGATAGAAAAGGTGATTTCTTGTTGTATCCCATGCATAATGGTGAACCTAAAGAATGATAAGAAAGAAGGTTATTTGAACCCCTTGCCAAAAGAAGACGGACGGTTACGAACTTATCACATAGATCATTTAGGACCTTTGACATCTACAAATAAGAATTATAACCACATATTTGCAGTAATACACGCATTTACGAAATTTACGTGGCTGTACCCGACAAAATCCACTACTACAAAAGAAGTAATCACGAAGCTGCATCAACAGAAGAAAAACTTCGGTAATCCCTGCCGAATAATCTCGGACAAAGACTATTGTGAGCGCGAGAAGATAGAGCATACAGTAATTACGACTGGCCTTCCAAGAGCGAACGGCCAAATCGAGCGCCAGAACAGAGTAATTATTAGCGTTGTAAGTAAGCTTGCAGTCAAAGCCCCTACCAAATGGTATCAGCACGTGGATAACGTCCAAAAAATAATCAATGCGACGTATCAAAGGAGCATTGGCACCACTCCATTTCAGCTACTGATCGGAATCAAGATGAAAAGTCCTGATGACTTGCTGATCAAACAGATGGTAGAAGAGATCGTGACAGTAAGTAAGAATGAAGTCGAAGAAACAAGTACAGAAAGTCTAAGAAAACAGGAAATATTACAATTTACGAAGACGAGACCCAAGAAAGTACACTGTCGGTGACTTAGCTGCCATCAAGAGGACGCAGTTCGGTCCAGGACTTAAGCTCAGGGCAAATTACCTAGATCCATACAGAGTTAAGAGAGCTAAGTACAACGATACCTACGATGTAGGGAAGGAAGGAACCCAAGAAGGCCCATATAACACTTCCACTTGCGCCGAGTTCATGAAACCGTGGTGCCCTAATGGGTTGGCAACACCGAGCGGAAGAGGAATGAGGCGGTGGGGTGAGAACAAACACAGTCGAATATTTTGACATATTTATCTTATCAATCACTGTACGATTTGCCATTTGTTTAATTAAAGTTAATTACCATCGCAGACTCGTTTAATGATCCCACATACATAACCATAACCTTCATTTATCTTCCTTGAAGTAGAACTCGGCTCGAAAGTGCATCACTTTTTTTATTATTCCCATTACCGAAGGTGAGTTAGATCTGTTTTATTAAGAAGCTCTTCTTCGATGGTGCCTTCTGTCCTGAGTGAAACTTCTGCGTGATATTAAAATGCGTTTCTGCTGATCTCACTTAGTTTAGAAATCTACTAAAAGTGTTGACAGCAGTTTCCTGATTCATATCCCCAATTCTGTATTTCCTTGCAAGTTGCATTTCTAGCGACAAGTTTTCCAATTCCTCTTGATGGGGGCTGGAACGTGGCGAATAATTATCCTGGCGCATACTTAACCAAAATCCCTTACTTTACATGTTTTCGTATACTAAGAGTATTTTCAAAGGTTTATTCTATGTACATCTTTCTTAAAAATACATTTAAAAACAAATAAGCTATAAAAAAAACATACATAAAATTTTGGATGAAAGAAGCACGGACGAAGTTTATATTAAAATACATTCTTCCCCTTCTTGTATCATAATGTAAGAAGCTGGCATCATTTTCTACATCCGGAAACAATTGTAATTCGATTTATATCGGTTAATTTATCCAATCTTTTGGAGGAAACTTCTGACAGTTAATGTCAGATGACAGATATTTTTTGTTTGATCGCATTTTCATCTTAAATGTTCTCGTTTGGTTTTGCAAAAGTTAATCCTATTTATAAATTCGCAAACTATTCCAGGATTTCTCGTATCACAATTCTTCGCTTTGTCATGTCCGTACTGTCAAGATAGTTGAGGATTTCTCAATGTTTTGAAAGCGGCCGTGGCTTGGTGATATGCTTCTGCAATGGCATTCACAAGCTACTAGAATTGTTGGACTGATGGTTGAAGCTCCTGTGGTTGGAATTTTTATGATTTTTCTGCTCAATTTACGAGTGTCACTCGTAGGGCATCAGCTTATGATAGGCACTGAGATGTGACGAATGTCTCCACAAAGTTTCCAGCAGCTAGTAAACTCTTGTATCCTTTTTTTATCTATCGCAAGTTTGCAGGTCCTTTTGAAACTATCTTGATTATTTGATAAAATGTTTTTTTGAAATATTTTTGCTTTGATTTTTTTAAGACAATACTTTCTAGAAAATCTTGTACTATTAATAATAGGCCGTGAATTGGTGATATGCTTCTGCAACGGTTTGATGGCGTTGATAAGTTGAAGTCCCTATGGTTTGGAATTTTTATGATTTTTCTGCTCAATTTGTACTATGCCTCACTCGTAGGTCATCAGCATTGGGGTTAAGATTAAGATTTGATTAGCTGATTTTTTGTCATCCAGAACTACTGAATTTTCCAGTTTCCAGGAGCTAGTAATCTCTTGTATCATTTTTTTGATCTATCGCGAGTTTGCAGGTTCTTTTAGGATTATCTTGATTATTTGTTAAAATGTTTGTTTGAAATCTTTTCACTTTGATTTTTTTAAGTCAATACTTTCTAGAAAATCTTGAACTATTAGGTAATTTCTCAATGCTTTGAAGCGAACCGTGAAGAACCTCTGCAACGGCTTGGTAATAAATAAGCTGTTGGAGCTGTTAGGCTGAGAGTGTCATAATTACTATGGTTAGACTTCTAGTAATTTCAATTGTATTTTTTGCTGTTTTCCTCCTTCATCTCACTTGTTGGGCATCAGGTTATGGAGGGTACTAGGATGTAACGAATATTTTCTGATTTTCTAATCTAATTCTCTGAATCCAAAATTGCCTCCTCTGCTTGTTTCCAAAAACGAATGTCATCTATTATCTTTTTACGTTTACTGGGAAAAATTTGGTGATTTATTTGACTTCTTGTGGTTAGAATTTTTTGTTTTTTGCTCCCTTTTTACTCCGCCTCACTAGTTCTGCATTAGTTTTTGCTAGGTGGTGACATGTGGCGAATATATTCGTAGAGTTTTTGTAAGCTAATTCTGTGGATGTATACTCCTCCAGTTCTTCTTGTTTGGACTGTTTTCAGAAGCAAATGTCACATATTATCCTTTTTGTGTTTTGTATTTGCAGGTCTTTGTAACATTTTTTACCCTTTGGCCGCATTTTCTCTTCAAATCTTCTCACTTTGTTTGAAAATGTCAATACTATACAGAATGTTTCCAATTAATTTAAGGTTTTCGATTCTTTTAAGAAGGCGATGTAATGCGAGAAGTGCTTCTGCGATAGTTAAATTATGATGAGCTGATTAAGCAGCTGGTACACATCCCATCTATCCGGGGATTTCACTTCTTGTGGTTGGAAGTTTCTTTGATTTTATACTAACCCGACTTTTCTGTACTTTTTTTGGAAGAAGAAATACAGAGGAGTCTATTGTAAATACATATATATATATATATATATATATATATATATATATATATATATATTATCTTTCTGTCTCTAAAGTTAAGTATTAAAATTAACTTTCAAACATATTTATTCCGTTTGGCTTATTTACACCTGAAAGATCTCGCAAACAGAATTACTTCTTAGAAAATTAAAAACCACTATTCAATCATTCACAATACCATAATTTATATACTATTATTTGTAAATATAAAATAATTTTTAAAATATAAATTTTAACGTTTTTAAAACCACATACTGTGTCAATATTTTATTAAGTGATATAAGTTGCTATCTGATAGTAATTAATGGTCATTTTACTCTTTTTATTGTGCGTCTTCTAATCGTTTTTCCAGTTTTAATGAAAGCTAAAGAACTTTTGCGAAATATTTAATCGAAGTTGTCAAGTTCTCCAATAAAAGTAGTTCGCAGGACTTTAATAGGCCTCGTGAACGGATCCCTCTTCGTCACTCAATACCGGATACGCGTCAATCTTCCCCCGAGGTAGGAGGCACCGTGGACGGAGAAACGTGAATGGGGCGGTTTTCATTATTCCGACATGAAAAATTTAGGCGAGAGAATGGGCCCTAATTTAATAACCCCAGGCCCCCGTAAATATACAGAAAATTAATTTCGTCCCGCTAAATTTTATTTCATTTCCATGTCTGGTTTTATTAAATCGAAAAAATAGTAAATGTATATTAAAGGGAAAATTTACAATTTATTTATTATTAAATACCCTCTAAGTCTTTTAAGTTATTAATAATTGAATCGTAGATGTATTTCTTTGCTTCTTTTCCATAGATGAAATCGGTGTGTGCGAAATCAGGGTGTTCGACCTGTAGCGCCATTGCTAAATTCGGAACTTCATTAATTAATCTTTCAACATCTTTAGGAACCGTAAGTAAATCGTTTAAACTGTAATAAATATAGACGGGAATTTTAGCGTTCGCTAGTTTGTAATTTGGCGGATGTTTCTGCTTGTAGATGTATAGGTTCATTATGCGTCCGTAGTCGTATTTCCTAAAGGCACCTGTAATAAGAAATAGGGGGGATATTTTTTGCAATTATATAGCGTGAAAGGGATAATTAATTAATGGGAAAATGCAAGCCTCTAATTACTACATTGAAGGGCTTTTGGTCGTAAACGCTAAGCATCTCTGTTTCATGTCCTACCCTCAAACATCTGTTACTTTAATTTAATTAATGTTTTAATCAATTTAAAAACCATTACCTGATTTTGTCATCTGTGCAAAATGTGTAATCTGCTTCGTTGCAGCGCCTGCTGGGAAATGGCCGTAAATAACAGGTACCAGTGCGGGATCAAGTTGATCGGAATACCCCGCTATGAAGTAAAATGGAAAACTGCAAATGGTGCGAGCGACGACTGGATTGGTGCATATCCTGGTTATAGCCGGTATCATATTTTTAATGTGAGGGGCAAATTCAAAATTGCCCAAAACATCGTCCATAGTTGAAAACTTTAAAAAATATATATATTTAATACAACGCTCAGTTTATGATTGTTTTAAATGTTCTGCGATGCAAGCAATTAAATAGACTAATACAATATTATTGAATGACTTCCTCATTTATCACTTGGTAAACTATTACCCATATTTTTAATTTTAAATATATGATCGCATTAATAACTATATTACTTACCAGTGTGGAATCAACACCCACGAGTGAGCCCGTCAAAGCTTTTAGTCTAAACAAAGGTGACCTAATGTTATGTACATAGACCCCCGGAGCAAGGGCGAAGAAGGCTTTCACCTTACGGTTGTACACCGGCAGTTCGGAGAAAAGCGCGAAGGCCTCGGCGCAGCCTTGCGAATGCCCCACATAATACAACTCCTCCTGCTTCGCGACGTCCAAGATGTAATCGATGCACGCCGGCAGATCGTAAACCCCCATCTCGTGTAAGGAAAAGTCCCAGAACTTCTTGCTGTCGCGCGGCCTGTCCGGTTTTAGGGTCGTGTGGTTTTTCGAATACGTGTTCCCCCTGCCGTTGCCAAGCCACACGTCAAATCCGAGGTCGGCGAGCAGATAACCTGAATCAAATTAAATGGGCATGGGTCGATTGGTCAGCGCGACCGAGATATCTGGAAAATTCGTTACCGAGCGCTTTTCCGGGTCCTAGCAGGATCCACGAGTCCGAACTGCCGGCGAGCCCGTGATGCAGGAGGACGGGGCGACGTGTCCCCGATCCTTGCGGCGGTGGAATTCGGTGTAACTCTAATATGTATCCGTCTTCAGTTGTCACGTGGTGACTTTCGAATGGATAACAGTACTTTTTTATTATTTCAGGCTGTAATCAGCGATAATCACTTTACGATGGCATTAGTGAAGGGGGGCTATAATCATAAACGTTTTAAAAGGTCAATGTTGATTCATGAGCTTATATCGGAGGTAATAATTAATAACGCTGTTAAAACAATTTGTAATAAGATCTAAAAATTTATATTTCTGCGTGACTAGAAACGCCTTCATCGCATATATCACACTTTTATTAAGCGCTTAGAACATAAAGCTGTGTATGCAACTCGTATATAATCGGATTTTATACACATCTTCGATCGCGTTAGGTTCACTCGGCCATAAACGACATCGTGTATCAAGGCCGAACGCATGGAAGGGTAAACAGGGCCAACCCCCATTTTCCTCATACGCTACCGAAATTTAAAGGCTGTTATAATTTTATATAATAATCAATATTTACTTTACTTGTTTTCGCAATACGTCACCAAATTCATTACGACGAAAGCCATTTGATAGATGAAACAAGGACACGGTTTTACAATTATAGTAAGTACCAGAAGAAATCACGTTTGATTAATTATATGCTTTTACACTTTCCATCATAGCATAGTTAGAAAGTTTTTCTCTGTTTTCTACAGGTAATTGTATTATATAAATTTTAATAGTTTTAATGTAAACCTTTATGGTTTTATCGTATCGATATAATAGTTTAATTTGAAAAAAACATATAGGTTTAGGCTGAAAGACCACTGGTCGATAGCCATGAAGCAGAAGACCAATTATGTTAGAATTTATTTTATTTTATACATTAAACGTATTATATTTTATTTTAATTTTCATATAGGTTTATTACTAAAAACTTTTTAAATTTATTAATTATAATTATTATTGCACTTACAATTGACAACAACGCATCTTCTGGAGGTTCTTCCGCCTGGACATCAATAATAAAACAAAATAAAGTAACGGAAAAAATAAATATAATCATCGTGACGTATTAACTATTAAACTTTTTTTTTTCTTTCGGGTCCTTTATATGTAATATGTTTTTGGGTTAATAATGCGATACATACTTGCTTATCATTTTTCCCGCTTAATTAATAGAAAATTGATTACAACGGAAGTTTTAAATTTTATCTACTACCATATGTTTAAATAATCAATTATTTTAAATAGTCTCGAAATTGTGTTTGAGTGTATCGCTTAAAGTGAATATATTAAAATGTATCATACGCGCTAAGCGCTGGTGATAGTATTTTCTATAATGATAGACGCCACCCACCCACTCTACATTTTCATGATAACTGTAATAAAAAATAAAGCATAATCCAAATTTAAGTTTAAACGTAATTGACCTTCTATAACAAATCTTATTTAATTTAGATTTAAATTTTGCCCTCTTTTATAAATTTACTCACTCAAAAATGTTACCTTTTGACTTTTCTCTTTATTCAAAAAATTTAGTAATTAATTTTATTCCAAACCGCGAGACTATCAGTAATTGAAAATTTTATATATATGTAGGGTGGGTCATCAAAAATTATTTGAAAAATTTGTATGAATAAATCTCTAAAAATTGCAATTGTTTTGTTAATTTATTTACACATTTTAATTAAAACCCACGCTTATGTTTTACTAATTAGAGGGTGGGATAGAGGCCACCCACCCACCCTACATATACATAACTTTAATTGCTAATCGTTGATGATTTTGCTGCTAAAAATAATCAAACCCCTTATGTAATAAAAAATAAAACAAAATCAAAATTAAAGTTTAAATACAAATGGCTTTTTATAACTAATCTTATCCAATTTAGATTTAAAGTCTGCCCACCCATCATGCACAAAAATTTTATAAAATTTCTCACATAAAAAGTTTACTGTTTGATTTTCCTTTTTATTCAAAAAGTTTTGTAATTAAATTTATTCCAAAACGCGAGACTATCAGTGATGGAAATTTATATGTATATGTAGGGTGGGTGGCTGGCCACTATCCCACTCTCCAATCAGTAAAACATCATCAAAAATTATTTGAAATTTTTTTGAATAAATCTCTAAAAATTGCAATTATTTTGTTAATTTATATTTTACAATTTTTAATTAAAACCCACGCTTATGTTTTACTGATTGGAGGGTGGGATAGAGGCTACCCACCCACCCTACATATACATGATAACTTTAATTGCTAATCGGTGATGATTTTGCTGCTAAAAATAATCAAACCCCTTATGTAATAAAAATAAAACAAAATCAAAATTAAAGTTTAAATATAAATGACTCTCTGTGGCTAATGTATCTAATTTAGATTTAAAGTCTACCCACCCATCATGCATAAAAATTTTATTTACTTTCTCACTCAAAAATTTTACCGTTTGATTTTCTTTTGTATTCAAAAAGTTTTGTAATTAATTTTATTCCAAACCGCGAGACTATCAGTGATGGAAATTTATATGTATATGTAGGGTGGGTGGGTGGCCACTATCCCACCCTCCAATCAGTGAAACATCATCAAAAATTATTTGAATTTTTTTTGAATAAATCTCTAAAAATTGCAACTATTTTGTGTTTATTTATATTTTATAACTTTCAATTAAAACCCTCGCTTATGTTTTACTGATTGGAGGGTGGATAGAGGCCACCCACCCACCCTACATATACATGATAACTTCAATTGGTAATCGTTGATGATTTTGCTGCTAAAAATAATCAAACACTTTATGTAATAAAAAATAAAACAAAATCAAAATTAAAGTTTCAATATAAATGACTCTCTATAGCTAATCGTATCTAATTTAGATTAGCCCCATCATGCATAAACATTTTATTAATCTTCTCACTCAAAAATTATACCGTTCGATTTTCTTTTTTATTCTAAAAGTTTTGTAATTAATTTTATTCCAAACCGCGAGACTATCAGTGATTGAAATTTATATGTATATGTAGGGTGGGTGGGTGGCCACTATCCTACCCTCCAATCAGTAAAACATCATGAAAAATTATTTGATTTTTTTAATAAATCTCTAAAAATTGCAACTATTTTGTGTTTATTTATATTTTACAACTTTTAACTAAAACCCTCGCTTATGTTTGAATGATTGGAGTGTGGGATAGAGACCACCCACCCACCCTACATATACATAATAACTTTAATCGCTAATCGTTGATGATTTTGCTGCTAAAAATAATCAAACATTTTATGTAATAAAAAATATAACAAAATCAAAATTTATGTTTAAATACAAATGGCTTTTTATAACTATTCTTATCCAATTTAGAGTCTGCCTACCCTTCTTGACTCTAATTTTTACTAATTTACTTACTCAAAAATTTTACCTTTTTAATATATTTTTTATTCAACTCAAAAATTTTACCTTTTTAATTTATTTTTTATTAAAAATATTTTGTAATTTACTTTATTGAAAAATGCGAGACGATAAGGAATTAAAGTTTATGTATATGTAGGGTGGGTGGGTGGCCACTATCCTACCCTCCAATCAGTAAAACATCATCAAAAATTATTTGATTTTTTTTTAATAAATCTCTAACAATTGCAATAATTTTGTGTTTATTTATATTTTACAACTTTTAATTAAATCCCTCGCTTATGTTTTACTGATTGAAGGGTGGAATAGAGGCCACCCACCCACCCTACATATACATGATAACTTCAATTGGTAATCGTTGATGATTTTGCTGCTAAAAATAATCAAACACTTTATGTAATAAAAAATAAAACAAAATCAAAATTTATGTTTAAATATAAAAGGCTGTCTATAGCTAATGTATCTAATTTAGATTTAAAGTGTGCCCACCCATCATGACTCAAATTTTTACTAATTTACTTTCTCAAAAATTTTACCTTTTTAATTTATTTTTCATTCAAAAAGTTTTGTAATTAATTTTATTGGAAACCGCGAGACGATAAGGAATTAAAGTTTATATGTATATGTAGGGTGGGTGGGTGGCCTCTAACCCACCCTCCAATTAGTGAAACATCATCAAACATCTTATGTTTATTTGCGTTTTACAACTTTTACTGATTGGAGAGTGGGTTAAAAAATTGACATTAATTAGTCAGCCAATACATGGGTATAACGAACTTCTTTGCCTCGTGTGGATGACGAGTTAGTTTTTGTCGGACATTCATTTTCGCTCGGCGTTATCGTAAATCCGAAATAATTCGCGAGTTCAACGGTCGAGTCTAGGAATTATTTCTTATACAACAGCTGTTTAATATAAACAAACAGATGAAAGAATTATTCATTTAACAACTTACAGAATAGATAATCTAATATGACAAAATGCACTAAATGCTATAAAGATCTACTCCTTTGTTTTATACCACCACTGTGGAAAAAAAATTGCACATTGATTGCACAACATTGTCTATTTGGACCTATAAAGGTATGAGTAGATCAAATAGAAAGGAATGGAAATGTGTTAACTGTAAAGTAAGCAAATCAAATGGCGATCCTGCAAATGAAAATGAGGGCGTACTTAACGAAATTGGGGATCTCAAAAAAATGATGGTAGAAATGCAAATGGAGATCAAAGATGTGCATGAGCCTAAATTTTCTATCTGAAAAATATGATTAATTAGTCACTAACCATAAAATCGTTGTTTCGCAGATGAAATAATTATCAGCTGCTAATAATCAAAAATATATTACAATAAAAAACATGCTCAGAAGGAATTCATAAAATTGAGCAGAAAGAGTTATCAAATAATTGAAATCCATGGTCTCGAAATTAATGAAATCAATCCAGAATTAATAGTCCATAAAAAAATTTAAAACTAAGCATTAATACTGTGCAACAAGATATCATGGCAATTGATCTGAGAGTCTGTGTGGTGCATTAAACAGTGTATTAAACAGCCTGGATGTGATAGTATTATCTGAAGTTAAACTAAAGCAAGATGTATCAGGGAATATTGAAGAAATTTACGCGCTGTGTTTATTTAAATCAATAAATTCACTTAGATGTAATAACGCCAGTGGTGGTATATTGTATACTACAAGGAATACTTTATTTTTAAGGTTACTCACGTTAATCAAGCAAAAATGTTAGTATTAGCCAGATACAGGCCTCCGAATAAGGATGTACACCTATTAATTGAAGAGTTGGAAAACTTCAATAATCAACATTTCATAATAATTGGTGATATGAATCTGGACTTGCTGTCTGATGTAAATAATGTATCACAGTATGAAAATACTTCGTATGGTTTAGGTTTTTCTTGCCTTATTTTCTCGGACTTTCTATTCAAAACATTTGGTTTCGTTTTATCAAAATTTTACATGAATTTCTATCGCAGATGATAATAGTAGAATATTCCAGCATTGTCTTTTCAAACTTCTCACTATTTTTAGCTTATTCTAATTATTTGTTACCCCCAGCGTACACTAGGCCTAGCCTAATAAATTATTAATTACCCTAGCGTATTCTTGATATAATTTAATATGATTAATTATCCCAACCTACCCTTAATCAATTTCAATTCCAATTTATTACCCTAACAAATTATTCATTACCCTAACGTACTCTTCGCCTATTCCAATAAACTATTTATTGCACTAGCACACCCTTGACCTATCCTAACAAATTGTTCCTTCTCCTAGCGTACTCTTGACCTAAGCTAGTCAATTATTCATTGTCTTAGCGTAGACTTGACCTATCGCAAATCATTATTCGTTACCCTTACGTACTCTTGGCCTATATTCATAGATCGTACATTGACTAAGCATACTTTCACGATCAAACGACTTTCATGTGGTCAAATATATACAATAATATTTTCCATCTTTAAAAGTCAATCTATTTTTGTGTAAGTATTATTAAATAAAAAAAGAATTCTATTTATTCCTTCCTACCGTGTTTGGTAATTCAACCACCTCCGCCATTTCATCCGAAATGTTCATCTCGTCCGCCCCATCTCATTCATTTAAATAAATTAATTATATCCAATCCACTTCACATTTCCACCGTCTGGTTCATTATATTATTCCCTCGGCCTCGTCAAAAACATCCAATTTGCTCATTGCCTATCTTACAATAAACGAATACGTTCAACTCCATTGAAATCCGTTTCGTATTTTTTTTTTATTCCCGGTAGATGTACAGGTCTCGAGATTACGGGAGTTATGATATTCAGCTTTGACGTATATTTTTTTCCATGCTGTTCGTCTCTGGGTTTATTCCAGAAATGCGCATTTGTGATGGCGGCAATTCGTATTTGTTGTCGGAAATGTGACGTTAATATTCGTATAAATCATGGGGCGCTGGAAGGAAAGCGGGTGTTGTTCTGCGTGCGGATTGTGAATGTAACGCGGTAATGATATTAGCGGGTTTGATCGATGTGCGCTTGTATGTAAACGAGGGTAATCACTATATTTCCATTTATATACCATTCGGATATGTTGATAATAACATAGTTGCGTAAAAGTGGTTGATTATAACAAAATCAATATACACTAACTAAACCATTAAAAGTATTTAAAATATAATATTTGTATTAAGACAAATGATTTATTAGTGGACACCCTCGCATAAAATATATCTATTTTAACTCAAATAAATAAGAAAATGCTTATAAATATTTCTAAAATAAGGTTTAAAGAAACATATACTTACGTTATTTTTATTAATTAAATAAACACTTAACTTCCCACCATTATCATCGCTGATTACAGTGACATCTAGCGTGAAGTACTTAAATTGGAGCCATAGAAAAATTGGTTTATTTTTTAAAAGTTAAACGTCAATAGATGGCACTACTAGTTCAACCCTTAATTTATCAATGGTTATTCAAATTCTTTTTGATAATTTCTATGAAATGTATTTTTAATTCGTTTAATTACAATATAATTATCTATAATAACTATCTATCTAGATGAAGTACTTAAACTGTAGCCATAGAAAAAAGAGTTTATTATTTAATAAATTAAATGTCAATAGATGACACTACTAGTACAACTTTAATTTATCTATGGTTATTCAAATACTATTCTATAATTTCTATGAAATGTATTTTTAACTCGTTTAATTACAATATAATTATCTATAAAAACTATCTATTTAGATGAAGTACTTCAACTAGAGCCATAGAAAAAAGAGTTTATTATTTAATAGTTTAAAGTTAAAATAGATGACATTCAAAGTACATTCTTAATTTATCTATGGTTATTCAAATCCTATTTGATAATTTCTGAAATGTATTTTTAATTCGTTTAATTACAATTTATTTATAATCATTTTGTACATCAAAATGATTATAAATAAATTGTCGTAGAAAATAATTGTTTATGATTATTTTTTGTAATTTAGTTTTAGATGGTAAATTTGAATGTATTCGCAAAATGTATATACAACTTATGAAAATGTTTATTAATTTATTATTAAATTTAAACTTCTGTACATTGCAAACCTATTAGTTTCACGTAAACAATAACTTATTGTATTTAATTGTATATACATATTTATTTTAGCATTGGTTAAACGTTTGTTTTCTAATAATATTTCTACATATATGTTATTATTACGACCGCTTATGTAAAAATAACTTAAATTATAAAAAATACTAATTTTAATGTAATATTAATAAATGAAATCCCAATTTAGTTGAGTGAAGACCTCTCTTGAGTAAAATAAAAAGCCTTTTGACGTGTACTAGATAGGATGCTATTCATAGATGGCGCATATGTTCAATTCAAAAATTCCTGTAGCTATTAAAATATGATCGTTGGAAGAATTATATCATAAATAATCTTACTTTTCATTATTAAACTATTTCATAATCACATTCAACTGTAATTTTTAGTTTTGACAAATATTATATTAATCTTAAAATTCTTCAATACAATAATAAAACATCTTTATATATCTTTCTATGATTTTCTAAGCGCCACCTATATGTTATATTTTAAAACGCTGTAACGGTAGTTCTCTGAAATGCGTTGTATATACAGGTGTTCCAGCGTGTATAAAAATTTAAACGCAATTCCCGCCTACAAATAGTAGCTTCTCGTCACGCCTAGCTGCGCAATAATTTCTCATAAATAAGCAGCGCCTGTAATAGTTTTCTGTATGTATTCGCCGTGTTTACGCATGACGTAATTGCACAGCCGAGTCCAAAGAGTACGGGAAAAGTCGCTCGCCTCTCACGAATAAATTATTTTACGAAACGGTAAACAGTCGCGGCCGGTCTCTTCATTAGCGCCAGGATGATGATGTCGAAATTTTGGACCGCCGGTGTGGCGATTTTGCTGCCGAACGTCGGCGGTTTCCTTGGCAGCATACCGGTGAGGAACAACTTGCAGCCGTGGTACGCCGGCCTCAAAAAACCCGACTGGAGGCCCCCGAATTGGGCCTTCGCTCCCGTGTGGACCACCCTCTACTCGACGATGGGCTACGCTTCCTTCCTAGTCTGGAAACACGGTGACGGATTTAATGGTAATTATTGTTGTCAGGCAATTATTAATAAATGTGATGCAATTTGAATAAACATTGACAATGTGTAAGAGGAATTGATTTATACAAATAAATAAATGTTTATTTTCTTGTGAACAAAAAGTCACTTATTCTATAACTAATATAAAATCGTATATATTTAATGATAATAAAATGCAATTAAAAAGTGTTCAAAGTTTAATAACATGTAAAACAAGTTTCAGATTGTAAAGTATTATGTTAATTAAATATTACACTCTAGGTGTTCATACATTAACTTTGAATCATTTATTTTTATTAGGATTTCACCACTCGAGGAATACTGCTCGATGTCACCCATCCTAAGCATACATGAGCAAGTGGCTTAAAAAAATATTTAATTCAAAGTTAGAATATTAGTATAAGTATCAAAAATTGAGTATTCAAATTCAGTGGAAAATTATTCAGTATACATTACATAAAAAATTAAAAGTGGGCACATGTTAACAAGGTCTATTTATATGGTATCTATTAAGTATAGGTAATAAAATTAATTATGACTTTAAAATGTAATTAATTGCCCATCACAGTAAATGCTTTTAAAAAAAATATAAACACTACAATTTACAATATTACAGGTCCTGCAGGTCTTCCTCTAATGCTCTATGGAGGGCAGCTAGCTCTGAACTGGGCCTGGTCACCAATTTTCTTTGGCATGCATGATTTAAAGCTGGTAAGTATTGAAAATCTTGAATGTAGATTTTTAAAACATTATATAAAGCAATATTGTCATTTGTTTTTTTATTGATTGGGACAATTTTTTACATCCGTTTACATAATAATTAAAACGTTTCCATGATGGTGTTATGTTATTTCAGGTTAGTTAATGAACGAAACATTTTAATAATTGTAGATACTGAATTATTCATTATGATTCAATTAATATAAATTGATATTCACCTTAGTGCACATTTAATCGAAACAGGTTTGATTTTATTTGCCATTTTTATATATTCATGATTTAAAGTGTAACGAATATTGAAGGCTACTTTCATGGTTTCTTTTGAAGAAAATTATCTTTAATATTATGTAATATTCTTATCTTGTGCAAATTAGTGCCTTCCATGAAAAAAATGCTTTCATAGAAATAATATCTATAATGCCTTTAAACTTAATGAGAATAAGTACCTATATACAATGTTGAAAAAATTGAATTATTATTATTTATGTCAAAATAAAAGTTATAACTATTATTTAGACCATTTAAATTGTGTTTACAGGAAATAAACATTTGTACGTTGTACAATTCATATCATAACCTTTTAATATTTTTTGTGTAGGCTTTCTATGAAATCATAGCCCTTGATGCAGCGGCAGTGGCGACTGCCTACATGTTCTACCAGATCAACCACAGAGCCGGACTGATGTTCATACCCTATTTAATGTGGCTCGGACTGGCCAGCTCACTCACCTACGTTATCTGGAGAGATAATCCGCAAGAGGGCGCTAAAATCACCGAAATTAAGGATAAGTAAATTGCAGGCGCAGTACTTCATTTGCAGAAATGAACATATCCAAAGCAACATTCGATAGCTTTTAATCACAAAAACGTATTGTAATACTTGATAATTATAGGTACATAAATCGCCTGCAGTATATTATATTACAAAATTGAAAATTTCACTACGCATAAACTGTTAAAATATTATATAAGATGTAAAGACACATCTTTAGGTTTATAAAACTATCTAAACTCATTACATCTTTATTTTTAGCTAAAACAGTGATTTTTTCGATTAAGCGTTTATATTATGAATCTCAGTGCGCTTGTACCCATGATTTTCAAGCATTTAACACAAATATTTTATATAACTATATTAGTATTATTATTTTTAAGAGGTAAAAGTGTATACAATATATTTATGTTTTACTTATAATTTTTTTAACTTGTAGTCCCACAACCAACAAATTATTTTAAGGGTTTAGAAATTAAACAAAATTCAGAAGCATTATCTATATATTATTATATATCATCTCCAAGAGAAGTAACGTATAAAAGCAATAAATAGTCTAATATATTAAACAGTATAAAAACATTCATTATTGCACCTCGAGTGTTCTTGGTAAGGCAAAAAACCGAAACGCTATGTATACAGTATATAAAAACAGAGTTTGTACAATTACCTCATCAAAGGTACAACCCTCATTATGCGTATTCAAACATTACAATACTTATCTTTAGCATAATACGAATAGAGATTATTAGAATAGTACGATCTTTATATAAACACCACCCTAGTATACTGTTTTAGTATGCATATACAGACGCGTATACCATTTTGTTAACCTCTTCATGTATAATAACAAAATGGTGTGAATGTGGAAGTACCATACAATTGAAATCTTACTTAAACAGTAGATACCTTAAAAGTATGGCATTGGTGTATGTTAGTGTTAAATGCAACTGTACCGAGAAGAATAGTAATATGAAATAATGAAAACAAATAAAGGGGTGGTTTAATTCACCCTTTTATTTGATGATGTGTCAAAACTTTATATTAGTTCTTATTAATATGATTATTAAACCTAAATTATACAAGTCATGCTCTAACATATTGTATTCGGAAAATATAAGTGCTACTTTTGTGGGATAACTATCCTGACATTACATTATCACATATTTTGATTAGTGGTAGTTTAGCAAATATATTTTATGCATCATTCAATGGTATTGAAATTTTTATAATGGTAATCAAATAAGGAACCTATTTAGTGGACAGCATATACTTCTGCAATAAATTCAATGCCTAGAAATCAAACTTTTATATTAACCTTTTGTTTATAAGAGCACCACTAAAATATAATCGAAAGTTAACATTTATTTCCATTAGAGAAAATTGTTTTGTTTTTGTAAAATCAATTCATGGTTTTAATGTTTATTAAAGTTTAAAAAAAAATAGTTGTGATATTAACAAAGAATAGTATTTTAATTTATAGACTAAAAATATATCTCTTAATATTGTTATATTTATAAAAATCTTAATAACTAGTGCTTAATTTAGGCATTTTTAATCTATTAATTGGCAAAATTCGCATTAGAATTTGCTAATTAATATATTTAAAATATCCAAATTAAGCAATATTTATTAAGATTTTTTTAAATACAACAATATTAAGAGGTTTTCATTTTCTCTAATGGAAAATAAATTATTGTTTGAGTAACCATTTTTGTCTTTTATTCCTGACCAGTGTGATCCTTTTTTGGGTGCAACACAACCTAAAAATACAAATATCATAAATATTTGGTCCATTGAAGGAATGGCAATAATTCGATGGTTCGGTATGGAATGCAGAATCACAATAAACGTAATTCTTAAGGAATGGATGCCGATACTAAGATAAATCTAAAACTTCCGAGTTACAAAAAGAGATCCATCCCTCCTAGTGGAATTAGAGGGGAATGACGGGCGCGCCTCCAGTTCCACCCGCGAGCTCGTAAACTTTCATCGCCACTTCCGCCGCTAATTTATCGGTTTCCGCTTTGGTGGCGGCCTCGGCATACACTCGAACAATGTCTTCAGTTCCCGACGGCCGAACGAAGGATCTTCCTTTGCTGTATTTCGCTACCAGGTTGTCGATTTCGTCTTGTAAACCGGTGGGGGTTACACAGATCCTTTCTGCGTCCGCGGTTGTTATCACATTTCGATCCTAAAAATAATTAATACACTAAATTGTTTAAATAATTACATACTAATATTCGAACCTCAACAACAACTTTCATCAGCTTGTTTGGCAAATCGGTGTAAGCAGACTCCCAGTCGCTAGTATCCCATCCTTTATCGTGTAATATCGTTTCTACCAAAAGCATGTCCGATATAGCATCACCTACGGTTTCGTTTATTAAATCAATTAATATCAACAATCGCTCTGCAGAAGCACGCTGAGATTCGGATAAACTAAAACAGATTTGCATTTTAGTATAAGAAATAAAACAGGAAAAATTTATTTGATTGTGATAAATGTAAACTCGACAATTTGGTTTTACCTAGATATTTATTATATTTATAGTGGTAAAACAAAGTTATCCATTTTAATTTCATCATAGAAAAAAATTATAACAAATACTTGATATTATTAAAAGTGTCCAACAGAAATTTTAACAAATACTTGCTATAGTATATACCTACACAAAATGTTATTACATCAAACAAACATGTATATTTTTATTAAAAATTATTATTATTTTGTAACATATTTGGTAGAAACAAGTAATAGAATTATTTGAGACTATCAAAACAGCGAAATATTATACATGCATTGTCTGAGAAGAATCTGTTTTAATATTTATTGAACTAGCACAATTCAAAATATTTACCTTGAATCACTAGAGGCTTCTTTAAGTTTGTTCTTTGCAAAATCACTGAACACGACCGTTCCATGTCCATTAGCTTCGAAGTACACTCCTATATCATATTCTAAAGCTTTATGATGTAAATGCTTGACTCCAGTTGGAACACAAGCAACAGGCACTTTCTGAAATAAAACAGTAATAATTTTAACTAAAAGTACTTATGGTGCAATATAAATAAAGCTCCAGATTACATATTTTCCATGTTAATATAATAAATAAATAATTATAAAATAAAAAATCAGTCCTACTTGTTGTACTAAACAATGCAAGCTCAGAATTTCCATTTTTTTTTCGAAATTTTAATAAGTAATGTTAGATTTATTAATAATAATAATAAACTTACAAGTTTCTTAGTGATGTATTCAGTTGAAGCACCATTGGCGTACGCAGTCTGAATTAAACCTAGGTTGAGATCGATTCCAGTCTGTTCCAGCAGCCCTTTGAGGTAGCCGGCAATTAATGTTGCTATCCGATCCCCGTCAAGCAAGTGGAAGTTGTTGGCATCGTCCAGGTAATAGTAGACGATGCGATCAGCATCCCCATCGACGGACACACACCTGACACCTGTTTCATTCGGGATTCCAGTGGGGAAGGTTTGCTGGGATTTGACATAATCGGCGCCACACTGAAAATTGTATTAAATAGAATTATTACATTATTTGTTGTAAACACACTTCCATTACAAATCAAAATCTGCATTGAATTTTTTTATACACACATACCACAAGTTCTGTATTGTTAACAAATATATTTAAATATTTAGTGATACCTGTGATTTCAGTCTGACTATACTGTTGGATAACCTAACCTCAATTTTAGCAGTGAAGATTTTCACAAAAAAAAAAAACATAACCTCAATATTTTTGCTTCTAAAAAATTGAACGAACTCGTAATAATAAAATATTGAGTGCTTAACATTTACACACGTACAGATCCCATCTTTAATTAAAGAGAGCACAATATCTTACCTTACATTAATTGTTAAAGAGCATTGAAATTAAACAAATAACTGTAAATTGTATTTACAAACCATTAATGTAATTCGTTAATAGGTAATTATTAATTGTTACATTATATTTACCATATAATTAAGTTTTCCAGATCCGATTGAAGCGTCGTTATAATACCGAATATTTAAGCAATCGCCCAATCTCTCCTGGAACAGCTTGATTTTCTTCGCACCGACCCCGTTGGCTCCGTCGTACAGGATAAGGTTGTTATAGTTTCCTTTGGTGTATTCGCTGCCTCGCAGTTTTTTGAAGGCGGTCACCAGTTTGTTGTAGTAGCCTTCTTCTGTGGCGACGCCGTATTCGCCTCTGCTGTTTCTGCATTTTACGAAGTAGTGTAGCTGCGGCGTCGTCACGATGCCGAAATCCATCGGTTTGCCTGACAGGGCTAGGACGCCGTCCATCAAGGATTTTGCTAGACTGGGGCTGCTGGGTCTAAAAATGAATTCAAATAATATTGATTTTTACATATACTAATGTAATTTTTAGACATAATTATTCCTTAATAGTAAATATACTAAAATCATTACAATAAAAAATGGTGTAATTACTTACCTAGTATCTTTTCCTACATAAATTTCTACCCTGTTTGTCATATCAATATTGAACTCCTTGACAATGGCATTGATTGTTTCTTCAAGTTGGTCATCTCTAAAAAATATATTTTTTTTTTCAAAATTAATATTTTATATAAGTGCTTTTCCTGGAAAATGACATGCAAATTTAATTCTTATCACATTCAACAAATGTGGTAATATTGACCTTGAAATTAGATTAAAGGTACCATGATTCATAATTAAAAACGTTTGTAGTACTTTGATATTTTTCTTAGCATTAAGATAAATTAAAATAACATATATACACATTGATTAAAGTAGGCAACCCATTAAGCACTACCATAATTAATTTCATTATAATTAATAAAACAATTGTTTTAAATACTTTTTAATTTTGGTTTTTATATATTTAATTTATTTATATTTAAAAAATATGATGTTTTTTATATACATATTTTTATTTGTAACACTATAATGTATCATAATTTCAAGCAATATTTCAAGGTAGAGATCACATGCTCATAATGCATAACAATATTATTTTCATTACTCACGAGGCTTAGATTTACATACCAATGAATCATCCAATTATTTCTCAACACATTCTATACAAAGAACATTTCATGAATAACCCAAAACATAATCATCGTGTGGTTTAAATTTACTCAATAATTTTAATGTAATTCTTCAATGTTGTCAGCATTTAATTGGTGATACATTTTAAGTAAAAATAAATACACTTTTCACTTTGTTTTACCACAATAGACAATGTGACAGACAAGTGAAAAGTGTATTTATAATTTTAATATATTTTTTATAATGTTTATGAACAATATTTCTATAATTGATTTTAATATAAACATTCTTCAAGTAAATTAAAACACACTGCTCATTACTGGCATACATTAATTGGAGTTCATGCATTATTTAAGTGTTTCAATTGTTGACAGGAAACTAATTAGGGGTTTCCAATGGACTACCAGCCGTGGGAATAAAGTGGTGTGCAATTTGATTGCCTACATTTCCCTAATGGAGGCCTTGCATGAAATGCTGCATTGGCGTTGTAGCTGGTGACCTGAACTTTCAAAAGTTCAAACCCAATGTATGCCAAAAGTTTACACACCTCGCATTCAACTTACACACCAGCCATAAAAATAATATTTCATTTTTATAGAATTTATATTTACATATATAAATTATATTAAATAATTAAGACAAATTATGTAATTAGGAAATTAATATATAAAAAGTATAAATAGAAAAATAAATGTAGAAATACTATAAAACCCAATGAATCATTAATAAATAATTTTAATAGTGTAAGTCTTTAAGGAGTACTCAATTTTATCTTAATCTCCAAAATCTATTTACATGATAGTACATAAAGACGTATTTAAGTACATAGATAACAAGTTATCAGAAATATAACAAAGGTGTGCACTTTATCATTACAATGACCTATTATAATTATAGTCTATTTAAAATTTAAAAGTAATAAAATAAATAAATATATAAACTGATGTATTTCCCATTTATAAAAGGTTATGAAATTGTACTGCCTAATTTTCACAGTTATAATAACCAATAAACCACTGTAATTATAGTCACATTTAAAAACTAATTAATGATATTAATACACCTCGACCAGCAGCAATAACTGATGTATGCAGTTATTAAAGAAACTACTTTATTTTACAAAGATGTCACTTTGTAAAATAAAGTAGTTTCTTTGTGTTCTTTCTTCTCTTTTTTTTTGCTGTACTATAAATGAGAAACATATTTTCTCCTCTTGTTCATTAATTGCTGTATTTTGTGTATGAGAGAGAGACCGAAAAAATAACTGCCTTATTTTATAGTTTTGTGTTGGCATTTGATATTTTAGCTTAAAATATTAGAAAAACATGTTATTAATGAATGGGCTCAGTATCAATTATGTATGTAAATAATGTAGAAAGAAACTTGTTTGGATCTGGTATTGTAGGTAACATTAGAGTAAAAAAAGAAAGTATAGTCGATTGTAACAAAGTTGTTGAAGGTTGACGCGGTAATAAAATTAAAAGCAAGGTGTTAATGAACTGTTTATGCCTTGCAGATGATTACTTTCTTTATATAAATCAAAAATTAACTAAACTAAAATATTCTTATATTTTGGAGATATATGGAATAAAGGGAATATGTCTTATCATTTTATCCACTTATATCTCATGAAAAATATTTCTCATATTCTATCAAGCTAACCAATAATATCACTTTATAAATTTTATTTGATAGCTGAAATATTATATATTAAATCATGTATCTTCTACAAGGTTTTACATATGTACTAAAGACATTTTAAATCGTAAAAATTAATAAAGTAAAATGCACTTTGTTGATGTGACATGACTATTTTTTAACAACTGGTTTCATGAAAATAAATGACCTTGGAAATGTTGAAACCTGTCTGTGACAAAAAATCTAGTTATACTAAAGTGAATTTTATTTAATTCATCTTATAACCCTATTTTAAAGTAATCTAATATTTTGTATGGTTCACGTGTTAACCTCAATGTTTCGTTGATCATTTGAATTGATATTATTTACTCGACTGTAATATGTTGGTCTTCACACTACAACTGCATGCACCATTGTTATTAAAATAAAGATAAGTTATAATAAAACTATATGAAAATGCGTATTTTATTTCATTGTTTTTTTTGTTTTTTCATGTGTACATTGTTTTTTCTAAGACTCCTATATTTGTATCACAATCTTATTCTTTTATAGTGGTATATCCAAAGTGGTATATTCTTAAATCAGTAAATAAATAAATAAGCCAATCAATAATATTAACATAAAACATAAAAAACAAAACTTACTAATTGATTTTTAATTGAGAACTAAATTTTGATTTAAATTGGATCTTTGATTTATTTCATATTAATATATATAATAATCATCAATAAAATTTCTTCAATTTTGTTTATTATACCAAATTTCATAAAAAGAATTTATACAAAAACAATTTTAAAATAGACATCTATTTTCAATTCCTACATTTTTGAGGAATTCACTTCATTGTACATTTTTTTATTTGAATTATATCAAAACACTTTTCATTACACTTTCATGATTAGTTTCAATTACATAGTAATCATTATCATTTTTTTAATTTCACATTATTAAGTATTAATTTTCTTTTACCCTATTATTAAATTAATTTTAATTCACTTTAATCATATTGAAATTAGATTATTTATATTATTATTATTATTTATATTTTCTAATCTAAATTTTAAAATTTACTCACCCAACATTGGCAAATTTAGTGGCCCACGCCTCCCAGCTCTGCTCGAGCATCTCCCCCTGCGGGTCCACCAGTTTGACCCCGTTGTCGGGCTCCGGATTGTGGGAGGCGGTGATCATCACCCCGATCACGGCTGCATCAAATTAAATAAAATATTCCGCACGGAGACTATTGGCAAACTGACCTTTTTTGTAACGCGCCCTGAGCACGGCGAGCAGCCCCATCCTGTACATGACGTAGCCCAGCTTGCTGGCCCTGGAAAGAGGGGTTGTCTTGGTCAGTGGGGGGCATGTGGGTCACACCTCATAACCTGCAAGGGTCGAGGGCGAGAAAATGGGGTAGAACGTGTACTCACTTTGTCCTGAAGCCAGCCGTGCCATATTGTATGTCGGCCTTCTCGGTTTTCGGGTGCATTTCTCTGGCAAAAGCGTAGACCGTTCTAAAACTTGCCATGTTGGTTGATGCCACTTGAATTTTTATAGGAGCCGCAAGTCAGACAGAGACGGGCGCATGCGAACGCGTGCAATAGAGCATATCCTCTGGCATTTAACGAGCGCAATACACTTTCACTTTCCTTTTTTTTTATAATTTAAATTATAACAGGTTTTTGCGTTATTTTCCTGACTGAGGACAAATTTCAGTAACGGAGTTACAGATACAACGTCTACCTATTGATTGTGGTGACAATGAAGTCCCCCTCATCCAAAAAAAGCGTTCCAAATTTGTACAACACGACCGTTTCGTACAATTAAAAGTAATTGAAAAGGAAGTACAACACGCCGCCCGCCTATTAAACACTTTCGCTCTTCGTATTGAGACACAAAGTGTAGACTTGTTTATAATGAGATTGATGGGCATTCTTTGTCCATAGACATATTTGGGATTACCCTTTTAATTACTTCATGATTTGTGTTTTTTAACGATCTTAAAAAAATAAATATTTAATTTTACAAAATATTGCATAAAGATTTTGTAAGATTTATTAATTCATTCCAATATCTATATAACAATAAACTAAAGTTGGGTCTGCGGTCGATATTAATATATAAAAGTATGCCTTTTATTCAAAATTGAAATATAAATCAATTAATGCCCATTTGCACCGCAGCTACTTAACCATTGATTAAAATTTAATCACTGGTTAACGAAAAATCGGTTTGCACCGCAACTTTGTCCCGGTTAAAGTCCCCCAAAAACATCAAATATTTAACCAGCCGATTTTGGCCGGTTAACGTGCTAAATACGTAACGACTAACTTCAGGACGTTTATAATCGTGAAGTTATTTATGTACATTTGTCAGACATATTTTATTGTGCTAACCTTTGCTAACAATGGATTTGATAATTGACGAGATTGACGAAATTGATGACTTGGATGTTATTGATTTCATTAATTTCGGTTTACCTCGTCAAATAAACGTTAGGTTAAACTATTTTGATATATATTATTCGAAGGCGACATTGATTTTCCAGTTGATTGGTAAGCTTTTAATATAAAAAGAATGATAAACATTTATAAATGTTTCTTTTTAGCAATAATTGTGTTTCACCTATGAATCAGTTGCTGACATGTCTGCGGTATTATGCCACAGGTGGACATTTGCAAACTATAGCAGATAGTAGTGGAATGCATTTGTCTACAGTATCCAGAATTGTAGTACGTGTTATAAATGCAATTGCCCAACACCACCGAACATTTATTAAGTTCCCAACTGTGGAAGCAACCCAAGAAGTTCAGCAAGAGTTTTTTAAAATCGCTGAATTTCCACGGGTTATAGGAGCTATAGATTGTACACATATTAAAATAAAGTCAACTGGTAAAGTCAATTTATTTTAAATTACTATAAACACCATACAAATCATCATTGAAATGTAAATTATTAAATATATTTGAGGTGGCTTATTTAAAATATATAATTTATTACAAACTATACTTAATTTATTATAAATAAAGTGTTATCCTTATTGCATTAATATTAAATGTATTAATTTGAGATATGTTTTGTAGGAGGAGAAGATCCTGAAATTTTCCGCAACCGAAAATCGTATTTTTCAATAAACGTGCAAATCATTAGCAATGCGGATTTAAAAATCACAAATGTTGTTGCCAGGTGCCCAGGATCAGTTCATGACTGAACTATTTTTAATAATTCTAGAATAAATGCAGAGGCTGAGCAGAGACGCTACCAAAACTGCATTCTTCTTGGTAAGATTAAGAACATTATTTAGTGTTCTCTCAATCACTGTCAATTTTTTTTACATTTCTCAGTTTTATAAAAGAAATTAATTTGAACTATAACATTAGTGACATTTTTATCTATGCACCATAGCAGTTAATGGGTTTTCTGTTGCATTTGTTGCAGTGTACTGTCTAAAGTAGACAACTCTTGGCCGCTATGAAATTCACTTATCAAATTCAATTTAACCAAATATTTTCTTCGATATCTTATTAATTTAAGATTTTTTTTATTATAAACACTATTAAGAGTTGTTAACGACAATGCACACTTGCAATGTACCAAAAAAAATGCTGAATTTCCCAATAGAAAAATCATAAACAGGTAATAAAGTTTGTACCATGTAAATTTTACGGTGCATAGATAAAAAAAAACGCAGGATATATGTAATGACTGTTACTTCATTACAGGTGACAGCGGCTACCCAAACAAGCCATATTTATGCACCCCATTGATAAATCCCGTAACACAGGCGAAAATACGCTACAATGAATGTCACATCAAAACTAGAAATAGTATAGAGAGATGTTTTGGTGTGCTGAAAAGACGATTTCCTGGGTTGGCATATGGGTGTCGTTTAAAAGTATCGACAACACTAAAACTGATAATTGCAACTTCAATTTTTCAAAATATTGCTATAATGTACGACGAGGGTGTCAGGATTACCTGATGACATAAATAGAGAGATACAATTATTAATTATCAATGGAAATATTGATGCCATTAATAATAACAATAAAAATATTGGGAATGTCCGGAGACAGTTAATAAATAATTATTTTAACAATTTATAGTTTAATAAAATTTATTAAAATGGAGTAATTGTAATTTTTTTATTTTTATGTCCAAATTTAAACACTTTCTGCATTTCGCTTTCCTTTGATATACCAAAGCACTCTGAAACTTGTCACGCGTGTAAGGAATAAGAAATATAGGTTAAGTATATAAACGCGCCACTGTCAATTGTACGGCATAAAAATACCAAAAATAAAAATTAAAACCCTATAAAAACGTGTGCTCTCTATGTTATTACTCTGTGATCGGTGGTTACTTAATCAGCCGACGGTGCAAACAAAATATTCTGGTTAAAGTTAGTAGCGATTAGTTAATCGAAAAATTTAACCAGACCTGGTGCAAGTGGCCATAAATGTATAGAATTTAAAAAATGAGTGCTACAAATTTAAATTGTTTGAGGTTCTAAATAGATCGAATAAGAAAGTGTTTTATTTAAATACAATTCAATATTTATATTCGCATATTGTCTGTTAATAATATTTACTGTTTACAAAATCGGCACAATTTTGATCGTTAGCTTATTGTTTGGGTTAGATATATCAAAAACAAGAGTAGTATAAGATTAAAGAAAATATTGGTTTTGGTAAAAAATCAAATAATACTTCCAGTAGAATTTGTTGTCCACTGATATACTAATTTTAAAATGGAAAAATTTTACATTCTGGTGCATTCCTGTTCGGCAGTAGCGTTAGCAGAAGAATTAACTCCTTCAGGGTATGTGTGGAAGATCATCTAGGATGAACTCTGCCCAATTCTTGTGCAGTCTAAATTATGTGTGTATATTATTTATTTTATTTTTGTATGTATTAGGTTTTTTTGTTAGCACTGAATTAAAAACACAAATAAATAAATAAATAACATTACAATGAGTTATAATAAACAGAATCATTGACATGGTTACTACGCGGTTTTCGATTCAGAGTAAGTTATAATATAGTTTTTAACTAAATTTACGATATTTAATTAATATTAACATTAAAGTAAATTGCTAAAAATAGTGGTATATATTAGAGGAAGTTATTTCAAATAAGTTTAACTAATTGACATTTTTATAAACCATAATACAAACCATAAATTACTAGTAACAACAAGGTTTCTTTTTGAAAATATATTTTAAGAGCAGAAATATTTTTTTTGTTATCTATTTTCTTTACATGCTTAAAAATTCAACTTAAAATGATACTGAAGATAGCCAAACGATTTATTACTGTTATTATTGTGTGATTATTCATGATAACAAAATTTTATCAAAAAAATATATCGTATCTGTTTCTTAAATGCGATTAAATTAATATAGAAATCATTATCTAAGATATGCAAATGTTATATGTAATGATAATTAAAACTTAAACGCCTAAGAATAGGCAACTCAATTTACTACAACTAATATTTAATGTAGTGAAATTAATTTAAAATGAATAATAAAAACCCAAATGTTTCAATAATAAATATATGTGATAAGATCATATGAACAAATGCAACGAAATTTTCTAAATAAATTAAATAAAATGTTACCATTTGCAATGGAAAGATCATAACAATACAAATATTTTGAAGATAAAGTTTGCGACCGTTACTATTAGATAATTTATCAAAAACACTAAACTAAAATAGTAGGGTATGGTATATAGTACTTCTTGATATGATTAATTATTTTATTTTCTGGACCGGTTTCGAGCTCAAAGGCTCATCTTTAGCAGAAAAACGTCTAATGGCCACTTGCACCAGGTCTGGTTAAATTTTTCGATTAACTAATCGCTACTAACTTTAACCAGAATATTTTGTTTGCACCGTCGGCTGGTTAAGTAACCACCGATCACAGAGTAATAACATAGAGAGCACACGTTTTTATAGGGTTTTAATTTTTATTTTTGGTATTTTTATGCCGTACAATTGACAGTGGCGCGTTTATATACTTAACCTATATTTCTTATTCCTTACACGCGTGACAAGTTTCAGAGTGCTTTGGTATATCAAAGGAAAGCGAAATGCAGAAAGTGTTTAAATTTGGACATAAAAATAAAAAAATTACAATTACTCCATTTTAATAAATTTTATTAAACTATAAATTGTTAAAATAATTATTTATTAACTGTCTCCGGACATTCCCAATATTTTTATTGTTATTATTAATGGCATCAATATTTCCATTGATAATTAATAATTGTATCTCTCTATTTATGTCATCAGGTAATCCTGGTACACCCTCGTCGTACATTATAGCAATACATATTTTGAAAAATTGAAGTTGCAATTATCAGTTTTAGTGTTGTCGATACTTTTAAACGACACCCATATGCCAACCCAGGAAATTCTTTTCAGCACACCAAAACATCTCTCTATACTATTTCTAGTTTTGATGTGACATTCATTGTAGCGTATTTTCGCCTGTGTTACGGGATTTATCAATGGGGTGCATAAATATGGCTTGTTTGGGTAGCCGCTGTCACCTGTAATGAAGTAACAGTCATTACATATATCCTGCGTTTTTTTTTTATCTATGCACCGTAAAATTTATATGGTACAAACTTTATTACCTGTTTATGGTTTTTCTATTGGGAAATTCAGCATTTTTTTTGGTACATTGCAAGTGTGCATTGTCGTTAACAACTCTTAATAGTGTTTATAATAAAAAAATCTTAAATTAATAAGATATCGAAGAAAATATTTGGTTAAATTGAATTTGATAAGTGAATTTCATAGCGGCCAAGAGTTGTCTACTTTAGACAGTACTTTCAGACAGTACACTGCAACAAATGCAACAGAAAACCCATTAACTGCTATGGTGCATAGATAAAAATGTCACTAATGTTATAGTTCAACTGAGAAATGTAATTAATATAAAAAATTGACAGTGATTGAGAGAACACTAAATAATGTTCTTAATCTTACCAAGAAGAATGCAGTTTTGGTAGCGTCTCTGCTCAGCCTCTGCATTTATTCTAGAATTATTAAAAATAGTTCAGTCATGAACTGATCCTGGGCACCTGGCAACAACATTTGTGATTTTTAAATCTGCATTGCTAATGATTTGCACGTTTATTGAAAAATACGATTTTCGGTTGCGGAAAATTTCAGGATCTTCTCCTCCTCCTACAAAACATATCTCAAATTAATACATTTAATATTAATGCAATAAGGATAACACTTTATTTATAATAAATTAAGTAATGTTTGTAATAAATTGTATATTTTAAATAAGCCACCTCAAATATATTTAATAATTTACATTTCAATGATGATTTGTATGGTGTTTATAGTAATTTAAAATAAATTGACTTTACCAGGTGACTTTATTTTAATATGTGTACAATCTATAGCTCCTATAACCCGTGGAAATTCAGCGATTTAAAAAAACTCTTGCTGAACTTCTTGGGTTGCTTCCACAGTTGGGAACTTAATAAACGTTCGGTGGTGTTGGCCAATTGCATTTATAACACGTACTACAAATCTGGATACTGTAGACAAATGCATTCCACTACTATCTGCTATAGTTTGCAAATGTCCACCTGTGGCATAATACCGCAGACATGTCAGCAACTGATTCATAGGTGAAACACAATTATTGCTAAAAAGAAACATTTATAAATGTTTATCATTCTTTTTATATTAAAAGCTTACCAATCAACTGGAAAATCAATGTCGCCTTCGATTAATATATATCAAAATAGTTTAACCTAACGTTTATTTGACGAGGTAAACCGAAATTAATGAAATCAATAACATCCAACTCATCAAAATCTCGTCAATTATCAAATCCATTGTTAGCAAAGGTTAGCACAATAAAATATGTCTGACAAATGTACATAAATAACTTCACGATTATAAACGTCCTGAAGTTAGTCGTTACGTATTTAGCACGTTAACCGGCCAAAATCGGCTGGTTAAATATTTGATGTTTTTGGGGGACTTTAACCGGGACAAAGTTGCGGTGCAAACCGATTTTTCGTTAACCAGTGATTAAATTTTAATCAATGGTTAAGTAGCTGCGGTGCAAATGGGCATAAATGTTTGAGTTTAATGGATGAGAAATTAAACTCAAACATTTACACGTTTTTCTGCTGCAGATGAACATTTGAACTCGAAACCGATCCAGAAAATAAAATAATTAATCATATCAAGAAGTACTATATACCACAACCTACTATATTCACCTTGATCAGACGGACTTATAACAACCTACTAAACTAAAATACATACTATGTATTACTTTAGTGTTAATAATATGAGTCTTGCACTAAAAATATCTGAAAGAAGAAAGCAAAAAGTAAATCCGGATTATTTGGTTAATTTAAATGCTATTAAAATACAATATTAAGTAAAAGTACAATCAGTTGTTTCTACCTATGAATCTTATAATATATAAATTCTACAGTAAACAGTAAGTAAGTGTTGGTATAGTTAACAACAAATTAATTCAATAGATTAAATAATAATTCTAATTTCCATACATTAAATTAATCGTTTGCTTGGGACCGTATAATTTTAAGAATAATCACTTCATAACTTCATATACTTTCTGAGAAAAAACTTAAACTTATTATTCACTGTATATTTAATATTAAAATTAAAAATAATTAATTTTTGCGCTTAATGTTAATATAAATTGGATAAAGAGCTAAAAATACTTGTACTTCATTTATCAACACTTAATTTTTGGTAATTCGAGTTTCAATAATTGGGTGGTCATAATAAAACCTTTAATATTGAAATAAAACAACACAACCCTCTCTCACAGTGTTCAAAAATAAATGTGAAACCCCTTTAACTGTGTTGTTTTATTTGAATGCGTTATGGAATTTCGTTATGTATTTGCCTCATCAATTCAATATTTAAAAACTTTATATTCATTGAGTTTTTGATAATTATTAAAACTTATGTTGAGAAAAATGTAACAAATGAGGTACTTTTACAATAGTGAACGCACTTTTTCTTTGGTATTGATTAATGTTAACACTGCAATGTTCATCCCAATTATCGAAGCTGTCGGTCATAAAATTTGATCAGAGTGCTAAGAGTTTAACTTTGTGTGTCGTCAATAGACGACGAAACAATAATTTGAACCAGAAAACATTTTTGAAAATGATATAAAAAAATAAACATTTTCTAAATCACAATTGGCTTTTAGTATTTCATGTTTCATTTAAATTTTTTATGTGACTGCCCTAGAAGGTGTTTTTTTAAATTATTATACTTATCTGAAAACACCTTGTTTTTTCGTTTATACAGCCGGTTTTGTGAATATATTTCCTTAGTAAAAGGGTTAATAGAAATATAAGATGTAGATATGGTTGCATACTTAAAATTATAGCATTAATTTACTAATATAACTAAGTTTGTCGTAGGTATTTATACATCTACACTTTACGAAATGTTTTCGTGTTTTTTCTAATTATTAGTTAATTTTCTACAACGTAAAGGACTCTAATACTTTTTTTTGTAGTATTTATACATAATGTCATACATGAAAAGTAAAACAGACTCTTTTATTTTCAAAAGGAAGTTTCAATTTTTAAAACTACGAGATGATTACTTTACTTTTAATTTCGAGTTCTTACTGAGATATTTTCACTATTAAACATTTGGTTTAATTTGCCTATTTGTATTTTGTTATTTGTTTTCTTTCTATTAAATTACTTTGATGTTTTTAGATTAATTCGTTAATTTTTCAATCATGTTTTTGTAATTTTGATGCTCTCATATGACACCGATAGATGATCACCCAGAAGGTATCTTATTGTAGCAAAATATCGTCCTAATCTTCTGTTATTCCTTTTAATTTTGAATTTCCAGCTTTATTTAAATAAATTATGCAACAAGCATTTCAGACGTGCAATCTTGGTTTCGACACTACTTACTAATTTTTAAATTTTTTTTAAATAATAAAGACACTTGTAATAACTTTTTCCGCAGTTTAAACTGTAAAGAAAGTGATTACAAGTGTCTTTATTATTAATGTTCATCTTCACATAACTCAACAATCAATATTATCCTTTTTTATTGTTTTCCCCAAGTTCTTGGTCCAAATCTTAAAATTCTTAAATTAAAATTGCTTCTAAAGGTGTGTACATAATATAATCAGAAAAATTAACAAAATTTATATAATAAGTAATTCAAACAAACTATTGATATTAATTATAAAAAAATACTAATTTCCCATACCAAATTCATCTTAAGAATTCGTCTCTGATAACAGCGCCATCTCTGAATTTCTTAAGAACCTACTCGAGAGTTACATTAGCGACAACTAATTGAAATAATTAATTACTGAAATAAATGTGTGGAACATAAAAAAAACTAGACAGCGTACGATATTAACAAAGTATAGTTTTCTTTAAAAGTTTCTAATTTGTATACCATTAATAAAATTTATCAATTGATTTTTAGTTCTGCCAACGATTTCAAATATTAGTAGAAGATTGTAACGACTTTATTACAATTAAATTTGGCAAGAAGTTAATTTCTATTGAAGATATGTATGTATTAACCAGATTTGAATTATTTAATTGCAAATAATGCTTGAAGACAACTTTATGATACATAATGAATCAGGAACTTTATTATTAACAAAGTAAAGTTTATTTATCATTTGATAAAGTTCTCAATTGCAAATGAATAAAAACTTAATTTGCAGTAGTCCGATAAAATGTTAATTGCAATTAACCACAAAATTAATGCGATATCAATTTTTCTGTAAATGTATCGGTCGTGGATTTTGGAAATTTTTCTAATATTTGGGGCATTGTGTGTAACTTAAAAAAGTTAAGGATATAATCTTGAACGTGCTTTGTTACAACTAAACTAACGCACAATCATTATTTTTTTTTCATGAATGATTTTCTCATTTACCTCGTGGTGAAACATTGTGGAATAATAGGTAATTAATTAAAAACACTTGGTTTGTTTTTTTGTTTACATTTAGTGAAACAAACCAAGTGTTTTTAATGAATTACCTATTATTCACACTTATTAAGCTTAATTAATGGATGTACATAGTTATATAATTATAAATAATAAGTGGAATTAAAATATTTACACTTAATAATTCATGTTTAGTAAAAAAATACTCATATAACTTTTCAAACACTAGTTTCCAGCACTTTTCTAGGTTCTTGTGTATAAAAAATTCTGAAGTGGTGTTATATAAATCAGCAGTTCTCAAGTTTGGTTGAACTAAATAAATGTAAAGTTTGTAAATGTAAAATGGATAAAAGTTTGCTACAAAAATCTCTTTAGGGACAGTTGTGAGTTTTAATGTGTAGTCACTTAGAGTAGTATATTAAGCTAATAAATAATATACTTTGCAAATAAAAGTATAAGAGTAAAGCTGAATTGTATGGCTATCTAATAAAATATACATAAGAAAATACGATACTTACATATACTGGTAACCTACACCAATTGTAAAATTGAATTTTGCCTGTATATTTAGAAGAAATATTTGCATTCTATTTATGCAACCCAATTTACAATCATTATTTTCTGTAAATTATTTAAAAAATAGTAATATAAATACTTAATAATGATTAGTTGAAATTACTAATTGACTATTTTCTAATGTGTTTTCACTAATTGTAAAATTGAATTTTGTCCCATACATTTTGAAGATATATTTTCATTCTAGTTATGCAACCCAGTTTACAACAAATATTTTCTGTAAATTATTTAAAAAATAATCATAATATAAATACTTATTAATGATAAGTTGAAATTACTAATTGACTATTTTCTAATGTATTTTTAATGCGATATAATAATATATGATATTGTATTTTTATTACTATTCGCAAATGTCTTTATTAAATGATCAGCCATTAAGCGGCAACAGGCGGTCTTTTATTACTATAATTATTCTATTAACGTAAGAACGTTTTAATTTTCACCAATATTGACTTACTTATTCGATATAAATTTTTGCTTTCAAATGTAGAGGGAATTTATCGTACTTACAAATTTAATAAATGGTATTAATATTTAAATTATTACTCTATGATTCTCTTAATTTTTAATTTATTTTCTATGCAATATCATTGAATGAAATATTGTCATATTTATTTATTTATTTATTTAACGAGTTTTCTCTTTTTACAAAATTAATATGAACTAATAATATTTTAATATTTCAATCAATTGTAATATGTTTAACTATTAAAGTTAAATTTCCCACCTTGTTTAATGCCTTAATACAAAGAAATTCCCCGAAACAAATTAATAGATTCAAAGTGTCGCATCATTTATATTTACATACAACTACGTTGCTATTTATTTTTAATTATTTGTTAATTAAGCACATACTATAGATATGTCATAAAATAATTTTAAATTTAAATTTTTATTCTGTCTGACGGTAAATTTTAAAACTCGCGCTAAATGTGTTGCCTAGTTTCAAACAATTGCACGTAAACCAGTTGTCGTCAACATGAAGTGATTCCTGCCAGTGAATTAATAAATTAACATTGACGAGGGGACGACCGTACAAATTCAATTGCAATTCAACGATCAGAATTCCAAAGGCGTCGAAAACGACCCACGTCGCATCGTCCGAAGGCTCTATCCACCGTTTCGCCGTTGGTGCGCGCGTGACGTTGCGGTGACTAAGAAAACCGATTGGTGTATAAAAAAACTGGTTTGCTAGTGGGGACCTTCAGTTTCATTTGGCGCCCGCGCTCCGAACCACGAGTTTCGTAGTCTCCGCAGAAGTTTAATTGTTGACGAACTAAGTTCAAGTTAAGTTCCTTCAAGATGGGGTGCGCTTCAGGGATGGTGAAGTACCTGGTCTTCATCTTTAATCTGGTGTTTGCGGTGAGTACCACATTCGAAACGTGTGCTGGGGAGCGTAACGTTTGTGCAACTGTAAATAGGGCGTTGTTGTTTTGCGCATTAGAAATAATATTAAAAAAAAAATAAACCAATGTTTCTTTTGTTCTCGACATGTAAACTTTATCTTGGTGTGCCCAATAAGAAAAAAAAAACATTATTTAAAGTTTTTATATATGCACTAAATTATAAATAATAGTGATGATGAATCACACCTACGCATATGCATAAACAAATAGGTGATCTCATGTTTAAAGTTAAAACATAATTTAACTGACGCAATCGTTTTTTAGGTTAAGTTAAATCGCTTTCAATAATTTTAAATTATCGTAATTTACATGAAATAACTATTTCATTGTATGCATATTTGATTTGGATTACATGTGCCCCTATTATAAAACTAAAATGGGGTCTCATATAATCCAAATCAAATATCCATCAAATCAAATTGTGTTATGTTAACATTTAATTGTTTAATATTGAACTTTTTTTCAATATTTGAATCCTTTTGTTTTGATGTTATCACAGAAGTGCCGTCTTTGTTTTTCTTGTGAATCGATTTATATTGTTTTATCGTTTTTCGGTAAATTTTTACTTTCCCTATATAGTATATATAGGGGGAGTATTGTTTTCGTGATTTTTTTTTGAAAATTTTTTTTTGCGGAAATATCCGTTTTGGGGCCCCCTGAGTCCATTACACTAATTTCTAGAAATTTTTTTTGTGTGTCTGTGTGTCTGTGTGTCTGTCGGTGGGCGCTGTATCTCAAAAACGAAAGATCCTATTGAGATGAAACTTCAAACTTAAGGTTTTATCGTTAAAAACTGGAACTGAAAAGCTTTTGGTAAACATTCATAGACCGGAAGTGGATGTTTACTCGAGGCGTTTTTTTGTTTTTTGGTAATATTTTTCTAAATATTAAAAATTTTAAAAAACGGTTTTAATAAGAGTTAAAGGGAATAATAAACTCAACAAGTTTTATTTGAACATATTTTTCATAAAATTCTTAACTTTCAAGAAAAAAAATAAAAATTGAAAATTTTGATATTTTTTGCCAATTGCTAATAAACTATAAGAGTTACATAGAATTTATATAAAAAATAATTATAGAGAATTTAAAACTAAACAAATTATTAAGAATAGCTTTTTTGCGTAAACTTCATAGTTTTCAAGAAAAATATAGGGAAAGTACTATGATGGCCACATCACCATTTTTTAAATTGGTTTTGGAATTTATTAAAAAAAACAATTTATTGTTAATGAAGATTGTTGTTTTTTGGAGTTTTGAAGTAAATACATTTAAATAGTTTTTAGAAATGGATAATTAAATTTATAATTACCAATAATGTTAATTTTAATAACTGTCAATTGCTTGTCAATTTCGACTTCTCGTTAATCAGCTTTCATCGATTGTCAGTTGTTATTTAAAAATAAAAGTAATAATTAGAATCAATTATTTTGAGCGTTTATTTTCGTAATACTGCATATGCAAATTAATATTTAAGTTATTTATTAACTTCATGGAAAATTACTACAGGAATGTTTACTTAACTTACTAAATTAAATATTTATTTTACTATTACAAATTACATTATAAATTTCTTATTGTGTAGAGTACTATAGGATTTATGATGAAATGAAATCTTTGTTCGTAATTTAGAGATGTAATGTAAAACAACAAAAGTTTTTTTGTGAATGTAATTTGGTACTACCTAAAGTGCCATATTACACTGTTCTCAATTTGGTTAAATTCTGCGTGAATGTTATCTTAAGTTTAGGGTACTGCTTACTAAATTGATAGGCAATATTTTGGTATTTGGTACTACCATCTTAAAAAAAAAGAAGCATTTTAGGGCGTAACACATGAAATGCAAAATAATAGAAGAAATGTTTTTTTTAATTTCTGCAGGATTTTTAACTAGCTTTAGTTATTTTATTTTACGTGTTTTGTAATACCAAAATATCTGAATACATTTTTTTTAAATCACGTTTATGTATCATGACCATGTAGAGTACCATATCTGTATACATTTCTTTTTTAATCCCGTTAATGTACCATGGTACTATGTAGAGTACCATAAGGTGCAAGATGTAGAATTTTTCATAATCCAGTTTAAAATCCCTGCATGAATGTTATTTTAAGCTTGGGTACTACATTCTTAACAGTTAAATATCGATTTTATAAAAATACATTACGTGTATTTTGTAGTACTTATCAAAATTGTAGTATAAAATTTTAAAAACTCGTGAATGTATTATGGTACTATGTAGAGTACCATAGTATACAAAATATTTCTAGAAATAATTTCCAAGGTCAGGTTAAAAATTTTGCATGAATGTTATCTAAAGCTTGGGGTACTATCTACTCAATAATTAAACACAATTTAAAAAAATATATATTACACGTATTTGGTAGTACTTTCTTAGACAAAAAACTATTTTTGTAAACTTATTGCACGAGATGCATATTTTAAGTTTGGGTACTAGTTTCTTAATAATTACATATTAATTGTATAAAAAAATACAGTATACGTATTTTGTAGTACTTTTCAAAATTGTAGTATATAATTTAAAAAATCTCGTGAATGTATTATGGTACTATGTAGAGTACCATAATGTACAAGATATTTGTAGAAATAACTTCAAAAATCAGGTTAAAATTTCTGCATGAATGCCATCTTAAGTTTTGGGTACTACCTACTAAATAATTAAACACTATTTAAAAAAATATATTACACCTATTTGGTAGTACTTTCTCAGACAAAAAGTACTATTTCTGTAAATTTCACACATGAGATGCAATAATGGGAAGAACGTTAAAGTACTACTTACTAAAAAATCGAATATTTATTTTATTAAAAATACATTTTACGTATTTTGTAGTACTTTCCAAATTATGTGTTTAAAATTTAAGAAAAACCTCGTGAATTAATTGCGGTACTACATAGTATAATAGGGTGCAAGATGTTAGTAGAAATAAATTTTCATAATTCAGGTTCAAATTCCTACATGAATGTTATCTTAAGTTTCGGGTACTAATTAATAAAAATTAGATTATAATTCTTGAGTGAATGTTAATACAATTTTGAGGTACTACTTGTAAAATTATTAAACATTAATTTTGAAAATAATACATTAGGCGTTTTTAATAGTACTTTCTAAAATGTGGCCGTAATCTGATCAAGAAACGCACTTTTGTGCTTTTAATAGGGTACTATAAAAAATACCATGAAATTAAAAAAGATAATTAAAATTATTTTTTCGTAATTTCATTAAAAAGTTCTATATGAACATTGCCATACATTTTGGGTAATATCTGCTTATTTTTAAATAAAGATATTTGGTAGTACTTTCCAAAAAAGGTTACTGCAATATTATAAAGAAACGTACTTTTATGATATTAATACGTATAATAAGTACTGCTTATTAAAAAATTGAATATTTATTTTATAAATAATACGTTTTACGTATTTTGTAGTATTCATAATGATGGCTGCGACCGTTACTATGTGGTAATTCATAATGAACACTGAAACATAGTAAGTGTTTTATTCAGTGTTTATTTTGTAGTACTTTCCAAAATTTATAAAAAATCTCGGGAATGTTATGGTACTATATACAGTGTCATAGGATGCAATATGTTAGTAGAAATAATTTTTCACAATTCTGGTTCAAATTCTTACATAAATGTTATCGTAAGTTTCGGGTACTAATTAAAAAAAAAATTATAATATAGTAAATGTTAATTTTAAGGTACTACTTATGAATTGATTAAATATTAATTTTGAAAAGAAATATTTATTTCTGTATGAACGTTCCCTTAAATTTTGGGTACTACCTAAAAAAATTATTTAACTTATTTTTAAATAATATATTACACATATTTGGTGGTACTTTTCAAACATGTTATTGCAATATTATAAAGAAACGTACTTTAATGAGATGAATACGGTACTATTTAGATTACCATTATGAAATAGGCAATGTACATTTTTTTTTTTTCGTAATCCAGTTGAAAATTTCTGTTCACCATTTTTTATAGTTTTTTTTTACTAGATTATTAAATATTAAATTTTATATATAAAAAAAACATTGTATGTATTTGGTAGTACTTTCAAAAGTGTTACTGTAACATAACATTTAAAAATATTATTTTGTGTTTTTAATTGAAAATTCCTAAGTTATTGTTACTATAATTTAAGGGTACTACTTATTGAATTATTAAACATTAATTTTAAAAATAATACATTAGGAGTATTTAATAGTACTTTATAAAATGTTTTGTGATTTTAATGGGGGTACTACCTAGAGTACCATGAAATTAAAAATCATGGTCGTAAAAATATTTCTACTGAAAATTTCTGTATAAACGTTACCTTTAATTTTGGGTACTACCTACTAATTTTTAAATAATATATTACACATATTTGGTAGTACTTTTCAAAAATGTTACTGCAATATTTCTTTATAATACTTACTTTTCTGAGATTAATACGGTACTAGCTATATTACCATTATGAAATAGGAAATGTTTGTAAACCAGTTGAAAATTTCTGTCTGAAGATCACCATGTTTTTTAGTGTATTTTTTACTAAAGTATTAAATATTAAATTTTATATAAAACAAAATATTATACGTGTTTGGTAGTACATACTTTCAAATGTGTTTGTGTAACATAACATTAGAAAAACATTATTTTGTGTTTTTGTTTGAAAATTCCTTAGTAAATGTTACTATAATTTAAGGGTACTACTTATTGAATTATTAAACATTGATTTTAAACATAATATATTGGGCGCATTGTGTAGTACTTTTTAAAATGTGGCTGTAAAGTGGATAAAGAAATGATTTTAATGCGGTACTACCTAGAGATGTTTTTTTACAAATAATTTTTCGTATTTGATTGAATTTAAGGGTACCGCCTATTAAATTATTACACATTAACAATAAATATTATATTACGCGTATTCAGTAGTACTTTCCAAAAGGTTACTGTAACATAACAAAGAAACGTAATTGTGATTTTAATGCGGTACTACATAGAGTGTCATGAAATGAATGATATAAAATGTAATGTGAAGATAATTTTTCGTATGTCAATTCGAAATTAATTGATGTATTACACGTAATTAGTAGTACTTTCCAAAATGTTGCTGAGAACTATAAAATGAAATGAAAGGTGTTTTCAAAGATAGAGTTTTATTTTTTGTAATTTTCTTAATTCAATTGAATCTTGAATGGATGTTACCATAATTTTAGGGTACTACCTAGTCGAGTAGTAGTAGTAGTAAGTAACGTTAAGAAGAAAGTATTTTGTTCATAAACAACTTGATTTTTGGAATAAAAATAACTGCTTTTGAGATTTTTCTAAAGCAATATAATAATTTTGTTTGACTAAATTCGTGGATAGTCAATTCACCAATTATCACTGTTATAATTAAACATGACAAATGCAATTTGCAAGAATGTGATTTACTACTTCCCCACACACTCACTCACGCATCAATTTCCGTTAATGGGACGTCCAGGAAAACCCAAACCCAACCCGACCTTGAGCAACCACCTGTGACTGAATCATCGATTGTCCCGAATCGGATTTCGATTTAAAACATTGCTTATCAATTACAATTGATGTACGTACGTGTACGTTGCTCATTACCACGGCCTCGCTTAACTTAAAAAAAAAATAACCTTGTCTCGTTCCCTACGCACGGCCTAAAACAATTCATAAACAAAATTACCGTAAAAGCACGCGAAAATGTTTATCGTGATCGTGGAATCTTGAAAACAGGCGTTTTCGCCTTTCTGCTAGAAGTATGACCTTCGTCTTACCAAGTCAAACCACCGCTATAAAGCCCCCTTCTTACGTCAGCTGATATAATTTACGATGTTTAAACACCGGTCTGGTTTATTTAGCTGTTACAATTTAAACAAAATTCACAATCGTGTGTACATTACAGCGAATCTATGTATGTAAAAATAGCGGTGAATCAACTTCTTAAATTTCGTCAAAATGAGGTTATGTTTACGGCCTATAATCGCCATAGACTTAAAAATATATATATCATTCAACAATGAAGAGTAACTCAACACGTTTAAATATTTATTCATCGTGCTTCTAAAAGGTCAACCATTAGAGTCATTCATTAATTTTGAGCCTACCGTCATACGTGCCTGCATGCTACGAGGTGACCGACTTTAATTTATTCCGTCTTAATAATTGTAAGCGTAATTGTTACGTAATTACCACGCTTCGATAGTGTGAAATCTCCATATCAAGGTTGTGTTAAAATATTTTCATCGTAAAAATTAAAGCCCTTTTTATAAATGTATTTATACCATCAATGCGGTATCTTAGTATTGATTTTAATCTCATTGGAGTAGCATAATAATACTACATTCAAACTACTTAAACAGGTTATGAGGAAAATACACGTGTCCATGAACTTCAAATAATATTTTTGGAATCGATATGAATACATGTTTAATGAGAATTGGTTTTCCATTGTGCTTTGTCTAATGCAGTCAACAAACGATAAGACACCATGACCTGAATGGATTAACCTAATTGTTTATCGGTGTGTAGTAATTGTTTTAAAATCACCGGATCCTATTTCTTGTAAATTGTTAAGAAATACATACATAATTTTTAAAATATGGTACTTTTAATAAACTTACAATACGAATTTTATTGAGATTATAAAAAAGAATAATTGTTATGCGCAGTTTAAGGAATTTATGGTCTGGACACTGTAAACATTTAGTTACAAGTTAGTACAAATAAATGTTAAAATATGATAACTAATTTTTTTAGCTTTATTTTCATTCATAATTCGAAAGTACTTGCCAATAGGAGAAAGTTTTTTGCATAACGAATTATTCAAGTGTCCAAATTTACACCCACTATGAAAGCGTGCCAAGTGTTGGTATTAAACAAACTCTATTTGATCATTGCACGTAAATATCCTGTTTTTATATACGTCCTGGCATGAGTAACCGTTAAATATTATTTCCACTCGAATAAAACGTCGATTTCATCAAAGCCAATATCCTAAATTTTCTAAGGGTATAAAAATTATAATAATAGTAATTGATTAAAAATTCACTCTGTTCGTCTCATTTTTTTTTAATATCCGACTAGTTTCATCAAGTGATTAATGAGAAACAAATACAAGGTATAAAAATTACTTTTTTTTGTTGAAATCAAAGAATATATGTATCAGTATAACCAGCTTTTTCTAACCAAAATTTTTGTATGTTTTGTATTATATTTTTGTATATTTATGTGTACTTTGTTAGGAAGAAAGTTAAGGTATAATAAACAAAAGTTAAAAAACAATTGTATCAGAATATACTCAATACATATATATTTTTATGTTTTGCCTTTTTTTTGTCAATGGTTTCAGAAAACTGCAATATAAATATAATTAATAGTACTAATAAACATCACAATATCGTTTGATACTCGATGCAAGGTTTATTTATTCTCGAGGCTACCTTGTAAATAAGTAGTCTGCCTTTTATGAATCATGCTTGGAATGACAATGGCGAAAACAAAAATCCATTCATTCTCCGGAATCATGTTACCTGCCGCTGAAAACGTTACCTGACCCTTGTTTATAGTACCCGTCTGACATTACCTCGCGTATCAAAAATAGCGGCGAATACATTAAGCAACATGTGAATCACGTCCTCGATCGTTACACAACATTAAATCAACGTGGAATCCCAAACAACCATAATTGCAAAATGATGTTGTTGTTGCTGCTCGGTTTGTTCAAAGACCTTGACACTTGACGTGACAACCAACGCTAATTAGCAATTATTTATTTATTTGCTTCATTGTAAATGATGATACGATAGAGTTTTGAACATGATTTGCTAAATAGTTTTTATTTTGTAAATTGCAACCCTCACACATAAAATCATTAAAATTTATTACATTTAAACATAAATTAATAAACAACGAGAAACTCTAATGGAACAGTCAAAACCAGAAAAAGCTACAATTTTTCTTCAATACCGTTAGCCCGAGATAGGGTCCAACCCAGAAATCTCAAGGCGAGGAAGGACCACAAACAAGAAAATTACAAGGAATAAGCAACAACAATATTACTAACAAATAATATTTATAACCCTGTAATTTGAACAAAAGAAATGCATTATACTAAATCTTATAATTTTTAATTTTCTAACCAAAAAAAGACTGTATCTGATTCCTCCAATATAGAGCAGTCTCGACTAAACAAGCTTAGCATGCGCTAAACTATTTCAATACATGATTAATCCCGTCGTACCTCTTATGAATTTTTTTGTTAATCTAGCGAATTCTTGACCCACCTCAATATATTCCATTTTAGTCTAGCGTATTGTTGGCCTAAATCAATAAATAATTAATATGTATTTCATCAAACGGTGATAAATTCTTTGGTTGTAGATGGCTTCCACTAATATAATCGTTATGCATGTATCACCTTTTAAATGCTTCATCCTCTTTGAAACTTCTGATAAAGCTCCTTCGCTAATTGTGTGATGTTTTTAATCTCATCACCTCTTTTAGTGGAAAACTGCTCGTAGTTAATTGGTAGTTGCGACCTTTCCAAAACTGATGGTAAATTATTTTTGAACACCTCCAATTCCTCACCCTTATTATGAGCCTATTCGAAGATTGTCGCGTAGTCCCTGAATTCGCATTTCGTTGGTAACGACAGGCTCCTTCTTCTCGGCGAAAATAGTCTGTGTCTGCACGGTTCTTCCTTTAATGGTTTTAACGGTTCGATCAAATCGGGACGGTTTCGGGTTGATCTGTCAGCACTTACACTTCTTATGCTACCCGGTTTTGGTAATTCATTAGCTGTGGATATATTGATCATCATTTATTATTTTATAAACTTAACGTACTTGTACGTTTTATAAGGATGGAATTCGCTGTTAAACTAGTGTGCTTTTGACCTACCTTAATACATATTCTATATTAGCCTAGCGTACTCTTGACCTACCTTAATAAATTCCATATTAGCCTAGCGTACTCTTGACCTACCTCAATCCTGGCGTACATTGAACCTTCGTTCGTTACATTTACTTCTAGCGTACTCTTGACCTACCTCAATAAATTTCGCGTTGGTTCCTTTTCTATATAATTCCGCCAATTTATTATATAGTTAATATCACGCTGTTTATTTTATTAGTGTCTGCAGTTTTGATCAAATAATTATCAACACTTTCGACATTATGGTTTAAAACAAATAAAGTAGTGAAGGTGATGATGAAAATAATAAATAAAAAGCTTATGTAGAATGAGTGGGTGGTCATTAATTCACCCTCCAATCTGTAAATTTGTTAAGGTTAATTATAAGAACAAATAATACACTATTTTATCAATTGCTTAATTAATAAAAAAATAATCCTCGTCAAAATCGTCGTTTATGTTATAATAACTGGAGGGTGGGATAGTGGCCACCCACCCACCCTACATATAAATAAAACTGTAAGCCACAATATTGATTTTAAGCTCTTAAACACCATCAGTAATTGCTGTTGTAATTTTTTGCAGATTTAAAGTAGTAACAGTGTTTGAAGTGCAATAAATATGTAGGGTGGGCGGGTGGCCTCTAATCCACCTTCCAATCTGCAAGTAAAACGTTATGGTCTTACTATATAAATATTCATTATAAGCACAAATAATACTTTATTTTGTTAATTGTATTTTTTTGTGGTTTATTAAAAATCTTTCCCAAAATAATCGTTCGTGTTAAAATGATTGGAGGGAGGGATAGTGGCCACCCACCCACCCTACATATAAATAAAATACTAAGCCACAACAATGATTTTAAACTCTTAAACAACATCAACAATTGCTGTTCTTGTTGTTCTTCAACGTAAAGTACTATATATTTTATTAAATGGTATTATTATTCTTTGACAATGATACAAGTGCAATAAATATGTAGGGTGGGTGGGTGTCCACTTATCCACCTTCAAATCACTACAATATATTCGAGAGTCTTATAATAATATAAACATTATTATAAATAAATCAATCACTTATTAATTTTATAACTATTAACTTTATATGAAAATTTCTTCCTCAAAATCGGCGTTTATGTTAAAATGATTGGAGGGTGGGATAGTGGCCACCAACCCACCCTTCATATACATAAAAACTTACATCACAATAGTGGTTTAGAGTTATTTAATACAATCACCACTTAAACTCTTCTAATTTTTCGAATTTAATATAAATATAGAGATAGTTGTACAAAATATATGTAGGGTGGGTAGTTGGCCTCTTATTCACCCTTAAATCAATACCGGAGCGTTTCACTAATAACTGTTTATTATAAACGAATAATAGTTTATTTATTCATTGCATAATTATTAGCTTTATATGAAAAATTCTTCATCGAAGCCGTCGTTTATGTTAAAATAATTGGAGGGTGAGATAGTGGCCACCCACCCACCCTACATATAAAAATAAATATAAGCTACAACCTTTGTTTTTAAATTCTGAAACATTTTCAACAATCACATTGTTGTTGCTTCTGTAAACTTTAAGCAAAGAGAGGAATGTGAGTACAATTAATATATATAGGATGGGTTTAGGAATTTAACCCACCCTCCATTCACTAAAATGAATATAAAGATTAACTAAATAAATAAATTATTATAAGCAATTTAATTTTTTTTTGCACAAACTTTGTGATTAACAAAATTTCTTCTTCAAAACCGTCGTTTATGTCTTGATAACTTTAAGGTGGGATAGTGGTCACCCACCCACCCTACATATAAATTAGAATTTTGATCACAACAATACTTTAAAGTTATTTGATAATCCACACTTACATTGTTCTAATTTATTCGAATTTATTATTAAAACAGTGATAGATTTATAAAAAATATGTAGAATGGGTGGGTGACCTTTTGTTCACCTTAAAATCAATAAAACATACACGAAAGTTTTACTATTAAAACATTGGTTGCCAACAAGTTTTTTTGTAGAATGCCAAAAAAAGTTTACTTTGTTTTTAAGTTTTATTTTTTAAAATGAGTAAAAATATGCTTATTTAATTCATTTTGATGCATTTTTTAGACGAAATTACGGGTTTTTTATGTGTCAGTCACAGGTGAGTGACAAAGCTCCAATGGCAAAAAATTATACGTTTCGCCCCGTCACGCAATGTGTCAGTCACTTGTCTCACTCTTACAAGGTTCGGTTAAAGCGTTAAGAAAATATTGGATGCTATAGTGAGAATCATGGTAGAAAATATGCCAGAAGTAAAACTACACAAGTTACAACTTATTGTCCTGCATATCCAAACCAGCTGCACTATTGTATAGAATGTTTTAATAAGAACCATCGCTAATTTTGCTAATTATATTGTTTGAAGGAATATTAGTGGCCAACGTACAGAAGGGCCTAGTAACAATTAATACGGAATTCGTGACTGACAGCGCTAAATAGTATGTTTGAAGTAGGTACTCACTGTCAGTCATCGGTGACTGACGTGGCCCATGGGACTTCAGTGTCAGTCACCTGTGACTGACAAAGCGGTCAACGTATAAAGTGTACATTATCAGAAGAAAAGTGTATTTATTTCTTGCATAATTATTAACTTTATATAGTAAAAGAAATTAGAGGGTGGGATAGTGGCCACCCAGCCACCCTACATATTTCCTTGAAACTTCAAGTAAAATAGTTCTTACTCAACATTTATAACGAAGTAGAAGCCGCAAAAATCAATAAAATAGTTCTTGTTGATTTAAAAATCACCACAGAATATTAGACTTCTGGATTTTTGGAAAATCAAAGGAGTGTCAATGAAAGAAAAAAAAGCATATGTAGGGTGGGTGGGTGTACTCTTGTTCACCTTAAAATCAATAAAATATACATGAAAGCTTTACAATTAAGTGCTTATTATCAGAAAAAAATATTTTATTTATTACTTGCACAATTATTAACTTTATATAAAATATTCTCCTCAAACTGTCATTGTTTAAATAATTATAGAGTGGTAGCCACCATACCTACCACCCTACGAATATATTAAAATTTTAAGTGAAATAGTTCTAACCACATTAAAAATAACACTCTTGTAGTTCCTTGAAAAATTAAGTGTCAGTGTTTAAAGTAATAAAAAACATGTGTTATAATTTTACCTGAACTTTAAATGCATATGTAGGGTGGGTGGGTGGCCTCTATTTCACCCTCCAATCACTAGAACATACGCGAGGATTTTAATGAATATTAATTGCGTTGTTAGAAGATAATAGCTCTAATTATTAAGTAAACATTTTCTGATAGACAATAGCCTTCCACATAAACCTTCGCTTGTGTAAAAGAAATTGGAGAGTGGGGTAGTGGTCACCCACCCACCCTACATATGTCCTTAAAGCTTCATATAAAATAATTCTTATTAATTCAAGAATCACCCCAGCAAATGAGACTAAAAAGCATCACAGAAAATTAGACTTTTGTGGTTTTTGGAAAATCAAAGGAGTATCAATGATGGAAGAAAAAAAAAACGTATATATCCCAACAATTGATAAAGTGGTGAATTTTTTAAATCAAGAGATAAAACTTTCGATTCCCTTCAATTCAAGTTTGTAGCGTTTTTGTTTTGTTTCCAGTCGCTTTATATCAATTGTTTCTTGGTGGTTTAACAACACGTTAATTCTGATTATATTTATGTTTACTTAAATTCTTCAGGTGGTGTATATTTTAGAATTTATTAAATCCAGATACGAAAATTTCGTTTTACTCCAATACAAAAACTGGTTATTAAAATAGACATTTTCCAATTTATGAAATGTGTTGTTTAAAGATTTAATGTAAAAGAGCAGAAACATTGTATATGATGATGAATAGCTTTAAATAATTGAGAGATTATTAATATACGAGTAATCAATCTTACGGCCACCACAGACACTTTATTGATATATTTTATTGTTTAATAAATAAGCTTATTCATCTAATGTGTATAATTAACTTCTTATTTATTTATTGCACGTTAAATAAATATGATTGCAGCATGCGCCAGATGTTATTCTGCTTAGCTTTTAGTTTAGTTTATTATTAATGTGACTTATTGCATTCATTCATAAGCATTATTATTTATTTGACGAATATAGGACTAATAACCTTTCTTCACAATTTTATTTGATTTACCAAATGTACATTTCGGACACAAATTAAAATTATTATTTATTATTGGACAATATTTTAAAGAGCGTTTTAAGTG